>VXAX01004958.1:58826-128343 GCA_013399835.1 Leptocoma aspasia
GGCTCCCCCGCCAGCACCCCCGCCCGGCCCGAGGGGTCCGTGGCGCTGTCCCCTGTCCCCCTGTGCCCCGCCGCACCTCGCCTGCCTGAGGAAGCTCTCGGCAGCCGCCGTGAACATCCCGGCCCCGCCGCCGCCCGGGCCCGCGCCACGGTACGCGGCCAAAGCCGCCCCCCATGGGCGGGCGGTACTCCGCGCCGGCTCCGGGGGAACGCGGCTGTTCCCGCACGAAGGTTCCGCCCGGCGGGAAGGGCTCGCAGAGGCGAGGGGTGACAAAAATCCTCGCTGGTGGCTGCTCACGGACTGTCCGAGGTGCTGCTGTCATTATTCCCCACCTCAGGAGCCTGAGGACAAGCTGGGCTCGGAGGCCACCCCGCCCTAGGCACTCAGACCTATGGAGAACATCATTACGTGGCAGAGATGAGAGTTGAGTCTTCCACGGGTGTGATGGTAAAAGACGATGTACCAGCCTTTCCTGCAACCTGTTCACAAAACAGAGCTTTCCAAAACAGCTTCGAGATGTTTAAACCAGCTGCTCAGGTCTTCAGCACTCCCAGAAGTTAAAAATCCATCAGGATCTTCTCTCCCGACTGCTAACACGGCTGAAGCTCGCAGCACCTGGCTGAGCAGTGCCCTGCAAGGAGGAGATGCCAGGGGATGGGATTTGGCACTTTGCCCTTTGCTAATTCCCTGCCCTGTGCTCTCCTGGCATTAAAGTTCATTAACGCCATGCCTGGGTAATCACCCAGCAGAGCAGCAGCACGTGGGGAGCCAAAACAGGGTAATTTTAAAACACACCCCCCGAGAAAGGGGTCTGGATTAATATATTTGCTCACTGTGTACTGTGTTATTAATTTGTTGATTAGTTAGTCAATTAAAAATAACCCCCCCTTTAGTAACTGAAGGGAGACTACAAGAAAGATGGAGAGAAACTTTTTACAAGGGCATGGAGTGACAGGACAAGGGGGAATGGCTTCAAACTGAGAGGGCAGGGTTAGATGGGATATTGGGAAGAAATTCTTCCCTCTGAGGGTTGGGAGCCCCTGGCACAGGGTGCCCAGAGAAGCTGTGGCTGCCCTGGATCCCTGGAAGTGTCCAAGGCCAGGTTGGATGGAGCCTGGAGTAACCTGGGATAGTGGAAGGTGTCCCTGCTCACGGTAAGGATTGAAATGAGGTGATTTTTCATGTTCTTTCCAACCCAAACCATTCTGTGGTTCTAAAATTCTACGAATTACAGCTACTTGATGTCAATTGATATTTAATTTAAATTTAAAAGATATTCCCATTTAATTTTGGAGCTAAGAGTGTTTAGTCAAAATAAGCCCAGAACTTAAATTGTAGCTGCATTAGGAGGAAAAGGAGGCAAAGTCTAACTACAAGACAGATAAAGTACTGTTTCCTGACCTCACAGGCTTAAATGAAAACAATTATTATAAATTACAGGGGAACGCATTGGAATAGTTTAACTTTCAAAATAACAATGTTTCACTTCATGACAAAACAAAAGCTGGAGCTGGACGAATAATTTCTAAGCCCCAGGGGAAGCATCAGGGATCCCAAACACACAAGTCCATATGTTCACTGCTGTGAGTCAACAGCTGCCCAAATAACTGACAAGGGATCAAAAGTGGGGTGTCTGAACTCTCAACAGTGCAAGGTGTGCAGAGACTTCCTTCCTACATGAAAAAAAAAAAGGTAAAAAATATTAAACACTGTCCCCTCACTGCTGCAGGAAACTCAATCCCCCTGTGATGCTACACTGGAAGGATCCAAGTCTGTCACCCAAAAACAGCAAAGCAATTTCAGGGCATTTTCTCTTTCATATATAATTTTATTTCTGGTTATAGAAACAAATGCTAAGAGGAGAAGCAACATTCCCCAACCACATACATCAAATTAAGGTAACAGAACAGTTAAAATAAATGAAAAAAAAAAAAAGTAGAAATTTAAACCTTTGTTATAGCTTTAAAATATTAACGTTCTCGATACATTAGAAATCACATTCAGATCTCAAATTACTTAAAAAAACGTATGGCTCTATATTAAAAAAAACAAACAAACAAAACCACTGTATCCCATTTGATGTGGAAACGCAGGTCCTGCTCCTTGGATGCAGGATCCCACCCCCTGGTGGGAGCCACGGCTGCCTGGAGCATCTCCCAGGAGCAGAGAAAGAACATGAACTTCACATCCACTGCCCCCCATGGAGCTTCCCCCTTGGGATACACACCTGCTTTTTAAAAAGCACTGATAAGGAAAACAAGTCACAAAAAAAAAAAAAACCAAAAACCTTTTGATACCAGCTGTAAAAAAAAAAAAAAAAACAAACCCCACAAACCCCAAAACATCTGGCTGGAGGTGTCTTGCACAGGCAACACCAGGAACTGAAATGCAAGCATGGCTTTAGTTTCCCCTTTCCATCACCTTCTTATTTTATAAAATAAGTGCCAAACCGAGGTGAAAGGGGTAAGGCTGGCCCAGATCTCTGTAGCAAACCCTTCTGTGAAGCCACTGAGGTATTTCAGGTTCTCCTCTCAGCCTTCCCCAGGGACTCAGTGGGTATGAGCATCTGCAGAACAGGGGGAAGAGTTGGATTTTTCTGAATTTGTTTTTTATTAGAGCAATTATTCAGAGTTGGATCTGAATTTCCAGCTTTACCATCCCTTGCTCACACACAGCTTTTGATTTATCCCTAAACAGCTTTTAACAGTCCTTTGGATAATAGTCCTTTGGATAGCTACAGACTCTTAAAATGCTCTTTTTGGCTACGTGGAGGTTGGCTGGCAGGCTGGACAAGGCCAGCCTCCTCAGCACAAACAGCATGTCCAGAACCCAACACAACATATGGTCTTGTAAGATTTTTGTATTTTAAAGCCATTTTCTGTATCACTACGAATGAGTTTGGTTTTGCCTTTTTTTTTTTTTTTTAACATTCTGTTTTCTATTAAAGCAAAAAGATCTTACAAACAATACTGTGGTTCCCTCTACTTCAAGCCCATTTGAGGGAGAAAAGAAAAGAGAGATTAAGCAAGTTTAGGTTTACAGTAATTCAATTGCTACAGAGCCAACTTAGCAGCCTGCCCACTTCCCAAGAGCAGCATATAAATCAGCAGAACATCAGGATGTTCTGCACCAGACTTTTAGCAGCAAGACAGTGAAACAGAAGGAATTCTCACTTTTTCTGCTCCATTTAAATCTCATTTTTCTTCAGCTACCAGGCATTTCTCCTCACCTTGCCCTTAGCTTTAAGGAAGGCTCTGTCTCAGACTGCTTTAAGTGAAACTGAGGTGGGGTAGAAGCAGGACAGAGAGGTCCAGATCACAGCATAACTTGGCAGCAGACACGAGGCAACAACCAAATATTAGGGGAAGTCTGGGTTTCACAGGGGCTGTTTTCTGCTGGGTGAGGAGGAAAAGCTGCTTCCTTTCACTGCTCCTGTTCTGGTCACTCTTCCTACCACCAGCCCTGTCCTCCCTGAAGTACTGAAGCCCCATCACCAGCTAGTGACTGCTGAGGTGAAGCTTTCACTCAGATCCTCACAGAGAATTTCTGCTTCTGGAACAGGAATTAGGATTAGGAAGTCATATATCACCTGCTTTTATTCTCAAAAGATCCAAGTGGTTCAAAATACACCCTTCTGTGAATTTAGTGATCCTTGTGGAATTAAACCACACCTGAACTTTGGCCAGTTCAGTAAAATTTACTCCCTGTGAATGGAAACATTAGAAAAACTCTTCTGTGCTTGTTTTTAAGGGGATATAGGCACATCTCACCCCAAAAAGAGACAGAAGCATGATAAAAGGAAAATAATCTCACCACTGAGGAAAAGAAACTATTTCCTAGTGCCCCAGTGTTAGCTTAGCCACCTGACAGGGAGGAATTCCTCAGCCTTACAGCATCCTCATGGACCTCCCATAAATCTCCTGTGTTAGAAATAAGGTCCCATTACTTACAGAGCCGAATCTGTAAAGAACTCCCTGATACTGCATCTAGAGAGAACTGCAGACAAGAAAGGATTCCAGCTTTCATTAGTGCCATTTGGGGGGGTTTTCTTGCCAGAAAAGCAGCGTGGACTGGGGGTTGCTGAAAGCAGGACAAAGCCAGAAGCAGGGATCCTACACAGGGAAGATGCAAGTAGCAAGCTGCCTCTTCTGCTCTGCGAGAGGAATGAAAGCAATCACTGAAGTAAAGCTGCTTCCACTGGCTGCTCACATTCGTTACAAAAATAGGTTCATCGTTCTTTCAGAGTCAGTGCCTGGTGCAGGAATTTACCAACACACTGTATAAAAGTCTGTGTAAGTACCATTCAAGAGAAAGAAATAGTCATGGACCATTTATATATCTATATTGACACACACGCTCACACACTCACACATTAATAAATAGAAATTTTACGTTTACACAGATCTAATTTAATATTCTCTGAAAAAAAATATTTAAAGGGTTTCTTCCTTAGCTGCCACCCATGAATTGTCAATGTTTGTTTTTATGTCTTGAGAGCAAAGGGGTAGATTTGGCACAACTACCCTCGTGCTCTGGAACTTAAAGTGACGCATAAGGAGAGGACCAACCATACATTCTGAAAGGTTTTAATTCAGTGTTGGTAAATCGAAAAGGTATCAAAAGAACTTTCCAAACATATAAATACAAACGTCAAAAACTGATTCAAAATTTGGAATTTAAATATAGTGCTCCAAGAAAACCAAGTATTTTTCAAAATGTCTTGCTCAGGCCAAAGTAAAATGCTCCCTGGTGTATTATTGCCCCATGAATGACACCCTAACAGAGAAAGCCCACTCTCACAGCTACCAAATTCCCACTGCTGATTATGGCACGGGAATATATCCACACCTGTATGCACAAACACGTGCACTGACCTGCAAACAACCCACCCAGCAGAGAGAGATGCTGATCTAACAAATCCCAACAGCCCAACAGCTGCCAGGCAGCCCAGAGAGAGATTCCCCAGGCACGTTTTGATCAGGTGCAGATCAACATGCAAGAAGGCATTGCCTCCCAATGCCATCAGCTCCAGCAATCCAGATGACCTTGTAGTGTCACTGTTTTCTGCAGCACAGCTGGCTCCACTGGAAGCTACACTTTCCAGCAGTAGTGTATGCTATAGTAGCAGCAGCTTGGGCATAATTTTTCACCCAGAAGGACACAAAGAGTTCTACAACAGATTGTTTACTCGTGTAACTGCAACCTAACACAAGAATCCTCGCCAGATGCAGACCTCCAAGCAATGGAATTAAATTAGGAGTTGTATTAAAGGACTCTGGAGTTGACAGAAATAACTACAAATAGAGGGGGGAAACTGATGAGGAGCAGAAACAGGAGCTGCCCAAGAGACTTGCTGGCAAGAGAAGACAGATCATTTGCTGCAGGATGGCATCTGCAAACTCAAAAACTCTGTGCAGCAAGGGCAACATTATGAAGCAAGTCCTGTTCCTTTAGAGGTTCATTCTTAATGCCCTAGTCCAACTTATTAGCAGCAGGACTTAAAAAGCCTCAAAGATTTTGCAGCAGGTAGAAACTTAAGGCAAGTTCCACACTGGATTGAAACTATCTACTTGATAAGATTAAGCACAGGTATCTTTAAAAGTGATCAGGATCCTTCAGTGCTGCTTCCTGCTCAAAAAGACCCAAGCTAGGACTGTCCCTTGGAAGAGAGGGACAACATGGTTGTATCTGCACAAATGCAATCCAGTTCACTCTGATTTGTTCCTTACACTTTACACTTGTCTTGCAGCAAGAGACCAAACAGGTACTGGGCTGTACTGGCAGAAGTGTAGCTACCAGGCCAAGGAAAAGGATTCCTCTTCTAAGCCATCCAGCATTCCCCAGATCATGTCTGCAGCACTACCTCTGTGTTTGGGCTGCCCAGTACATGGCTCACAGTGACCTCCTGCAGCAATCCCACCTGATGGGCAAGAAGAGACCAAGACAACCAGGCTGGTTCAGCCTTAAGAGAAAGAAGCAAATTGGAAAAATCTTACTGGAATCTTCAAGTACGTATTTGCAACATGCAGAGGAGGCAGAGCTGGCTTCTTCTCAGAGGCAAGGAACAAATACAGCTGCATGGGAAATTCTTCTTATGTCGTTGGGAAGTTTTCACCTTGTGTGATGAGAGTGGATTCTCTAAGGAAAGGTACAGAGCTACTGCCAGGTGAAATCCTTGTCATCCAAGATCCCCAAACCCAGGTATAGCAGGGAAACACTTCTCCTTTCACCCTACATTTTGACATTCACTTACACACTAGCACACACCAGTGATACCAAATAAATACCCCCTTACTAACACAGATGAAAAGCTCCAACACCAATTGGACATCCCCAGCAGGCAGGGAGAAGTGTTCCACACCACACTGCAAGAGAATTCAGGTCAGATGCTCTCACTTGCTTAGATACAGCTCCCTAGCCTTCTGTGCTCCAAGTTTTATTCCACTGTGGGCATTTCCCTACTGAAAAAGGGAAAAATAAATGTGGAAATTAACTCAGAATGACAACACAGTCAGTACACAAGACAAAACATGCAAAATCAAGTTTACTCCCCCCAAAATCTGATTCTAGACCATCACATTGATGGCAGAAGCATTGTAAGAGCGTGAGCTGTTATTTCTTTCCTCTTACAAAGCTTTAAGATGTCTCTGAAAACACTCTCCTGAATAAGCTCTGCCCAACAGTAACATGAACACAGCATGAAAATTAATACAGGGTGACCAAATTGACCTTTCTCAACCTGCTCTGGAGCTCAATGTATTCCACAGGTATTTTCATCCTTGAGTCCTCAGGCAGAACTTAATGCAAGGTGCAGCTCCTGTCAGTGGATAAAAATGACTGGATATGCTACAGGGGACAGCGTTAATGGTATGGAGGAGGGAGGAATATGGGAAGGAAAAAGAGTTGAAAAGAATATATGAGCTAATCATGAACTTCAATTTTGTGCTCAGCACTGTGCTGTGTTATCACTAAATCAGATTAAATTGATCTTTCTCTAAAAAGCTTTCTGTATCATAAGAGCCAAGGTCAAGACAAACAACGTGGAATTCCAGTGGAATAAAACAAAGAACGACTGCATTCAACTCTTGCAAACTGGGGCAAAGAAAGTTGCTATAAGCTAACTGTGATCAAAGTAAAATTAGTCAATGTCATTGCCTAAGGTGAAAAAAAAATCAATAGGGAATGGTGGAAAGTGAATTCACACATTAAGAACTTGGCTTTACAGTTTTCCCAGGTCTAAGTTATCGCTGTTTAAATATTCATATGCCTTGACCTTCATTACACAGACAGCAGAAAATCCAGTGAAGCCTCTGCCTTCACTTCCCCTCAAACCTTCTTTAATTCATGTAATCAAAGATGAGATGCAACTTTTCAGACAATAAAAAAAAAGGCAGATTATCAACTTAAAATGATATGAGTACTGCATATAACCATTAAGGCAAACATTTTCTTCCTCGTTGAAGACTTAATTCTACCTCCACATTAATTTTCATGCCTTTGCAGCCTGGAGAATCAGGACTGGTATGTAGAAAAAATGGTGCTGTCTTCCAGACTGAGCAGTGTTGAAAGAATTCATCTGGAGGCCTGAAACAAGATGTCTTCATCTCACATGTTCTGGATGAGGACCACACTTTCTCACAGCTCTCAACAAGATTTAGCAAGAACAGTTATTTTACCCGGTACCAAGCAATGCTTAGGCAAACCTACAAAAAAAATCTGCAAGTGGCAGGACTGCTTCCTACAGTAGCAGAGGGATGCAGCAGACTGATAAAGCAAAAACCCCCTGACATGGTGAACTGACAAGTTCCAGACATCTCAAGCAGAAAGGGTGAACAGAACAAAGATATTTGCTTATCTTCAACTCCCATATGAACCAGCAGGCATTGTGAGCCACAAAAAGAAGGCAGAAAGTGTTATTCTGTTCTAAATACTCAGGAGGCAGATCTACACATGCAACCTGAGGATGGACTTTCAAGAGGGTATCTACAAAGCAGCAGCTTTATGGTGGATGAAAACATTGTCACTCAGCTGATGTCTTTCTATGGTGCTGGATTAGTTTACAGAAGTTTAGGGCTTAAATATTTAGACTCTTCAAGAGAAAAAGCATCAGCGAAGAAAAATCCACAGAATCCTGGCAGCTCCACATCCTGAACAGTTTTCTGTTGGTTTTTCATCTTGCTCTGACTCACCCAACATTCTGGAAAGCCAAGGACTCCTGCGCTTCCGGAGCGCTCCCGAGCCTCGGGGCTGTTTCAGAGGCGTGCCTGTATCTAAACCAGCAGTCACCCAAAAGTAATGATTCATCACAGATAGACTGTGCTGCACTCTCACTTGTGCCCTCTGCCTTGAAGTTCATTTTATTGACTCCTGGCTTTGAAGAGGCTACAGAAAACAGAGCTAATCCATGTGCTTTTCCGCTGTGCCACACCTTGCCTTCCTAGCGGGAGAAGGGACAGCTGGAGGCCAGCCTGCTTCAATTACTTTGTGGTCTCTAACAATCCTCCTTCACAAAACCATTTCAAAGTACTAAAATCCCATCTAATAACTTGTCACTAAGGGCACACACCTGAATTCTGAAAGCCCAGCTGAGATAAATGATCTGTCATGAATATTTTAAGTGCCTCTCTCCGCAGAAGGTAATCGCAAATCATGAGACCAAGAAATTCTTTCCTTCTTCCAGCAATATTTCTCACAAAACAATGGACTTGAGAATTAAACATGTCTGGATTTTATTCAAGTGGTGGAACTTGATTATTGAATAGGATTTGGCAAAGACAAAGGAAACCTAGAAGGGAACAAGTGATGCCAGCTGTTACCTTGTGGACTTCCTCCCCAGATTCCAGCAGGCACTGAAGGGCTGTGCCTTGCCCCTGATCCCCATGGATATGCTGACAGTATCACCTACTGCACATAGGGGAAGGCTTTTTGCAATGTTTCTGCAGTGGGTTTTGCCTCTCTGCCTTGTCAGACTGCACAGGACAGCAAATCAGTACAGATGGGGGACAATCCACCAGAGGCACAGCCCACCCCTCTTTAAGTCTCTCTTGCCACTACCAAAGCTGTAACATTTGCTAAATTAAAAAATCTCTGCTGTGCTGCCAGAAGACACATTAGCCAAGGGGACTGCAAAGGGTGTAAAGCCAAAGGGTTTTGCTGGAGGCAGGGGTGGATTTCTTTGCTAGTCATAAGGTGTCACAAGCACCCACTGCTCACGTGGCTGAAGTGAGTCAAACCTGCCTTCCTCGAAAGACATCCTTGTACTACGTGAGGAGCCTGGAATACAGCTGGAGTAAAGGCCTCCTCCTACTGGCCAACCCAAATGGTCCTCAAGGCAGGAGAGATGGGAGAGGGAGCCAAGCAATGAAAGCAAACCTCCAAATCAATTTTGGTAAAACAGTTTAAAGACCTCCAGTGAGTTTTGCCACACAGAAAATAAAAGAGAAGTCTTTTGCCCTGGTCTATTACACCCTGACAGAAATTGAATGAACCACCGTATGACCTCTGCTGCTTCTCATCCAAGCCCTAAACTTCCCTCTCCAAAGAGTAACACAGGAATTTTGCTGTTAGCCATGGAAGAGGGTCAGCTCTGACCTCCTGACCACGGTCCATCAAGCTAAGGACCACACCACCACCAGGAGGTGAAGGTGACTGCTTTAGTGCAGAACATGAATATTTTCTCAAGTTCACAAAGGCAGTGGCCATGCCTTCACCTACAGTGCTAATCTGAACAAGGGCTGGTGCTCCACACAAGCTGTGGTCAATCAAATGCACACCTGGAGACACACTTCCCCATGTGATCCTCAGGCATCAAGATACTTTGGCTGTTGTCCAGAGCAAGTGATGAATAATTGTAACAAATTATTTGTAAAGATACAAACCCCTTTGTTTTTAACATCTTTACAGGAACCAAGTTAATACAGTTCCTCTGTCATCCTATTCTCCCTCAAGAGGGAATGGAGAGAAATTCCATCTGGAAATCCAGGTGGCTGAGCTCTGTAACTCTTCCTCCTGAATCCCCATATAAATAAGCATTCATATTCAGAATTTTCTGTTTTAAAAAACAGAATAATTTGCCTTTTTTTTTTTTTAAGCTTGGTACCATGTTTCTTTAATGTTGTTGTGAGATACTGCACCCATCTTTCAGCATTTGATTGCCCTTAGGTGACCTTTTTAAAATGGTCCTATGGTTCAAAGCTCTCAGAAGTGTGGTATTAAGGCAGAGAACGTGAAGAGTTTTCTTTCCAGGGAGCAGACTGTATTTGTATTACATTCCTTTAGATTCTGAACTGAAAATCCCATCCCCTTGGAGCCAAAAGGGGCAAAAACAGTTTAAAAATATCCCAGCAGTCATACAATCAGTTGTCTGTATTTTTTTGAATCTTAAAAAAAAAAAAAAAGAAAAAGGAAAAAAAATCCCATAAGTAGAGAGAGAACAGAGTTCCAGATATGGGTTCTTGGGAGGGATTTTCCATTCTTTTTGGCACCTTGTGATTCTAACAGCTGTTGTCCTCCCATTGAAAAATCTGCCTTTAAAAAGAGCTCTTTATCAGCTGTGTTTTGAGCTGTTACAGTTGTGGTTGGTTTCCTGTGAAAGCTGCTTTAGGGCTCCTGCCATCCCATGCCCACCCCGCCATCACTCCAGCTCCTCCCACCGGTTCTTCATTCACTGGTTGCCTGTCCTTGTGGCACTGTGGACGTGATGACTCCAGTCTGGGCTGGCATTGCTCCACTGGGCTCCTCTAGCCGTGCTCTTTTCACTTCAGGCTCACTGGAGGAGGCTGCTGCTGTCTCTTCGGTCCCTGCCTCGCACACCCGGCTGACTACAACAGGAGTGGATGAGCTGGCCTGGGCTGCAAGGAGCTGCAGTGGGTTTGTAAGAGCTGGGAAGGAGGATAAGAAAGAGAAGCAGAATTAGTGGGGCAAAGCAGAACAAGCTTTGCTATTCCAAAAAAAGCAAGAAAACAAAATCCCACCGTCAAACACAACAGCTGCCACACGGTCCAGTGTTGCTTCCCAGTGCATTTTGAAAGCCTGGCTGGCCTTGTCCTTCCCTCTCCCTCCACAACCTCAGCTTTTCATGTTTGCCAAACCAGCAACAACCCCTCTCACAGGAGAACTTCCTTCTTCCCATCCACTGTCAAACAAGGCATTGCTAGCCAAGTATTTGTCTCCAGCAGGGGAGATCAAGCTCTAGTTAAGATTACAGCCTATCTCTTTGAGAGGTAGTTCTGATTGTAGGTGGCCAGAGAATTTCTCATGAACTCCACCATCCATGTGCTGGGCCTTTCATCTGGAGGCTTAGAGGCTCTCTTGAGCCCTGCTCACACAGGAAGAACAAACCAGGCTGTTGGGAAATAGAATCCAAATACTGAGTGTACTGACATCCCACTTGTAAAAGGGGCAGGAAAGAGCTTACCCTAGACAACCACATGTGTTCCCATCAGAACTGGGATCAGAACAAAGGAATTTCTGGCTTCCAATCTCGTACTGCAGTACTGAAACAAGGTCTCACCCTCCCATTAATAAAAGTGGTAAGAAAAAAGATGATTTAAGTAGCAACCCTCTGTAAAAATGTCTACAATTCCTAGTTCCAGACAGAGAATGTGCTTACACACTGACTTTGGCACACACCACTGCTTGGAAAACAAAACACATGCAGTTTTTGGACTCTGCATCAATCAGAGAGGAAGCCAAAGGGGACTCAGGAAACAGCACATCCTCTGCCCTCCAGACTCATTTGCAAAGGATGGAATGACTGAACATCAGTGCTGTGTTCACTGCTAAATGCATAAAAAGGAGCCCTAGGATAAATAAACAAAGCCAACAGAACAAAGGCCCTCAAAGCCCAGTAACTTCTATCAAGGCATGAGAAGAAAGCTGTAGAGTATCAAGAGGATGAAGGGAAAAAAAGTAGGGTAAAGATGAGGGCAGTCAGCAATTACAGCTTAGTGACTTAGAGAACCTAAATCATGCAGCTGAAGAGAAGTTAACTTAGTACAGATGAGAGTCAAGAGACTCAGGCTTTGTTTTGTGAACCAGAAAATTTGCTGCCACTTACAAAAAAACTCATATGCAACTGGAATATTTCCCACTTTGATGAGGGTTAAAAAGTTTGATGAGATTAAAATATTTTAACATAAAAATGTTAAATAAAAAACTGTCTGATTCTGTATTAGACAAATGCTACTGCTGGTTAGTAGAAGCTTGACTGATCTATTAATATCGTGTAATAATTGTATAAAAAACCTTATCACTATCATTTTTTCATAGTTCCAATGAGATTGTTGCAATTCAAGTGCATGCCAGGTGATAACTGTGAAGAGATCTGGCAGAAAATTCTGTAGAAACATTCCTACCTTCTTGAAAGGCATCCAAAGCCCAGCAGTGCCCTTCATTTCAAACTCCCAAAAGCACCAGCCTGAGGCAGAAGTGCTTGGCCTCTCAATGAAAAAAGCCATAAGAAACCTGGATATTCCCACCCCCAGCTGAATAAAATCTGAGGTGCTGAGCAAGCAAGAGGAGGCTGCCAAGACATGGCTTGTATGGAATTTCAAAAAACCATGCTTGACAAATGACTAGAACACAACCTGTGTATACAAAAATCCTACATTTGTTCACCTGGTGAAATAGATCTTGTTTCTCTCAGGCTCTAAGACTGTAAGATGGGAAAGTATGTTATTTTCTTATTACTCTACCAAGTCATGTATCACGAGATCTAAAGAGCACCATGGAAATTTTATTATTTGGCACGCTGCAAGCAAAGGCTGTTGGTCAGAAGAAAATAAATGAAAACAGGCTCTCCACAAGAATCACTAACACTTTCAACAAGTAACCTCAAGAGGTAGAGAGTCTCAGTACTAATAACTGCATAGCCAAGGGCAAAGGAAGGACAGGGCTTTTCCCCCAGGAAAGGGAGCAGAGGTGGACAGAAGGGAACCTCCCACTGATTTACAGCCCTAGAAGCGGAAGAATTGCAATACCTTTGAGATGGACACATGGAATAACTTGATACACAGAAAGCAAGAGGAGAAAACCCTTGCAGCTTTGCACCCTGGCTGCTAAGCCTGGGAAGCAGTGGCAGCCAGGAGCTGGGGAGCAGACCCACCGTAGGTGCTGCCGGCGATGCTGTTGCTGGGCACGGCGTGTTTGCCGTTCTGGGTGACTGCCCGCACCGGGAGCTGGTGCTGGCCCAGGGCCACCGGAGCTGCCTGCTGCAGGATGGTGACAGTCTGCCCAGGGACACCCTGGGCCATCTGACTAGCCACTGTCTGGATAACACGGCTGGCCGTGGGGATGGTGGCGAACGCGATCGTTGGCTTCTCGTCAATGCCTGCGGAAGAGCAGAAGAGACAAGGATCAGTCGCTGCCCCGGCTTAGAGGCTGGTTGTATTCTCATTAACACTTTAGCAGGATTACAGCACCACAGAAGGTCAGGGATGAGTATCTGGAAACACTAAAATATTCTCTATTGCACATTTACTCTATCAATATTAAGAACATTTTTCTTACAACATAAGCCACAAGAAAAATTTTTAAAAAATCAAACCCATCAATTTGACCCTTTGCCCTAAAAAGGCATCACCTCCCTTATTGGCACATCACAGCTGTGATATGGACAGCAAGCACTGCAAATCTCATAGCTTACTTTGCAATTTCGAACAAACTGGCCTGACTTTCAATACCACACAGCAGGAGAAGGCATTAAGATCTTAAACAATGCCTGGAGCCAAAAGTCTGCAGCAGCTTGCTGTCAGGCCTGCATGGAGGTTGATTTACAAGGAGGTCTTCCCACAATTGCCAGCTTTTGCTGTCAAGTACAGGAAAAAAACAGGATAGAGGAAAAATAAAAAAGGAGAGCAGAGTTTCTGGACAGAGGTAACTCCTTGAGAGCACTAAATCACTTTTCTCACTTCCCAGGATAAGTAAGGGGTCAATTCAGCAGGTATGTAACAGATACAGGACAGCATTCTGCCAGGCATGCAGGAAAGGAGAGGAGCCAGTCTTCC
Source organism: Leptocoma aspasia (assembly GCA_013399835.1). Classification (NCBI taxonomy): domain Eukaryota; kingdom Metazoa; phylum Chordata; class Aves; order Passeriformes; family Nectariniidae; genus Leptocoma; species Leptocoma aspasia. The sequence goes on from VXAX01004958.1 coordinate 72,833, forward strand.
AGGGGCTCTGGGGTCTCACAGGAGAGAGGGCAGGAAGCACAATCTCATTAGTCCTGTAGGAAAGAAGGTGCCTCTCATTTTAACATTTGCACACAACAAGAATGGAGTTAGATGGGACACAGGCACTGAGCTGAGACCTGCATGCAAGCTGATGGGAACAGGGAGAGAAAAGGCAAGGAAAGCAAGGAGTTCAGGAAGGAAAATGCAGCAAGCAGGGTGAGATTAAAATATTTTAACATAAATAGAGACTAGAAAAGGATACAAGTGGGACAAGAAGGGAAAGAACAGGCACCAGCAAGAACCAGTGAATGAAAGAAGGGAGCAGGTGACAGGCAGCTGCAACTGTTAGCGCTTCAGGAACATGTACAGGATCCAGACAGGAATTTCTAGAGAATGCAAGTGAAACTCAAGCAAGATAACCAGTGCTGAACTAAAAACGCCAGTGGTCCTGCTGCTGCAAGAGGGGAAGCTCTGTCATTTTTTCCTTTCCTCAGAGAGAGAGGGACTATTGTCCCACTGCCCACATAAAAGCAGTCAGAGAAACCAGCCTTGCTGCTGGTACAATATACACTGACCTTGTAGCACTAAGACCTTCTGAAATGGGGAGCAGACAAGGTGTTGTCGAGATCACAGCAAGAGAATATTTAACTCACTAAATCCCCCAAGGCTGGAATTTCCAGCTTAGGGACAAAAAAAGGCCTTTGTTCTAACTGGTTTTTGAAGACTGCTTTAATGGGGCACTGCCTGCACTTCCAGAAGCACATGCTTTCCTCTAGGAATCCAGGCCTGCAGAAAAGAAGGGCTCAATCATTTATTTACAAAGCCATCCTGAAGCAGAGTTGCAGCCTTTCCCAGGCTCTCTCTTTTGGCTGGAAAATGCACACCCTTTCATAGCCAATATACAGGCATAACATTGGTATTGGGGATAATTACAAAAGCATGGAGAGATAGGACAAGGGGAATGCCTTCAAACTGAAAGACCAGGTATAGATGAGATATTAGGAAGCAATTCTTTCCTGTGGAGGTGGTGAGGCCCTGGTACACATTGCCCAGAGCAGCTGTGGCTGCTGCATCCCTGAAGTGTCCAAGGCCAGGCTGGATGGGGCTTGGAGCAACCTGAGATAGTGGAAGGTGTCCCTGACCACGGCAGGGGGGCTGGAATGAGATGATCTTCAAGGTACTCTCCAATCCAGATCATTGTATCATTCTATGGTAATAAGCAAATTTTAAGCATTGCATGTTCTCTCAGGCTCCAAAGTCTGTTAGTTTTGTTCCCCAGGAGACAAGGGAACACAGTTGTCCTGCTCTCTGGTGGAGACAAAAAATGGATGAGCTCTCATTTGGTTTAAGTTTTACCTGGAGAAACATCTTTTTTAATGGCTCAGTGCCCAGTGAGTGAAAATGCTCAACCACTCTCCCTGTCGTGAGCCTGCTCACGCCTCATTAGCAGAGTAGCAAGGGAGGTGAAACACTACCTCTGTGGTCACCAGCTAAGTCCAACACTGCTCCTGCAGCTTCATGAGCTCCTCCTGCTGTGCCCTGGTTTGTGAGGATGTATCCGTTTGCAGAGTTTGCAGAGGAGGTCACCACTCGGACCATGGTGACAGTGGGAGCTTGTTGGACGACGTGGATTGCATGGCACGAAGGCTGCTGAGAAGTCACTATGGATGCTGGCATGTAGGCCACTGGTTTGGCCACCAGGGTGGATGGTCGGGGAGGAACAGCCATAATCACTGGCTGGGCACTCACTGGAGATCCTGAACAGAAAAGAGAAGCACACATTAACAGGAGAGGCAAAAAGACCCCCATTTATTTCATCTGTGCACTTCCAGTCTACTCAGTGCTTCAGCATTGGCAGGAATGGAGGTAGAAACAAACAAACAAAAAAATCAAACCTTCAAAAATACCACCTTCAAACTTCTCCTCCCTAGTGTACAAAAACCTTACTTATCATCTGAGCACATTTCTGTGAGTAAAAGCCATAATAAACATTAAGAAAATACCCCAAACCAAGCTTTCCTTAATGAGCTTTGCCTTCCAACCTCACCCTACACCCCAGGTCAGCAGAGCTGACAAGCAGATATCTACCAGGCCCTGGCCACAGCACCAGAGCTTGGTGTAGCCAAGCTGACCTTATCCAGAGGCTGGTAAATGAGAGCAAGTGAGCTGTGCGCTGCCATGGCTACTCTGCTGTCAGATCTTTACAGCCACTTAGCTCAAGGTTAGATCAGCTGTCTCTACACATACTGCCCCTCATCCAAAGAGGAGTAAGAAAAATGGTTTGAAGCTGTATTTGCACCATCAGTCTCTAACAACAAAGTGGAAAGAGAGTCCTGGATCCTCCAAAAAAACACTGCAGAAGCCTTGCTGTGGTGTCCTCAGCATGGCACGTGGGGCAAGTGAACAGCCACCCTGTGGAACAAGAGCTACTCACCGGGTGCACTCTGGGAATACCGATACTCTGGAACTGAGGCTAACTTTGACCCAAAGTCGTGATCGTGTGGAATGGGTGAGCCCTCCCGTGACAGGCACTCTGGAGTCTGTAGGCCACTAGAGTGAGGGGACAGCAGGCCAGGGTGAGTAGGGGAGGCAGGAGCACTCCTGAAACACCAAAGCACAGTGTTGGCAAATGCAGATGCATTTTGACCACAAGACAGCAGCAGAGACCCAGGGTTATGTCCAGTAGAGGATTCTCTAGGAAGGACAGCCTTTCCTCCACACCACCCACTGCAGTCCGGCTGGGAAGGGCTGAAAGGTACACAGGCACCCCACAAACACTCCAGCTCCAAATATTATTCCTTGTTATTCCTGTGTTATTCCTTGCTGAAGGAAACTGGACCCTTCAGAGTAGGGTTAACATCTCATTGTTAGACCCACTGCTGACAGAGAATCCCCAAATGCTGCATGCTCACATCAGTTTTATAACTTCAAGTCATTCTCAAAGAACGTATGTCAGAGTTTGAGAGTGACAGGGAGAAGAAGAAAGATGCAAGTAGAGGCAAATGTCTGGCCCTGCATATGCTTGCAGAGCAGTTGCTTCCCTTTCTCCCTGTTGCTTCCCTCCCCAACCACTTGGTTCCCACCTCTTGTCCCAAACACATGAGGAATTGTACATTTCTTTAACGACAAACCAGAATAAAAAGCCGAAAAATTCTCCTCCTCTTTCCCCCACATTTTAACAGAAAAAATAGGAGGTGTGGGAGGAATGTTCCATGAAACTGCTCCAGCTAGTGCTGAATTCCAAGTCTTCTCCTCACAGCTACAGGGCTCAAAGAAGCTGTCACTGCACAAGGCAGTGGAGCTGACTGGAGCAGCCACACAGAACTCCCATTGCTTCACTGCTGACAACCACCATCAACCTGATCTCTCTATAGGAGAGTGTTTTAAATACCACAGAAGTTATTCCCACTATGATCTAATCCACATCTAAACACAGCTTTCCTGAAATCAGAGATTGGCATCTGAAAACACTCACTCCAGTGATAACTGCTTTGAATTTCTTTGAAATGATGCCAAAACAGATACGTTATTTGATGCATTTTTGCAGTTTGCTTCTGGATTTTTTTTGTTAAACACTTAAGAAGTCAGAACAATTTTCAGATTATGCCTCAGGACTAACTAGATCACCTCTCAAACTATAAACAGAAGCAAAGTATACTCACTGTACTTCAGGAGAAGTTTTAGTTTATTTTCTTTACAATGAGTTTGGCAGAGAGATGAGAGGAAATTGAAGTTACCTGGAGGAGAGAGGCCCAAAAGGTGTTCGGAAGCAGGACACTCCTCTTTGCCTTCTTTTTCTAAATGCTTGTTCTACAAGTTTGGCTTCAGAGGCAGGGTCAATACGCCAAAAGGAGCCCTTTCCAGGCTCCTCTTGGGAGCGTGGGACTTTAATAAAGTAACGGTTCAAGGAGAGGTTGTGCCGAATGGAATTCTGCAGGAAGCAGAGGAATGAGGTGATTATTTTACCATGAAGAAATATGTAACAAAGACAAATGGGTTGCACCACACAGCTTGGAAAAATAAATCCACACTGCCAGAATCAGTGTTGGAGGTAGAAACAAGTCACTCAACTCACACAGCTCCAGAGTCACAGGAGAACAGCAGGAGAAAACCTGGGGGAAAGTGCCAGAGTTTCTCCTAACCAAGCTGAAAGATGGGTTTGCTTGGTACTAACCATTACTTATATACATCTGGAGCCAGGCAGAGCAGTGACTTCTCTGTGGAAAGCCATGAAAGCAGAGCTTTTGCTGAGGCAGGGGGAAATCACTGTAAACCACATCAAAACTCTCAAAAGACAGGCTTTATTCTTGGCAAGTGGAAAAAGTTGCCTGAGCCTGTGCTAACTGCTCACCTGCCAAACGATTTACCAGGGTGCCCAAACATGCCCTAGAGGACACTGCATCTCACAGTAATCACAATGCAAGGCAGCCAACATGCCCTCAGCCAGCTCTGTGAGGAATCCATGAGCTCTGTGGCACTTTGCAACTCCCTAGATGATGACAAGACTGTTTACCCTTTCCATTGCAACAGCCCACCTCTTACAGGGCGTAGCACTGCCTTTTGGGCTGGGGAAGGGCTCAGCAAGCCTCTGTGTGCACAAATGCACCCCCCTTCCACTTTCAAAACAAAACAAAAGCTTTTCTAGCAGGTTTACACAATCTCTTCACTGGTGAAGAGAGAAAGAGGCAGCTTCACTCCCTGCTGAAATGCAGCTCTCTGAAGCAGGATGCAGCAACTGGTTCACAAAGCACAACTCTGCTGAGCAGGTTAGGGCAGGAAGTGAATTCCACAATTAATTAGAACTGCAGGGAAAAGCCAGGCAGGCAGAAATGTATTTATTCCAACTGCACTCAAAGTGCACCAAGCAGTACTGCTCCTGCCAGTTGCACACAGTGAAATCAGCAGCTGTGAGAGCCTTTGCAGCTGTATTAGTGTATTACTTTCAAATGCCAACAGCCACGGCAGAGGTGTGATGCCAAGAAAAAGTCTGAAAGCAGGTGGAGTTGAGGTTCCTGAAACTTTGGAAGCAGCTCTCAAGTGAACATTGAAGTTTGATTTAGCATGTGTTAACTACATCCAAACTCTCTGAAGCTGGTCAAGTTTCCTTGAGTACCACAAGGAGTGCATGGACTCCCAGTTTCCCAAGCTTCCACTCAAATTCAGAGCTTGCAAACTGTGACTTAGGCAATACAGTTGATATACTGGGAAAACAAAACATCTGTAATGATTTAAGGTGCTATGACTAAAAACTGGAGCCTCAGTTTTAGGTTGGATGTCCTCTGCTTGGAGAAATCATGCCAAAGACGAGGTGAAGGATTAAGCAAGTATCTGGGCAGAGGAGTGACTGATAGCAAGGATGTAGGGAAATAAAATACAAAATGAAAGACACATGACTACAGCATTAACAGAGGAACCAGAGAACCCAATAGTAACAGATTACATTGCCCTATAAAGTATTCAAAAAAGTAACAACAAAACTAATCACCCACAAACGAACTAGTCAGCTTTTGTTAAACAAATTCACTCTGGGAACAGTCAAAGCAGTTCTATTCCCAGTGCCCCACATCTTTAATAAATGCATTTCAAAGCAGATAAGCCATGTCAAAGTAGTTTAAAAGCTTGTCAGTGTCAAGAACTCACCTGCCAGCCTTTGTCAGCAGTCCTGTAATATGGATAATGCTTGGTAATGTGGGCATAGATCCCACTTAGTGTTAATTGCCTGTCCTGTGCTGAAGATATAGCCTGCACAATTAGCTGAGCATAAGAATAGGGTGGCTTGGATTCATCCTAAGCAACAAAAAAAACAAACAAAAATTTAGTCACCAACAAAAAATTCCTACATTGCAGTGTACCACTTAACCCAAACTTAAAAAGTACATTGGGCTGTAATTTTCACTGATGCCAAGACAGCAGCAGGGCAGATAAGAGCATCAGCTCTACCATTGCTGTTTTATGCTGCCACCACTCCATTTAGCACAAGCCTTTGTGTGTAAACAGGGCTGAGTCAGAGGGAAGTATCTCCTTCCACCTCCCCACAAACACACATAACCTCCAACTTCAGTCTGATTCCACTCCCTGCTGAATTTCCCACACATGCTTACACCAGCACAAGGGAAGGAGTCAAGACAGGCAACTGGAATCAAGAAATAGAGTACATGTACATTCACTGCTTTCTGTGTTGATGAATTAAAGCCCTCAGTTCTGCTCAGCTACAGCTCCAGTCTGCTAGAAAGGTTTCAGGCAGAATGTTACCACTCTCCTCCCAGCAACAAACCCAACATGAAACCTGATCCCATCCCTTCCCTTCTCCAGCAGGATTTGTTTCATTCTAGGAACTTTAATTTGTTTGCTAGATCTCGTATTTCCAACTCTTCACATTACTCCATCAAGAACAACCCTTCTAGTCTCAAGGGAGAATTAAGTCTACAAAAAAGCCAACTAGTAGTGTGCTCCTCCACCCAATCCCAAATCAGGTGGTTTTGGATATGGAGCTTTTAACTTTGATCTGAAGATCAGCTCACCAAAATTAAATTTTATCATTCTAACTAAGTTATTTTTTAATCTAAATTCCACTTGCCACTCTCCTCATTTAACACCTACTTGACAGGCCTTCATGTTTGTTTTAAAGCCTGACTACAGACTTCTCATGACAAGGATCTGGTTTCTTCCCCTGCTTCTGCTTTCTCCAACTGTGTTTTGCAAAATACTATTAATTAAAAAAACAAAATAAGAAGCTGAATTTTATGTGCCTCTTCTTTATGGGATCTTGATTTATCAAATAAGCAAAAGAATTATTCTTGCTTAAACACTTTAGTGAGTGATTTGAATACATTTTGGGCAGCTAAGCAAGCAGAGACTACCACTAAGCCAACGACAGTTTGAAGCAATGACCTCAAACCCCTGGAGAACACTGTACACGGCACTCTTATGGCCAGGGTGTTCTTAAACCCCTTTTAACTCTAACCAGGACTAGCAATAGAGCCTCAGGTTTCAATAATCCTCCCAAGGAGCTGGGTAAGTAATGTCTGTGTGAACCTTTGGGCTGTCCCCGCCAGATGCATCTGCCTGCTGCTCTGATGCTGCCTTTGCTGCATACTCTGCTGCCAGCTGCAGATCCGAGGTAATGTTGTGAACAAAACGATATCCTGAGGATCCAGCACCACGTGGACTGGCTGGGCAAGAGTTGGGAACACTGGAGAGGCAAAAAAAAAAATACAGTTGTTACTTCATTTATTACCAAGGCACGCAGTTCTTACTCTCGAAGGCACAGTAAAGCTCTCTGGTCATGGAGAAGCAGATGCAATGGCTTTAATTTTGCCCCTGTGGCTTATCCAAAGCCCAGACAGACTGAGAAAAATATCCACCAGAGATAAAATTGGAATTTCTACAAAATCCTGACACTCCTTGCCATATACACTTCCTGCAATCACAACAGAGCAGCATTTCAAAGTATTAAACAAATCCTTTGTGTTTAGAGAAGCACTTAAAACTTCAAACAATACAGTGTATCAGGGATTAGTATTTAAGCAAATGAATAGTTTGTTATTATGACTTGTTAAGAACAACACACCAATCTCCTTGTAACACAGTTCATAGTTAATCAGTCCTTCTACCAGACAGTTCTACAGCATCAGAGCTAAAGCACCCAGAGCAGGATCTGCCATGAAGGTCCCTAACACCACGTCTGAGCTTCACTAGACCACACCCTGACACCACACAGCTGGAGACAGGCGTTTCCTCGACTTACCCACACTCCTGCAGCCAGCAAAAGGGAGCTGCATTCACTATCTACACTCAGAGGTAGCCCAACATCAGTTTTGGCTGGAAAAGGCACATTCAGAGTGGCAGGGCCACCACAAGATGGCATTACAGGAACGGTGACTGAGCACCACAGGTGCTAAAACGCTACAAACACATAAAAGGGAGCTATAATTTGCAACATCACTCAGGCACACAGAAATGAGTGCTACAAGATGAGAACTAATTAGAAAGGCTTGTCTAGGGATCACACGTCCTTGATTTGTAAGGCTGGAAGAATCAAAGAATGGTTTGGATTGGAAGAGACCTTAAAGATCATCTTGTTCCACCCCCCTGCCACGGGCAGGGACACCTTCCACTGGATCAGGTTTTTCCAAGCCCCATCCAATCTGGCCTGGAAGAATGGGAGGAGAGGGATAAGTCTGGGAAGCTGAAGTTCCCTTTTTCTGTCTCTCCCTTGTCCTGTGCTGTCCAGAATTGAGGGATGCAGTGCCAGAACAGCAGGATGCACAGCCAAATCCCAGGATTACAAATGTCTTCTAGGAGCAGAGAAACAGTACACAAGAAAGCAAACCAATACACAGAAGATTTACATAGCAAAACAAGCAGCTCAAATTGTATGAAAAGATGCAAATTGAAGCTCACAGCTGGAACCAGAATTCAGTAAAACTGGCATAAACAATCCTCTTACTGGTGAAATGTCCAATAACTGACACAAACAAATGCTGACACTCATCACAGCACTGCACCAAATGGTGTATGAAAAAAACACTGAACATGCTCCCCTCCTGAAAAGGTGACTGGCTGGACAGCTTCCTCCACATACACACAGGGATAGAGAAGAAGCACTGAGACAACCTTTGTTTGCTCAGTGGGCAATACCTTGGGTGCAGAAGCAATTTGTCAGTGTAAGGAATAGCCATTTCCTACCACAGTCCAGCCTGTAAACTGAGAAGTGCTGCTACTCCTTGTGGTGTCTCTGCAAATGGCTGCAGTGCTGAGCTCAGCACAACCCAGACTGGTTTCTTTTCAAAGTGAATTACAGAATGGGGGAGCTGGGGGCAGAGAAAAGGCAGCAGAAATCTCCAGCCACAACAAACCCTTGCAAGAGGGAACCCAAGCTCACTCCTGTCCCATGTACCAGCTTTGTACAGCACCTGGTAACCCTTTCAGTGCCCACCAACAGTCCTGGGCATTACTGGGTGATGCTGCTCAGGAGCACAGCAGATAAAGCTTTCAGGTAGTGCAAGGTATAAAATGTTGGTGAGCCCATACTTAGAGATGTCCCTTTGCCAGAGATAAAGGCATTTCTTACCCAGCCTTTCAAGGAGCAGAGACCTAGTTGTGCAGGAAAATGAATGAAAATTTCCTACTCCAAGCTTTCAAAGTGGGTAATACAAAACCACAGAGGACACTCTTGATGTCTTAGTATTCGCATGAGGAAATGGTGTGAATTTAATTATTCTGCTGTCATTTTTCAATAGCTTCTTCACATACACACTTCTTATAATGTGCAGACAATTACAACTGAATGCCATTTTCATACATGAAACAATGACAAAACAAAAACACAGCGATTCTTTCTCTGTTTGGCACCCAAGCAATTATTGTAACACACGGGCTAGAAATGGAATAGGATGAAACAGAGTTTTCTGATTTTGTTATTTGTCTGCAGAAATAATACACAAACAGCAAACCACAGACAGAAGCCAAAACTCTGGACAAAGATATGGAAGAGAGAAAAGTTCTCCAAAAAATCCCTGTTCTGCAGAGCTGTATTTCTTGCTTTTTATTTTCCTTTCTAATAAATACATAAATAAAAATAGAATAATTTATTCCTTAGTTCAAGATCAGCAGAACAAGCAGCTCAGTTTCTGCCTCTCCAGCTCTAGCTTCTGAATTTTAAGTATGATCTCTTGCTTAAATAAACAAACAAACAAACAAAACCAAAGGAAGAAACCCATCCCTTGCAGGGCTGTGATTCTCTGGAGTGTTGACAAAGCCCCTCCAAACTAAAGTGTTAATAACTTGTGGAAAAGCCAGGCTCTCCCACCAGACATTCACTGAAGAACACGATCATGATCATCCCCTAAAGAAGCAGCTGCCCCTTGGGACAGCCACAGCACAGCCAAAGATTTGGAAGAGATACTGATCTTTTATCAGAATGAAGCCCTTTTGTCCAGGTAGATGTGCTGCCTTTCAGCCTGGATCAATGATCAAATCAAGAGATGTGGGGACAGAACAAACTCCAAGCACAGACAGGGTAACACATGCTGCTGAGTGTTCAAGCTCTCAGTCAATCATCACAGCTCTTCAGAGGGGAGGCAGAAAGAGCTGACTACTGGAAAAAACAAGGAGACACAATCTGTTCCCCTCCCAACATGGGACAGAAGGAGTGAAGAAACAGTTTTACTAAAAATACCCCTCTGAGGGTTAAGTTAAAATTAAACATTAGTGCAGTCAAAAGAAAACAAGCAAACACAATGCAGTGACATCAGTTTCCTGGAGTTCCTGGAATTCTCCTCACCACCCAAAGCTAGGGGCTGGCCCGGGATGCTTGCATGCACTCACACCCCCTTTAAAAATATTATGAAACAAAGAGTTTTCCCTATAAACACCTGTTTGTGCTATAAAACAAAAATCAACTGCAAGGACACTAATAATGATTTGTTGGATATTAACATGGCATCAATACTTGGCCATAACTTGATCCATGTTGATACTATAACCTTTTACTGAGAAAAGCACCCCTAGGTCTGCAATTTCACCCTGCTCTGACATCCTACCACACTGCTGTGATCCATGCTCACTGTCCATGCTGGCAAAATTAGCTTATAAGCAATCCAAGCTAATTTGGGTTAAGCTTGCTTGTTATGGAAGAGAGCATTCTGGAGAGGAAGCAAGTGTTATACACCACTGAAAGACACACAGAGCATGGAAGCAACCCAACTGCAGTTACCCACAGTGTTAATCCTCTGGTACCGTGGTTAATGCCCCAAGTACCAGAGATCTTTGATATCCACTGAGGATTCAGCATCTCAACTTGAAACAGTGACTGCAGGCAGCCACTGAGCCACAGCTCTCTAAATACCATGCTGAGAACTCAGCTTCAGAATCAGACTACAACCACGTGCTGAATCACACCAGTCCTCTGCAGCATGTTTTCCATTTCAGACTTAACCCTTTGGCAGAAAGGCCAGAAAGATGAGGGCTGAAGGCAGTGTCTGCAATACACTCACCCATGTAAGTGGCAGGATGCCTTTCAAACACGGGGCTTGAACGTTCTTTCTAACACCAGGATTCACTTTCAACTCCTGCCAAGAGGAACCCAGCCTGCAAGTTCACAGCACTTCCTAGCAGCAATTAACTCTAAGCTGCTGGAGAGTGTGTACAACGTGCTGCATTGCTATTGGAATGTCCATAATCAGTTTGTTTAACCAAAGAATTAGCCTGCAAAAATAGGACGTACCACTGTGTGCATGGTGCATTCTCACCAGGACACTCTGTGTTCCTTGTCTGCTCTCATTAAAAAAAAAAAAAGCAAGGAAAAAGGATAGAGCAGATCCAGAGAAGGTTCTGACAGGGATAAGTAGGAATGGATTTCATACAAGAAAAAATTGTTTAAGACAGAAGCTGAGGTGCGAAGTGACAGAGCTATAAAAACAAAGCCAAGAGGAAGTGTTTAGCTCCTGGCCTCTTGCACCAGAAGAGATGGTGAGCACAAAATGAAACTAAGCAGCACGTCCAAAACAAAAGAAAGTGCTTCTACTTCTGTGGCTACACTGTGGAGTGACAGGGCTGACAATAAAGTCTGTGTGAATGGAAAAGACCAGTACAAAAGTTCTTGGGGAACGGAAAGGACAGGGAAACCATCAGGGGCTTTAGAAGACAGTCAGGAAGTCCCTGCTCCAAGGCAGTCTCCTGTCCAAGAAAATGGAGGCAAACTACACCTAAGTCAGCATTACTCTGTTTTCTATGTTCTTATATGATCCCCAAGATACCCATGTCTGAAGCAGAACACTGCTAGAGGGATCTGTTCCCTGGGCACATTGGGATTCTCACAAAGATTTCCACAGTCTCTCAATACTAGGCATGTTTTATGGACTAGAGAGTAATAAAAATAAAAATGAAGCAACAAGTACTTACATTATTTATTTATTTATGGTCGTATTACAAGTCTGTGAACAATCTGGAAACCAAAACACTCCCAAATTCGAGTGCCAACTTCTCCAGAAGGAGAGGCAGTAGTAGAGTGCAGGAAAGTTGCCCTATTACTCAATCAAGGGATCAAGCTATGGAGGCTAAATTTAAGCCAGGTATATGGAAAAAGCACCTCTCCTCTCTATGACAAAGAGGAAAGATTACCTGGGATCCCATAAAAAATTGTCCACCTGACTTGGAATCTGCACTGCTGAAGAAGAACAAAAGCATTGCTGGTTTAGGATATGGTACGCACATGGTAGTGCCTCTGAAAAATTCCCACGTGCACATTTGTGAAGCAGGTACAGAGACACAGCAGGGATAAGAGTTACAGCCTTGGCAATGCTGTCAAGATACAGATTCCAGTCTGACTGGGCATTTTTTAAGCCCCTGTTGGGTACAGAGAAAAAAAATTACAATTTCTTATAATCTTCCCCAGTCTGTTCCTCGAGTGCAAGCTGGAAGTGTGTTGCCCTGGGCACAAGGACTGTGGTTAGAGAAACAGCACAAACCTCTGGCTACCACAATACTCCACTTCATGAGCCCACAAAAAGGGGCATGAAGATACAGGGACGCTTTTCATGTGCAATAAGCAAGAATCAGGTCAAAGTACAGCCCTTGGACTTGCGAAACAAGCCTTTCCACGATTCACCAATCAGCAAGAATGGCTGAGAATCCTCCACTGCTCTCACCTTTCACAGCCTAGCCCCAAAATCCTAACTCAAAGAAAGGCAAGTCCTTGCACGTTGCGTGTTTCAGACAGGTTTCAGAAGCAATCACAAGTGGTGAGACTGCCAAACCAAGCTGGATTTTGATGTGAAAGGAGAAATCTGAGAGCTACCCTGTCTGCTTAATGGTGAAGAAAATCAAAGCTGTCTAACAAGCCACAAGTGAGAGAAAGTGAGCTATCCACGAAAGGTGAAATTGTTATTACTCGTCAGTGCTCCAGTGGTTCCCCTGGAAAGGAAGTGACTTCACTCCAACTGTGGATTCAGTGAGCATTTTATACTCATCGGGGAAGAGGAAGTGCTCCTGTAGCTGGTGACATCTGCAACTCTTCCTCCAGCACATGGCTTGGCACATCTCCTCCACCACATGGTCCATTATCTCCAATAAACATGTGTAGGAGCTCCCCAGCCCAGCAGAGATTGTTGCTTCTCTTATGTGATGTATATGTATTACCCTCCTTGGCTTGTGGTTTGGAGACTGGGGTGATTAAAAATAATCACCTCTCTGTCCAACTGTGGGAGTTGCCTGAGCTGTGCATTCTGCCTGAGTGCAGGAAGTAATGTATAACTGAGATGATGCAAAAGAGCCTGCAAAAAACCTGCCTTGGAGCTCTTCAGCAGCGTTTCAGTTCAATGGCTCACAGTGCTCTGTGGAGGCAAAGCCTGAATGAAACGGAGCAGGGAATATTTATGCATCCTGCTCCAGTGAGGGAATGCATCCACTGAAGCCAGGCTTCATTCAGCTTCCCCCTACACACCTTCAGGGTAAATCCCAAGGGTCGTGAAACAGCAGTGCATGGCTATCCCAGAGCCTATAGAAAGCACCCCCCCTTTTTCCCAGCCAAGTCTGGATCAAAGCAGAGCCAGCACTTGCAGGTCTCCTGGAACATGGCTCACACACACTCTTGTCATGCTTTATGGAATAAGAGCTCAATACATAATTTATCTACTACACACACTTGTGAAGTAGTAATTACACTATGCATGCATAAAAATCAGACAATGAATTTAAATGACCTGTTAAAGGCCACAAAACAAGTTGGTGGCTAAGTCAAGGTAATTGCAGCTACCTCTGAGTAATCCGCTATCAGAGCATGCAAAGTGTTACTGAACTCATTTCTCTTAGTGAAAAAAGGACCATATGAAACCAACCCATTCAGCTCACACCTTCTGGTTTACTAATCAAGCTTATAGAACAAAAGAAGTTGATCTCTCATTATTCATACCATTAACTACATTGTAAACTAGTTATCAACCCTTCTAGTAACAGCCAAACATGGGCAGGCACATAAAAAGTACTAACAGTTAAAACACAGATTTGGGTTCACACACAAATATGTACCAGTTTAGGTGTTAACACTGAACCTCACCAGGCACTTTTCAAGCAGTGGTTCTCACAGGACCCTAAGGACTCTTACTCCTACATGTCAAAGAAATTTGTTTACTGATAAAGACTGTGTTTGTCAGCTAAGAATCCATGCCCTTTCTGTGAAAAAACCCAAACAAGTACAAGACAAAACGTTCAAGCCCAAAGTTATTCTAGTGCAGAGATAAGCCAGAAGTAGCAGTTGTAAAATATGAATAATAATACCGACCTCCATAGTAGAACATTTAGTATTTCTGTATTGTAGTGTGTATGTATGCGTATATCTCCTTAGATCCCATGCTGAGAACATAAGTGCTGTTTAGAATAGGGAAGAAAGTACAAAGAAAGAATTTAATTTTCATAAATATTAAAACAACCCCTGCTCTGAGGGGTAAGGCTGCAGAGAGATGCTACTTGGTAAACTGAGTTAAGTTACTGCTACAGGGCCATTAACAATGACTGGACTATAGTAAAAAGGAAACTAAACACTGTAAATATAAACTCCAACTCAGTAAGACTTTGAGACCAGGAATAGAGTCCTGCATCACACCTTGTCTCTGTAGATGTGATAATAATCCAAGCACAAGCCACTCTGTGAACTGGGTTACAACACAGAGTCACATACATGTAGATATTGTGCATTTATCACAAAATCAGGCAAAGGGAAGTGTTTGCAGCATAGGTGAGAAACTTTGTGGAACCACTGTCACTCAAAGAGGATCCTTCAAATCCAAGGTGCAGAAGCTTAAAGCCATGTACTGACAGACAGTTCCTTAACTGCTGAAATTGTGACTCAGTTTCATCTCCTGAAAAGTAGACCTGAATTCAGCCAAACCCCACATGACTTTCACAGAGTTTTTCAATGCCTTGAACCTACTGAGGAGCAATTTGGTGCTACTCTGCCCTTTCATATGTTGTGTAAAATAGCAGGCTGCTTCTACTGAGTTCTTACAATCACAGTGGCCTTTTCCTCTCTGGAAAAGGAAAGAAAAATCCAAGTCTGATTTTTCTGAAAAGGAGTTTTGAACTCAAAGCAGGAAGAAATAATCCATGCCTCTTTGCAACCCTCACAGCATGCTGCCAACCAACATTTTCCCTTACAGCTGTACAAGAGCATTCAAAACACATCCACACACAGCCCCTCCTGGAGACAAAACACCTAGCTGAGAAAACAGTGAGTACATTTCTCCCCAGGAATAAGCAGGAATCTTGCTTTGCAAAGCTGCTGAGGGTGGCAGGTTTGGTTTTGTTTAACTAACACTCATTCCCTCTCTAGGCACTGCACTTTGCAGAGGGAAAATAAATAGGCTGGAAAAAACCCAGAAGCTTGCAGGGGAGAACCTGCAGGGAAGCAAGCTGCAGTGTAAACAGGGAGGCAGAGCAGGGTTGGGGGTCAGGAGGGCAGGGCTGGATCTGATGGGGGGAGTGCAGGTACAGCCCCTGCCCTGCACCAGGGTGGAGGCAGGAAAAGGGGGCCAGGAGCCACTTTCCAAAAAGGAAATTTCACCCTGCCCAGGATTTCCAAACTGCAATAATTTTCCATGGGCCAATCAGGGAGGAGCAAGGCAAACACACCAAATTAGGAAAGTAAATACTAGAAGGGGGAGAGGAAGGAGGAGGAGGAGGAGAACCCAGCAACCACCTCCCAAAGCCAGCAGTTGGGAGAGGGGTCTGAGTTTCATGCTGAGCCCCACCAGCCCTCCCAGCTCTGCCCCTGGGAAGGAGGAGAGGACACTGTGCCAGTCTCACCCAGCACTGTGAAGCCACCAAAAGAGCAGAGAGCTGCCCTGGAAATCAGATGGCCAGGATGCATAGCTACATGCTCCCAAAGGAGCATTCCCTTCTCAGGCAGAAACACTCAAATCACTTCCCAAAGCCTGGCCCACAGGGGAGGGCTGCAAGACCCTGCCAGTGGAGAGAGGAAGGCTGAAGGGGCTGAGCAGGGATGTTTACAAACGTGTCAGGCCCTCCTCTGTAAGAGGAACTCGGATATGAAAGGGCTTCGGCAAGCGAAACCTCAGATGTCTTTTGAGGTTTTCTGAAGACTGGGCTGGATTCGCTTCTGCTCAAGACAAACGGATGCAATCATTAATCATCCTCAGTAAACACTGCGTTAGGGGCTGAGCACAATTCAACACTACTATTTCCACTTTCTCCTTTTGCAAAAGAAACATTTTCAGGGAATCAAGTATCAGTTGTAGGCATATGCCAGAGTCAAAAGATACAGCCTCTGTTAGTAACACAAACCACACTGTGCTGCTTTGCACAAGATGACTGAATGGAAACTAACTACCATATGTTGGCAAAGGAACCATCCCCCTCCCCTCCCAGCAACAAGCTTCATCTAAAAAGAGAAGCTTAAATATAAACTAAAAGCAGTGCCTGAACAGAGGACTAAAACCACAGCTACCTCCAGCCCCCTCTTTCTAGAATATCTGCACTGCACATCTGTGCAACTCTGTAAGACGGTCGGAAAAACCCAAACAAGCCTCCAGATCATGCAAACCCAAACCAGCTTCATTGTGACACTGAAGTCTCAGTCTCAGCCATGCAGATTTGAATACTACTCACTGAATTAGTGCTGTCAGAAGAGATTTGCATATTATACCTTTTTACAAATGTACAGACAAGAAAACAACCCAAAGGCTACTACTATTACCAGACACACTCTCGCTATTTTGATGCCCACATGTTTTAAAATTCTAATACATCATCCTAGACCACAAGTCTCCTTTACCTTATAAAACATATTATACTTCAAGTAACATATTTAACATTAAAAGATTTCACTGAAACTCTGTAATGTCAACTCTTTGCCAAAAAGTAAAGAAAATATTCCATACAGTAACTTGATGTTCAGCTTATTTCTACTGCACATCCACAGATCAGATCATTTACAAAACAGGATACTCGCCCAGATGTACATTTAGATTGCTACAGCCCCTCAGTACATGGTCAGCATCCTACCCCCATTTCCTTCCATTCCCAGGAAACCACGTGCCAATGGCCACCCTTGTCCCTAACTTCAGATAACAGCAGCACCACCCAGCAACAACAGAATATAACTGAGATAAAAATAAAACAGGGCAGTCTTAAGATAGAAAGTATATGCCTGCTTTCTTTTCTCCATGCATATAGGTAGCTCTCAATAAATATTTCTAATTCCACTGCCAAAGATAGACTCTATATGTAACTCTATAGTGTGAAACCAACACTCAACGTTTATCCTTGAACCCTCTGAGCTCTTACACAAAACCCTTGTGGCCCTACTGCTGGCCACCATAACGTTTTTTAGCAGTCTCCCATCATTTTGAACATCAGAGATTTAACTAGTTATTTTTAATGGGGCATTTTCTTGCACCAAGGATACCAAACAAAACAGGGCTGACAGACTGATGTCAGAGAACACATTTTTGAGAATTAACATCTTACCTGATAGTGCCTGTGGGGGATGGGAGGGGACTGACCACGCTCCGGAGATCCGGCTCCGGGATGTGGATCTTCAGAGGTGATATTTGAGGGTAAAGTGGCCGAAGGGGATGTGTTGAGGCTTCCTCTTTTACTTCCTCTTTATGGTATAAAGATGTGAACTGGATCTTTATAACCGTGCTAGGGAATCGGAAAGTACATCTGGAAAGGAAAGAAAGGGAAAAGTCAGTTTCAACATGATACTGAACGTATTTATGAAGTTTTGTATGCAGCTGATGCAACATTAATTAATTCCAAGTCCACCATTCTCTACTGGTCTTTCTGCCCAGTGTCTTGGGCAGAATTACTGATCATTCATAAAGCTCTGTAAATACTTCACAGTGAATCATGGGTCATCTAGAGATGAGATGCATGCTGAATATTTGCCTAAGTTCAGTGATTTCCTCAAGGCCATGTATTCAATCAGTGACTAAGCAAGATGCACGCCTGTAACAACAAAATCTTGGGTTCCTGCAATGTATCAAGGACTAGGATCTATTTTTAATTAGCTCATTGCACACATCTCACGAAGATCCAAGTCACTAGAAAGTATCAAACCACAAGTGATAGGGATCAAAACAGCCATAAAGTCCAGGCAGAGCAACAAACAGCCTCCAGGTAAGACCAGAGAGCACTATTTAAAGACTTGTCTCTATATATTGTATAATTGATATCCATTTATATTTGTGCACATGATGTTAAAGGATCATCTAGCAGGTTTCAGATTAAAATACATTTATTTAGAAGTGCCTCCCTTTAGGGTTACAGCTAGCAGGTTTAGAACAGGGCCCCTGCAAGCCTGTGGGGCCTCATTTCTTCTCTAGGTAACACTTCTTTCCAGTTGTTATTTAGGAAAAAAATCAGCCACACATCTACAAGTGCAGCATTCAGAAGATGCTTGGAAATTCAAAAGGAAATAAGCACTGACATTTTCCATATTTGAACAGAAAGCTTTCTAATTTACAGTGTCTACAATGAGCACAGGGCTGTAAGAGAGTGTTCTGCAATTCTTCTTATTGCACTTTAGTTAGACAATCATGTGCAATCAATACAAGCTTTCCAGGAATCATTTCACTGATACTAAGGTTAAAGCAGCAGGAAGTAAAAACCAGGTTTCACCGTGGGAAAGGCCAGCAGAGCACAGTAATTGTGCTGGATTCCAGCATCTTGCCTATAGAAGGAAAGGAATGGATTTGGGTGGTGTTGTTCTAGCACTGGAAGTGCTGGTGTGGGCTAAGCAGAATTCTTTTAACCAGTGCATTATTGAATCCTGCCAGGTAACAGAACAAGGTGACAAGCAAGTCAATCTGTTTTTGTGACCATCTTATCTTAATGGTGCTATTGACAGAAATGCAGCTCTAAAACACACTTGCTTGCTCTTGGCTCTTTGGCACAAGCTGGTTGTGCTGTAAGGTAATGCTCAAAATTATCATTCAGGCATGGGAAGCTCATTCCCATCTCCCACCTCATCTCTCAAATGAGCTGGCTCAGCATTCAGTGGCTCACCATGGCTCTGCTACTATAGCAGGAGTTTGCATTGCATTTAATTCACTTCAGAGGTCCTGCCACCTGCACTCATTAATGCATTAAATAAGAACATCATTGCTGGCAATGCAGCCTAATTGTGTTTATCTAACCCTTCTAAAACAAGGTTCCCTGCAGACTCAACACGAAGGCACAGTTCAAAACAGCAGTGTCCATGCCTTGCAGTGTCTGCCAGCAGCAGGCACCAACCTCCTGAATGAACCTGAAACAAGGATGTTGAGCCACTGCCCTGGATTTTAAGCTTTGTACTGCTACATGGATTTGCTTAAAGAGAAAAAGCTCAAAGTACATATATTTGCAATGAGCATCACATGGACTAAGGCTCAAAACCAGTGTGAGTAAAGCTTCATTTCTCAAGCCCTTATCAGGGAAAAGCTGAGCTGCCTGCCACAGAGCAATGGAATTCTCTGCTGTAACACCAACTGCTCAGCATTTTCCAACACCCGAGTCAAGGACAAATCAGTCCCTCTTCAGCAGTGTTCAGTGCAATCCCAGACTGCTGCAGATCAACAGGCCTGACTGCACAGAGCCCTAAGGCAGTTCTGCAGCACAGCTGAGGCCAGGAGATCCCCCACTGCAGCCTCATAGCAGTAAGGAGCTCTATCCCACTGCCACTTACCTCTTCCTTTTCAGAAGGACCCAGTAATGCAAGACCCATTATCTCCTAAACTGCTCTGAGGTGATGGTAAACTCCTTAACTCAACCATACTTACTGATGCTGCCCCAGTATTAGATAAAAAGTGATACCTGCACCCAAACCACTGTGAGAGGCTGTCCCATCAGCCTGTGAGTATGGGCAATCTCAAGAAAATCTGTTACTTTTCCAAAATCATGAGTCAACCTGAAATGTGAAGTCTAAACTAAGGCAGTAAACGTGCTGGAAAGGCCCATCCAGCACTGCTTTTCCCTGCCAGCCTCCCCAGAGCCACCCGATCCAGCCATGTGATTTACCCACAATCTCAGCCTGCAGCCAGGGCAGAGAAACAGAGCCTGGGGCTGGGCTGACTACACAAGCAAACAATTTGTTGGCTGCTATGATTTTGTTTTTAGACAGACAGGCTTCCCAGTTCACTGGAGCAGAACCCAGGATGTACAACCAGCTTTCATGGATTATGGTAACTAGCACGAACACGGTCATTTTGTAAGGAACCAGTCCCAGGAAAACCAGGGAGTGGATATATGCAAGGGTGCTCACAGCTTTACAAAGTCCAGCAGCCTGCTCTGTGCTAGCTTCAGTACTGACACTGCCTGCAAAGCCAAGCTGGGGGTAATGTAGCCCAATTTTGCTTTTCCTGATGTAAAAACCTGCGACCCAAGAAATGGAAATGCAATGCAAAGCAGACGGTAAATTCCTGCAGAACTCCTCCCTTCCCTGAGGGGTGAGAAGGTGCCCAGGATTAAGGTTATTGTTCCAGTCTATCACAACCACCACAGCAATGCAAACAGACACAGCCCAAGCCACTGCTTCAAATCGACACAGCCTAATGCTGGGGAACCGTCCCAGTGAGAAATCACAAAAACATGATTTTGGAAGCATCTTGTCACAGGAAGCTCACTTTTCACTACACAGAACCTGAATGCAGTTTTAATAAGCTTTTCTATTGTTCCCTTAATTACCCTTTTTCCAGCCAAGAGGATAAACTTAAATTATATCAGGTAGTCCTATTTGGGAGTGAGGCACATTAGTGCAGGACTTAAACCTTTGAGAATTACACTTCTACACAAGATAAGCAGGACAAGACAGACAACCCAAGCAGAACTGAGCATGCATTCCTTAAGATTACTGTATTTATTTCAGGTTATTTAAACTGAGTTATACTATTTGATCCATGTTGCATGATTCCTATCAAAGATGCAATAACAATTTTTACTCCTGCTTAACATTTTCATTATGAGAAGAAGATCAATCTGAAAGCACAGATTAGACTCAACATAAAAAGCATAATGAAGTTAACTGGTATTTCTAAGGGTGCCCAAGAGGCGATTCTTTCAAGCACCTCTGAAATTTCCAGCTGATGAGATGGATGAATTAATGGTCTGCAAAATCTTTGGTCTTGTCACTGGCAGGAAGAGCCTGCCTCAGTTACAGATCTCCTAAGTTTACTCAATAACCTGCTACAGACAGGTACATGCTACAATCAGTCCCTGGCCACAGAAATCCTATGGACTGAAATCACATTTACACTATGGCACACACATCAATTCCTTGTGGGAGAAGGTTCCCATTTCTCTAGGATGCCTTGCAAGGCAGTGAGAATAGAAAGCATTTTTCTTTTTTTTTTTTCCTTAGTTTGTGTTAAAACTCAAAACACCCGAACAGCCTTCCCAAGCTCCACAAACTGCACAGAAACAATTCTTGCCTTCTTAGACTACAGGCAGGAGAGAGTCACAGAAAATGGACTGCTGGCTTCATGCTGCCTGCTGGAGTGCACAGAATCCATAGCAAGTGGCTGAATGCATGCTATATATACATTGGAGACCAAGGGGAAGAGAAGGAGTGCACATTCCACACATGGTTGTCACATAAAAGACGTTGCTAGAATTTTGTTTGCTTGTTTTACACCAGACAGATTTTTCCAAAAGTTTCCTGGGCGAGCTCCTCCCACTGACAGCACAGCTCCCATGCTATTAGGCATCCTTCATGTGGTGAACCAGTGACAGTGACCACAAGCATTTCATCTGCATAAAGTCTGAAAATAAAGTGCTAGGAAACACTAGACTTTACATAAACAGTCACCCTACAGCAGACTTCAGGAAAGATTGTTAGGGAAAAAAACCCAACAAAATGACTGCATACCCTGCATGGCTCTATAAAAAGCAGACATTTTCCTCCTCCTCAAAGCACCTTTTACTCACAGATGCAAAGGGAATGGAGATGCATTTGCCAAAACATAGTACCAGGTTCAATAGAAGCTATTGCAGTCACTGACTTCTTTGTTAGAGCATCCTGACTGCTGTTAGCACCGAGTGACTTCTGCTAAGATCTGCTGCATGACAGCAAGAAAAGACTATTTAAAGATTTTAAAAGGAGGCAGGAAACTGTGCTGGATTTATGCTTTTACATTTACACTGAGGAGAAAGCACACTGACAAAAGAAGACAAATCATGAGAAAGCCAAGGTGAAACATATATGTAAAATATACATATAAAATGTGTATATAAAACTTGGAATGATATTTATATATATTATGTTATATGTACAAGCATAATGTAGTATGTTATGTTATATATAAACATCATTCCAGTTCATCATGCAAAAGGAATAACCAGAAAAGTAAGCTGGAACTTCTCCACACGTGTTGTAATCAGCAAATTGGTACCATCTTTGTCTACTTTATCTCACCATAATTTATGAAATCCTGTTATTCCTGAATGTTGGGGGTATAACTGCACCAGTAGCATCCGTGGTACAGTGCAGAGTTGCAGGTCGAGTGAGAAACACTGTAGGAGGTGCTCAGTTAAAAATATCACTTTTTACAATTTGAATCAGACGGTACCACAGGCCCCAGGTTTCATCAAAAACCTGCTCAGGCATGACTGTCTGCAATGGCTTCTTTTCTTTTTAAACATGCAGATACTGAAAGCAGCCTGCTGACACTCAGTGTCCCAAGCTGTCCCTCCATCACTCTGCCTTTGTATCAGCACTGGTGTGACCAGCAGCACCAGGACAGGGATTGTCCCACTGTGAGGTGAGGCCACACCTCAAATGCTGTGTGCAGCTCTGGGCCCCTCCATTCAGGAAGGACACTGAGGGGCAGGAGTGTGTCCAGAGAAGGGAACAGAGCTGGAGAAGGGGCTGGAGCACAAGCCCATGGGGAGCAGCTGAGGGAGCTGGGAAAGGGGCTCAGCCTGGAGAAAAGGAGGCTCAGGGGGGACCTTGTGGCTCTGCACAACTCCTGACAGGAGGGGACAGCCAGGGCGGGGGTCAGGCTCTGCTCCCAGGGAACAAACAAGAAGAAACAGCCTCAGGTTGTGCCAAGGGAGGTTTAAATTGAACACTGGGAACAATTTCTTCACCTAAAGCACTGCAACAGGCTGCCCAAGGCAGTGGTAGCATCACTGTCCCCAGAGGGATTTAAAAGATGAGTGGATGTGGTGCTTGGGGACACAGAGGGTTTTAAAAGACCTATGGATGTGGCACTTGGGGACATGGTTCAGTGGTGCCATTGGCAGTGCTGGAGAATGGTTGGACTCAATGATCTTAAAGGTCCTTTCCAACCTTCTGTGATTCTGTCATGTGAGGGGACAGTAGTCCAACTCTTGAGGATGAGGCAGTTACCTCTACAATCAGTAAATACCTTGGATTCAGCAAAAGTGGCCAGCCAGAGCTCTAATCACAGCACATGTCATGATGATACAGAACTGTGCCATTACTGACTTAAGTTTGACCAAGAATGCCCACAAAAACCCTTGTAAAAGAGAAAAAAATCCCAAACAACCCCCATGAAACAGCTGTTTCTCTGTTCCCTGTAATTTCTCTGAAAATCATTTGTTTTGTGCCAATTATACATAGCTCACCCCAGAGAATACAGTACTATTTCCATGCACAAAATTCCAAAATCATGTTGGGTTTCTCAGCACAAGTGAGAATTTGCTGTCAGTCATCTCGTGGTCAGGCTATTACCCTTTCCAGCTATTTCAAGATACCTGACATAATTCTATGGAGGGCAAGATGGGATACTTGTCATCCTTTCAGTGAATGTGTACCATAAATACCAACATTTCAGGCTACAATCAATGTGCAGGTGCTGTACAGAGCAGTCATTACAGAAAAGTGCCCCATTACCTCCCACAACCCATTTTTCTTCATCTTCTGTAACCAGCTAAGCAAAGAACCACAAGCCTGCATCTATGAAAATCCTAAATCCACTCCTTATTCACAAAACCCTTTGAAGCAGTGTGAAAGGATGTGCCTTGGACAACATAAAAGACTCATTGGGAAAGTTTAAGCACCTGTGCATCAAAAATGAAACTAAATTTGGTTAGAAAAAGATAACAGTTTGCTTCACTTAACTAAACATCTATCTAAGCCCTGAAGGTCTGCCCACAGAGAGATAAGCAAACTGAGACAAGAACAACTACCTGAGATTCTCATTTCTTCAAAAACAAGGCTCTGGGAATTGCTGTGACCTCTGCAACAGCTGAACTGGAGTATTTATTGACCAAAACTTGTTGCTTTGTGATGCTGCACTCTGCCCAGGGACAGCAGTGCTTTTCAGAACTTCAGCTTTTCTATAGCACAAAGCCTCACTGCATCACCTAGTACAAAACAAAGCACTTCAACAAGGATGTCTCCCATTTCAGCAACTAAAATAACCAAATCAATGTTCTCTACCTTCACAAAAATAAACTCAACCCTTATATCCCAGCGGGAATAATCAACACAAGTATTTTGCTCAAAATTAATATGTTGCTGCAATTAAGCTGTCTGAAGCAGCAAGGTGGGCAAAAGCACAAGTACAAAAACCACCTTTCAATCACAAGTGAATTAAAATGAATATTAGTTTGAACAATTGTCATAAAACCATACAACCAGCTCTGAAAGCTGCCTGAGCTGTCACTGGAGATCAGGTACTATTCACCCCTCCTCTGCAATAAAATAATAATAATAATAAAATCATCCAACATTTCCTGTTCCGCTCCCTACCCTACAATTTTTCCCCTAAATAGCACTTAGTAAGCAATACCAATAAGAAACCAGTTATATCATCCGCTTGGGTAGTGCTATCTCCATTCAAAACAAAGAAGTTAATTGCACTGAGGCTACAGAGAGTTCTGGAGGAAAGAAGACAGATACATTTTATTCATTTTAATCTAAATACACATCACAAAACAAGCATGTGCCTGTATCACCATGGTCATTTAAGAGTCACTATAATCCTTTCCCTTACACATCTCTGTAGGCTACTGGACACAGGCAGTGTAACTGCCACAGTTTTAAGAGTGCTTGGTTCATTTTGGAGATTACTGCAGCCTAAAAGTAAAGAGTTTTCAGCATTTGCTATTTCCCTTTCAACTGCTCTGAGCAGTTTTAGCACAGAAATCCTATTCAAGACCTACCCATAAAGTCCTTTATCAAACACACAGAGAAATACCTCATGGCTGGTAAAATCATTTGTTGTATACATGAAGAGATAAGCAAAGGGTCTGCAAGTAAATGGTGAAGTCCAGAACCCACATTTGTTCTTCCTGTAATGAATCAACTCAATCTGAAGAAAAGCAAGACATGCACTTGGCCAAACAGCAGAAGGATAAAGAAATAAACTGCAGAGCTGCCTGCAAAAATGCCTCTGGTATTATCCACTCTTGTTCAGTGATAGGAAAAGCTAGAAAAATCACTGTTACTCTTTTTGTAACATAACTGACAGAAAACTAGATTTAAAAAGTACTGAGATCATCTGCTAATAAAGGAGTACAGTGATCTCCCCCACTGCTCCAATGACAGAGCAACCCATTGTAATGTTTGGTCATAATTATTCTGTAAGTCACCACAAGAGTTTAGATCTGGAGGACTGGTTCCTAACCTCAGAGTTACCCTGAGCTCACAAATCACTTGCCTTGCATGCTTTGTAGCACACTCACTGTATTTAATATATGCTGTCATGCTTAACACTGCAGATACACAAAGGAGTTCATCTGTCAGCCAAGACTGAACCAGAACTGCCTGTGTGCATGTGTGAGTGAGCTCATGTTTGAAATAATTAGTTCAATTCAAAAGACAGTGGCCTTACTTCTACTTCAGGAATTTAAATTTTCTTCTGCAGGGAACTTCTTCCAGAAAAACTTCCAGCAACTACTTCTCTTGCCATGTTCCACCAGATGCACAAGTAGCTGAGCATCAGTGTTCTGGGGTCCCTGGCATTACCCAGGCCTTAGGTATTGTTCCTATACTAGAAATAATGTAAATCCAGTTTTAGTAAAGGCAAACTCACGCTGAAGGCATCATGAACTCCTCATACCCAATCCAGTGGAATTATTATCGACTACCTTTTAATTCCAGATTACTGAAAGGATTTGCTGTCCTTCCCCTGAAATACATCTGAGTTAGGTGGAAATCCTCCTCTTTCCTGGACCTGCTGGGATGAGTAACAGGAAACTGGGTAAAATTCTGTGTCTCACGTGGATGGCTCACTGGCTTCATCTGCCTTAAAAATAATCTCCCCAAAGAGATATCAATTGTGTCACTAAATCTCATGTAGACTTAATTTTAACACAATTCATATGTGATTCTCTGCTGTTAGAGGCATTTCCTTCACTCCACCACCATTCCTTCTCTTCTGCCATTTCCTCTCAGTATCACCCTCGTGCCAACAGTACCATGCAAACCTCTGCACAGCAAGGCAAACCAGGTAGCTGGAATAATTACACATCTCCTTTCTGGTGGGACTAAGCTGCCGGGCAGATCAGATCCCTTAGGTTGCCTTCCAGATGGCATCACCAACAACACAGAGAAGGTGGAGGGGAAAAATATCAAGCAGAGAAAGGAGAGAAGAAGGTACCAGCAAAAATGTTGCAGGTTTGTAATAGACTATAAAAAAGACAGAGCATTTAACCACAGACTCAGATTTAAGCATCACATGATCCAAAGACTGCATTCTCCTTTCAGAAAACAAACTACAATTCATTCATTTTGAGAAAAGCTCTGGTCTTTATCAGGCAAATCACATCAGCCACATGCTGATACTCTCAGGCTGGAAATTTTCAAAACTTCCTGAACTGGAGAAGTCACCATTTTTTAAAAATTCAGCCTAATTATTTCAAGTCCCAAGTCACTCAGCTGTGTACAAGGGGACAAAACAAAGACCAGAAACATTTTCTGCATTCCAACAGGAGCTTCCCATGGCCGTGTACCCATGGCAATCCTCCCATGGCAACTGGCAGGGCCTGTCTGCAGGAGCAGGAGTGGGTTTGTGTTTATCTCAGGTGGGATACACAGGCTCTGCATGCTGCAAAATCAATGCTTTTTAGTACCTTTGTGCTTCCTGAGCTTATTCACTGAATGGCCTTGAGAAAGCAAGCACAGTAAGATGGCTGAACAAGGACAATGCTTCAGGAAAATTCAAAATTGCCATTTCTTGGTCACAGACAAGACCTTTTCTTTATGCTCCTTGTTACTGTTTAGCTGGACTTGTATGCACAATAAAGGACTTTTTCCCTTAATGAGAAGGCACCCAGGTTACACTGGGATTTGCCTAACACTGCAGATCACCAAGCTTAAAACGAGGTTTCCAACATAGCTAGACAAGATTTCAGATGGGCAAAGAGCATGTGCAGGCAAGTGTATCTACTTAAAACAAATACTACCAGCAGCATCAGGCAAAACCACAACTTACGAATAGTTACATCTCTTAAAAGCACCAAGTAAATTAGCTGTAATGAATGTTTCTATTGAGCATAGTTGCACAGGGCTTCCCTCTATGCCATTTCATCAAGGTTCAAACAAATTAAGAAACACTTCCACACCGAGGCAGATTTTCAAGAAGGTATTTTAGCAAAATCCTTTTGAAGACAGCAATGTTCACAGCAAAGTTTGGCCAAACTTCTGGGATTCTTCTCCTTGCCAGCAGCAGGCACACACAGATGTACACAGAAAATATCTGTGATCCCTGAGTCCTTGCAGACATCCCTCCTCCCAGCACTGAGAACAGCAAGCTCTCGGGCCACTGCCCATCCCAGGAAAAGGCAGCAAGGGAAACTCAGCCAGACAGGTCGTGGGGGGCAAGGAGTATAAACACCCCCAGGCTGATAAGAAAGGCTAAAAAGGAAAGGAGACACCAGAAGCCCAACACAAAGAACTACAAAATGCTGGTTTGGTTCCTATATTATCTTCTTTAAAAGCACACGGAAGAAGATGAGCGTTTTGGTTTTAGGCTCCAACAAAGGGATGCTAAAAGTAAAACCTTCAGGAGGGTTTGCTGTGTAGATATCATGCTGTGAAACTTCAACAGTCATTTTATTCTACACATCTTCCCCACAATTTCTTATCTTTCTCAGCAATCCTTTTAATTGCTGTCAGAGAGCAAATGGGTAAAGTGAGTTAATCTTTCATTCAAGTGAGAACATCGGAGGCTGTTTCACACTGGAGAATCAGCAGTGAAGAATCAAGAGCTGTATTTTTGTATATGTGTCTTTATTTTACATTCCTTACATCTCTTTATTAATGTTCTGATTTCACTCTTTGAAAATTATTTGAGACATCAAGTGCAGCTTCACTTTCAGATTCTCCCCTTTGAGTAAAACAGCACAGAAAAGAGAAAAAAAGAGTAAAGCAGGTAAGATATTATGGGTGCCACTTTTTCAGTGTAATGAAACACTGCAACAAGGTCAGGGAATAAATTCATTGAGTATCAAAATAGCAGCTCACAGAAGAACAGGGGAGAAACTGCCAGAACTGCTGAGAAGGGTGTTTCAATCTGCTAATGGAGAGCCAGCAGGAATAGCAGGAGGCTCCCTCTGAAGTCGCCACCCTGCCTGGAGAATTAACATTATCGACAGGTCTTCTCCAGATTCTACTATCCCCAGCTTGGCAGGATGCATCTTATAACAGTCCTGCTCAGTCCAATGCCAAAAAAAAAAAACCTACTAGAAGCTGCTCCAGTCTTCTCCAGAGAGCCATCAAAGTGCAAATGGTCAGGAATGTGCATTTTCAAAAATGACCTTCCTGAAAGTTTTTAAGCAGCAACTATAAGCCAGCTCTTCATTCACCTTATTATGTCTGCAAAAAAAAGGCTAAAGGATATTTTCAAAATATCATCATTATCACCAGTTATTTACAAACTCAATCCATACCTGACTAGGGATTAATTCACTTACCTTTTTAAAACATAAAAAGCCTCAACTACTAAAACTTATATTAGAATTGATCCAGAAAAACCTTGACATTATTTCAAATGATAGACAAGATGATGTCAGAAACCAAGCCATGGTATAATCAAAAGAATATAATTAGTAGGTTTTTATAACAAACACCATTAAGGTGAAAGGTATCTGTTGAAGCCCACCACAAATGTCACCTCTCAAATACTCATGACAACATGACATGGTTGTTACTGGGTGCCCATCCACTGGGCAGAGAGAAAAACAAAGAGGTGGTGCTGTAATTGGACCTCCCTCAGCTTCACATTTCAAAACATTGGAGTCAGCTTCAAAATATGCCATTCATTCCAAACCAGGAGTGCTGGGCACAGGGCTGGCTGTCAGAACACAGATTGCTGCTCCCTTCCCGAGTGCTCCCATTCCTTTGCACACCAGCACCCTGCAGGCCAGCAGCACAGAGGGCAGATTTCATGGAGTACAGCCAGTGAAAATCTAACTCAAGTCTGCCAAGGTGCTAAAATGTAGGAGCCTTAGGTCTTGCCTACACCCATAAAAATCAGATGTGATTTTCCATCAATGTAAATGAATCAGCATCAATGACATCTACCTTTTGATCAATACTGGGTAGGGGTTTTGTTTGATTTTTTTTATTGAAGGCTCCCCAGGGTGAATTCTGGCCCCACTTCCACCACAGCAATACAGAAGCTGCTCTGTTCTGCTGTCTAGTCCTTACTATAAACAACTTCATGTCTCTGAGCACAGTTAAGTTACAGTGAACTTTTTTCTGTGTGTCATATGGCAAACCACATCTTCACCCAGCACCACACTCTGCCAGACAATCCCACTCTCTCATTTATTCTGCCTTCCAGCTTTTCAGTGCTGAAAAGCCCTGCAGTTGCATTCCCAGGGGTGTTAACAGACCTGCAGAGAACATTTAGTAAGATGTCCTTAAAGGCTAAAATTAACCATAAAGCTGCTGTTTATTTTGAAGCTTGGGAACAGAGGGGTGTTTTATGTGTCAGAACGAGTGGCCTGACATCAAAAACCTGATATGAAAGTTTGCCACCGAAGAAGTGGGCTGGCACAAAGAGCAGACGAGGCTTTTATTTAAATGAAGTTGGCTGCCAGGACCAGAAAGTTTCACTATCAGCACTGCAGATGCCTGATACCATCTGTAACACACAGCAAGCCTATTATGTTATTTTGTTGTGTGTGTGGTTGTATACATAAAAATAAGGAGAGTTAAGAGACTCTACATAACACACAACAGCCTGTGTACCACGGCTGCTCTAATCAGGTATTCCAACCTGTGGAGGTCTAGATCCTATCTTAACCATTTCTGTACCAGCCAAGAAATATTTGATCTTCAGAGAAAATGTAAATTACGTGCAACACGTGTGTGTATCTCACTTGTATAACCAAATCTTTTAAGTGCAAAAATTCCTTTCCATGTTAGATTGATCAATCTGCTGGTTTTTTAGTATATCGTCAATATTAGGTTCTATTTTTTTTCCTAAAACTTGAAAATCATTATCTGTGACTTGAAAATAAATAACCAAAAACTGTAACATGCTACATATAGATGCTCCAAAAGCTAAATAGTTATCTGGTTTGTACATAGCTAAGAGGGGCCAGGAAAAAAATTGTTTTCGTTCCAGAGGAGTCTTTTTTTAATCAACTCAGTCTCTTTTAAACTCTAATATTTCTGTATTTTAATTTATTTTCCTAAGTACTACTCACTTTCCAATCTTCCATTTTGAACTTCCTTGCATTCCATATAACAGCACTGTTTTTCAAGATTTTTTTTTTAAAAGGATCACCACTTAAAACTCCTATAGGTCACAACTCCTTTAGCATGTTTCAAATCCTGATTTCTCTCTGTGGAGATCAGCAAGCCTCTCCCACCAAGAGAAAAATAGAGGTGTGCCCTCCTCAAGAGCCATGGGATGTTTCCAGAAGGCCAAGCTGAAGAGAAAGGAGTGCATCACCTACACAAACTGCCTTGCTCGAGCTTTTACTGTGTCACACAAAGGGAAAAGGGCTGTGCTGCCAGGGATCGGTCCCTTGCCAGTGTTTTTGGACAGCAGCCTCTGGGACACACCACAGCCATTGCACAGACACGTGGACTACGTCAATAACATCACTACCAGCTGCAAGTAGACACAGATGACCAGCCAGCCACTCCCTCCTCCCAGCCTCCTTTGTGTCAATAAATCTTAACCTGGCTGTTTGAGCAATGTTTAATCATAAACAGTTGGGAACATGCTCCAGAATGTAAACAAAGGTGAGTAGGAGAAAAATGGAGAGTGCAGTACCGAGAATCACTCACCACTTGCTGCTGAGCCAGGTAACAGAGAGCAGAGAAACAAAGAACTGCTGGGGAACAGCACACAAGCACCTGGTGTTCATTTAAAGCAATGACCATGCAACAACATTAAAGTATCCAGGACTGCAGCCATGGAAGGATTTCATGGACTAAATGCATTAACATTCTTGGTTCTCTTAAAAACAAACAAAAAAGAGAAATTATATTGCTTAGAACACCCACTCAGATGCATGGAAATAAACTACCCTCATTGATCTCATCCCACTGCCATTTACAACAGTCATCTTGATTCCCTTCTCTGTTGCTAATCAAGCTAAAATTAACTCCTCTCCTGTTTACCACACATGCTAGAGCCACAAAAATCAACACAGGGGCAGCAGGATCAATTGTTTCTCTCTACAAGAGCAGCCCACCTTGCTCATGTGGTAAATGTATATTCAGGACTTACAGGATCTCTCCAGGGATTTTAACCACGTTTATCATGGGGCTGGGTAGCTGTTTAGCCTGGGTGACAGAGTAAGCAGCTCTGCACTTCAAACACTTCTGAACAACTTCTAGTCATTACTGGCCTCCATGGACCTCTGTAAAACAGGCTGCCAGAAAGTGGGGATTTCAGTCCTGTTCAGCCAGTGTCCTTCTTGGAAGAATCAACATCACACTTGTCACTCCTGCTCTGACTGAGAGCTAAGATGTGTCTTAAGGCAGCATCTGCACAAAGCCCTGGAGGACTCTTCATTCCCAAAAGTCTGAGGTTTATTCAGAGGACACAGAGCTTCTTTTATATGGCTGTCACTCTAACAACTCTGGTAAAAATAAATATCATATCTGAGTGTTCAGTTCTAAAGCAGCTTCATTTTAGATCCCAATGCGATGTTTTAAAGGAAAAATGCCAAACCAAAACAAAATCCCAACCCTAGCAGATAACAGCCATTAAACAAAGCTGAAGTACAGATCAAATTGGCAGAACTATAGAGTGGAACAGAAGTTTCAAAGAGAAAAGCACTCCATGGAGATAAATATACTTCAAGTGTGTGCTTGACAGCAGCCTAGGTTTTATGGTATTGGAAAAATACAGTACAGTGACAAACAAGGTTAGCCCATCCATCCACCCCCATGGTAAACTGCTGTTCCACTAAGTAAATTCAAGTGCAGAATGAAAGGCAACTCTTATGAAACAATGCAGGACGACATTTAATTCTGGGTTCTGCTCTGGCCACCTCGTCCTGCACTGATCCTTCCTCAGACATCAAATTCTACCCTGTAAGGCTGAAATGGCAGACACTGCATAGTCTTGGATCAGGAGCGCGTTTTGCTCAGCCCCTTGCAAGGGCTCAGAGGTCTGATGTGTCTCACCTTCCTGTAGGATTTCTCATTTCCCACTTTCCCCAGTCCTAAGGCAGCACTGCCAAACCACAGCTCCCAGTCCCAGTGACAACACGTAGCCCCTGGCTGCTTCAGGACTCCTGGACTGTGGCTGCTCTGGCAGCACCAGGCAGTGAATCTGACACTGCTTCTCAGAGATGTCACGGAAAGGCTCAACACCAGCTTTGGAATACACACACATTTACCCACTTCTTCTGGTGCAGTGAACCAGAAAAGGCTGCCTAGCCCCCATTCACACTCAATTTTTCCCTGTTCCAAGATAAACCTTAAGATAAGAGCCTAAGTCTGGCTTCAATTCTACCACAGCAGAGACCACAAGAAGTGACTCAGCCTCTGCCACCACCCCTCATTGCTTCCTTGCTTCTGTGAAATTCAAGAGCCCTTCTGAGAGGCTTTCCAAGCCTCTGCTGGTCCCACTGATCTTGGTTAAAATGAAAAAGGTCAATATTAACTATTTTCCTTCTTTGTTCATCTTGGCAGAAACACTCAAGTATGTTTCCCCCTCAATCATAAACCACAATTAACACCTACCTCAGTGCCAAAAAAAAGCCCCACCTGCACCCACGCTCAGAGGAACTTCCCTATACCAGCTTCTACACCGAGTTCTGTTTTCAAAAAGAAATTAAACAGTACACCAAGAAACTACATACTGACAGTCTGGAACTACCTGCAGGGCCACAGTTGGCCTCTACAAGAAGCACTGGTTATTAATTTCCATACCTCACTCAATACCAAGAATTTTAAATCTTTGCTTAACTGCCGTGGAACTTTCAGCTGGCTGCAGATCCTGCCCCTTTCACCACACAAGGCAAGCAGCAACTTCAATTCTAGCCCCATTTTCATCCTAACTCCCATTTCCTCGAGAAGACCCTTCCTTATTACTACAGGTATCCAGACTCTTGGGAAATTTTTGTACCCTGGAGAATAAGGGAAAACTAACTGTTTGAAAATAGCAGTTCATAAAATCTCCTAATAACCTTTGCAGAGAGAGGCACTTGTTTCAGCATCTTTGCTGGATACACTAGAGCAGTTTGATTCTCATGTAAAATCTCATTTACAAAGCCATCAACTTTCTTCTAATGGGCCATTCATCATAGCAGAGTTTGCTATCAAGTAGCCAGCCCAATACCTTGAAAGGTCTCACACAAGTCATTTAGCAGACTCACCCTTCCAAAGCCAGGGAACTACCTATAAACACATTAGGAAAGGCTGTGCAAAACAAAATCACCTCAGTAAAGCTCAGGAAAAAAATCTTAATTTCCACATATATATGCCAGAAAAAGCCTGTGTGTGGGATGGTACTAACCTTTGAATTCAATCAGGCTCTCTCAGAGGGCTCTAACATGCAGAGCATGACTATGATGTATTTTCCTTTGAGGCTGGCTCAGTTCATTTAGAAAGTGATTTGGAAAAGCTAATGTACTATTTATGTACATTATAAAAAGCTACCCATATGGAGTTAAAACTTTGCAGAATGTTCACACAAGTCCATTCCACTCCCTCTGAAGACATTTCACAATCCATTCAATACCCGGTAGAGGAAGCCAGGATTACTGCTTTAAAACAGCTCTGAGGGTAGTTTAAATGTTTTAAAAGCTGACAACTTCTAGACTCAGAGCCAAATAAACATTTGGGGCAACAGAGAGCCTCTTACACAAGCATCTACAAAGTGACATTCACCTGCATCCTTCCAAATACTGACATTTAAAATAAAGCATAAAAGAGAATCCCAGGCACAACCTTCCCTCCTACTAAAAAACAGAATAAATTTACTATGATTCAGATGATGATGTACTGAATTGGCCCATGAAAGACCACCTAGCAGGACGTGGTTAAGATTGCAAACAATAAAAAATAATCACAAGATTTCTAAGGTATTTTAAATCCTGCCAGTATATACAACTGTGCTGAGAGGTTTAATCCTTGAAAAGAGTTTAACCAACTGAAGTGACAATGACTCTTGCAAAACACAGCACATGTGGAAGTTGTCATCCCAGTGATTTCATTATTTTTAAATTAGGAAAATTTTAGAGGGTTATCTTGTCATATTAATGGCATAGTTTAATACTCTCTTTCCTTTACTTCAGGAGAAGATAGAGAATTAGGGAAACATTTTACTTTAATGGATGTACCTTACGTGGAAGATTTATATGAACTTCACAGTTTGCAGTATCAGCTTTTTGGGGAACAGAATTCTGGCCGTTTTTTCCTAGAAGTTTTTTTAATAGGAATTCTCATTCTTGCAAGAGAGAACAAAGCAGGAAGAAATTGAGAAGAAACTGCAGTCTCTTGGAGAAGAGGATGCACCCACTTGGTGACAAGGGACCTCAGATTCAGAATCAATACCCACCAAAACAAACTTGTTTCCCAACTTCATCCTGTGGCTGTTTGCAGCGATTTTTACACAACTGTAAACAGATGATGTGCAAGTCTAAACTACTCGATTGTGCCTATTTTCAACAGCCAGTCTGCATATGCCTTGTTTACACAAAATACACACAAAAAAATGATAGCAATTCTTTTATTGAACCACTAACAATCAGGAATTTTCTCCTAAGAATTCCTCATTCAGTGCTTGCCTTAATATTCCATAAAGGCATTAGCAGCAAAGCATGTGCCAGCCTTTGACTTCCTCTGCAGCTCTTCCCAGGACTAAAAGAGTTTCATTATCTTGTCTCATTAGATGGTGTCTGAGGGAGACATGGGAACAGAAGAGCTATAGTAATTATCCAGCTGAATGGACAAGGCAGAAGGAGGCAAAGCCACCCAATTGCCAGGCTTGTTGACAGCCAACACCCCTTTACGCACGGTGGGCAGGCAGCCACCAGCACCACGTTAGGCCAGCCAGGAGACAATTAAAAAAAAGGAACCAGATCAATAAATAAATAAACAACAGTTGGCACATCTCCCACACCTTACTAGCTTCGGCTACACCTCAAACTGAATATGAAAAGCAAAATCATTTTTGGCCTACCCATCAGGAAGAAACAAAATTTGCTTTCTGTGTCAGTCCTTTTCTCCTCCCACACAATCAGGATTCCGAATGTCTAAGAGTCCAGAGTTCTTATGCCCTCGAGAGAGGAAAGGCCTGAAGTTGCTCAAGAACAATTCCTTTAGCAAGTGCACAAACTGGCTCTGCAGGGAGTCCAGTCCTGCTTAGACAAACTGTTGGTGGCTTCTGTATGTGGCCTAAAGGGAGATAGAAGATTAGAACAGAAGATTTGTGTGGGAAGATTTCCCAAGGCTCTCCTTGAAGTGGCACGAAGCAGAAAAAAAGGGGGTACAGATCCAAGGTGGTATTTCAGAGACAGAGGGAGGGACATCCTTTTCCACAGTGCTTACACCACCTCTGCAAGGCTTTTTGTCTCTCCTCATTCTGTCCCAAAAGATGGAGTGGATTGTGCTTGCACATGAAAACAGGCTCTTACGCTAGAAGACTCCTGGAGCAGGATAAGTGGTAACAATGTGCTTAAAGTTTCCTTCCACATCTCCTCCTATCCTAATCACACAGCATATATTAACAGAACCAGACAAAGACTGTCCATATTTGCTCCTTCAGCTAAGGCAGAGCTCCTAATTAACTTCTACATTATTTTTCCCCAACTGTCAAGATGTCCTCAAAGAACCTGAAAATTACATATCTGGTACATTTAAAGGAGTGAGGAAAACCACCAAAGTAAATTGCACACGCACAACAAAGGACAACCCAAGAAATTAAACTCTCTTTTAAGTTACTAAAAATAGACAGGATGGGAGGGAAGGGACTATCAATCAAATCTCAGAGTTGCTGAATATTCAAAGAACAGCCTTGTAATAGACTGCTCTCTCAAGATTGCTTGAAATTTTTATGATAAAAAATGCACGAGGACATGAAAAAAGGAGCAGAAGGATAACGAAGAGCAAAATACACATGACAGAAGCGGATACAGAGTATTAATTAGGCCATTAAGATACTTAAATGTTTTACTGTCCAATAAAATATGTATTTCATAAAAATTAAGTGTCATGCAGAAGAAATGCACACTTGTATTTACTGAGCTGTTCTGAAGAAACCAAAGATGTGAATTACTAGCAAAAAACATTTGTGGACAGGAGTGAATAGACATTAGTAAAATTGTATTTGTAATACAAAAACAAAGAATATACAATTGGATGGAAATTCTCACTCACATTTACTTAAGGGAGAAATTCATCTGCTCTGTAAGCATCTCATCAATCTGCTTTTACGAGGAGTCTGCAGTCAACTGAAATAGGGAGGCTTATAAATACTTGAAAAAACAGTTCAGTGATTAATACTGAATTATTGACTGAAGTGAATGCATTAAGACCAGACAATAATTTGTACTCACAATTAGTCGATTAACCACGTCTGGAAGTACATCAAGATGTCTTTTCATAGCCCACATTCAGGAGGCAGAAAAAAATGCTTCAGCTTTTTCATCTTGCAAGTTTGTCAAAGAAAAGAAAAAAATCACTGCAAAAATGACACCTCCACATTTTGCCTGGTTTCAGTCTTGCAGTCAGTTACATCAGGGCCCATCAGCCATTTCAGATGCATAAAACAACATTTTAACCTAAGTTTACCTGTCAGGAAACGTTGCACAAGCTCAGGGGACTTCTTAGGCATTTGCTGCAAAGCATATGCAACTGTAAGAGAACAAAGACCTTCACAAGCCAATACAGTGAGGACTAAGCTTTACAGCACATTTCACTGCCATACTTCTCATTCTTTACAGTGGCCATCTCAGTCATGAGTCCTCAGCCTCAGGAAACTCCTGGATGTACAGGGACTGAACCAAAGATAATAAAGCTGGTGTTGGGCATGGCTACACGTGAGAGAAGCCTCTGTGTTCTGGACAGCTGTTAAGGAAAAGGCAAGGAAAGAATCTGTACTAAAAGCAAATGAGAAATTTTCTCCCTTTTCATTAACATCACCAGCTCAAAAGCACAGGATTTTTCCTTTTTTAACCACATTTCCACTTGGATTGGAAAGGAAAGCTGTCTCATCCATGTCTAAGCAGCAGTGAGGTGAAGCTTGGTCTGTGAAGCATTTCTGGTTATGGAGCCCTTGGCTCTGATGGCAGAACACCCAGACACTGCTCAGACACTGAGCTAGAAGGAACTCAAAGCCCATCACCACATGCCAGAGGAGCTGATACGGGGCTGAGTGCTAGCAGAGATCCCCCCAGAACAGGAAAGCCAGCTGGAGGGAACTGTCAGATCTCTGAGTGGTTTAACAAGCACCTCACCAGCCTGTCCCCTTTGTCACCCCAGGCTGTCACAGAGCAGCCCCCAAATCCTCACTAGCTCTGCTCCCTGCCATCACTGCACAAAATCCTCTCAATAACAGACACTAATTACCATGCCTGGGCCAGCAATAAGCCTTTATTTGCATGGCGTAAGTGGCAAATTCAAGTAGTTCCCTGTTCTCTACCAACATCCTGTTGCCACATCTACTCCTCCAGGAAACTGCGACACCGAGTGAGAGAATTTGGTGTCCCACAGAACAGCTCTGATGCCAAATGGCCAGCAGAGCAGTTACTGGGAGCTTGCTTACAAAGACAACAGGCACATTAATCTGCTTGTCATTTATGCTCTCACTTATTCAGTGCAAGGCTGCCTGTCACGTTTTCTGGAGAGGGAGGGTAAAAAAACCAAAGCAAACAGCATTATTTGATTTGTTACCAGGACAGATGCTCTACAGGGAGCACGCTCACACAGCTGGCACCAAAATAACTAGGATATGAATTACTACAGATTTCATCATTTTTACTCCCCATTTCCAGAAAAGCAAAAACTTTCACACTCATTCATCCTCTAGATTTATATGAAAACACAACAGTATCCACAGGAAGGAATCCACAGTCACCTAGGGATATGTGCCATGATTAAGAGTTTGCTAGCACAAAGGAGTTACACCAGCACAACTTGAATCCATGTTTATGACTTTATAGCTGAGACTCCACACAAAACTGTACAAGACAAGTGTGGCCTGTTAGATTAATCTTTTCATAATCAACACATCAGCTAAGCTGAACCAAGCCTGGTTTAAAAGAATCCATAAGGACATACACTGAGTTTTGCATAACCTTAGTTTATATTCACAACCTGACTTAGAGCACAGCTATTTTTGAATCAACAAATTGAGCAGCAGTTTCACATGAGAGAAACTTTTCCCTAAATGTTTAATATAACTCATGACAAATTGAGCTGCTTAGCCAAAAATACTACTTGACATGAATTCCATAATTAAAATCAGGTAATCTTTTATCACATCTTGCTGTGCAACAAAAAAAACCTGTTCTCAAAGACAGCCTTTGAAATTAAGTAAGAGCATGAAAAATACAAGATGAAGCACTAAGAAAGCAAATCTTTAAAGGGTTTCTAGCAAAAGTAAAACCACCATCCACAAGCTGTACCACAGCAAACAACAACAAAAAACAACAACAAAAACTTAGTTGCAAATGCAGAGAATGCAATATTTAAGCAGCAAAACTACTTGAGGAGTTACCAGAGACAACATACATATGCAGCATTTCAGAAACAACTAGTTCTTCAGTCATGGTTACGTGGTCAAAGCATTTCCTTAGTGTGTGTGCACAGGGTGTGCAGCTGCCCCCAGATGTGAGGACACCCTCCCTTGTACCCACCCTGATGGCATCGCTCCAACCACAAGAATGGAGCTCGAGTGGTTGGTGAGGTCACCAAAACACTGCAGTGCATTGTGCACATCTCCATTTTCCTACAACATGGCCTTTTTTTTTAAACTTGAATTAGTGCCTTGAGTTTCTGGCTAT
The DNA here is from genome assembly GCA_013399835.1 of Leptocoma aspasia. Lineage (NCBI taxonomy): Eukaryota > Metazoa > Chordata > Aves > Passeriformes > Nectariniidae > Leptocoma > Leptocoma aspasia. Next base: position 112,220 of record VXAX01004958.1, read on the forward strand.
CACACTGTACAGCCACGTCCCTTAGAAACTGGATCTAATTCTGCATTTTCTGGTTGCTAAACCCCAGTTGCTGAGACACCCCCACTACCCAAACACTGAAAGGAACTTGTGTACTCACAATATGGAAAGATTAATGCATGTGTAAAATTCTGCAGGATCAGCACCTTGGTGTGTGGTCAGAGTATTGGACTATTTATTTTTGTCAAGTTTATTGAGCACCTAGAAAAATCGCATTATAAATAAAGCAGCATGCTCTTAATAAAACTTGACATGCATGGTAAGTTTTCAATTTATAATGGGGCTTATATACATCATTTTTTTATTTTAACTCTATGTTTTAATTTGATTTCATACATGCATGTATTTACTTCCCTTGTATTTATTCTCAAGCTAAAAAAGCTCCTCCATTTATTTCCTAAATGCTAAAAGAACGACAGGTTTAAAAACTTGTTTTTATGCTTAGAGACCTCATACTGAAAGAACTCATTTACACTGAAAAACACTAACTTCAGGCTCCATTAATTATGCTACTGCAAAAATTCTAAATGGTCACAGAAGCAATAAGCAAATATCCCATGAAACATTCCCAGACAAGATTCATTTTCCAATCTGTTGAGCTCACAGTTCAAAAAGCTCAAGTGCTATTATCAGGCTATGCTCAAGCAACACTTGCAGGTTTAGTCAATAGAACTTTTGTATTTAGGAACATCTGAAGACCTGACTCATAGCTACTTAAAATTCAGGTTAGCAAGTTTAACTTTCAGCTGCTACAGTTCCTTCTGTTCTGGGGGCAAAATAAATAAATAACTAAACAAATGCTTATTTTAGTTACTGAGGTGCCTAACTCGTTATTGCCGATTATTTTTAAAACTGAGTCAATTTTGAAGACAACAATGAAAAAGTTAATAATTCATCATTAACCTCATCCTGCAAACACCTGATTACACCCTAAATTTGAAGAAATTACTGTCTTCAACAGGAAAAAAAATATTCCAGGTAATGGTTCCTGTTCTATCTTACACTTTTGCTGGTATCAAGAGTTTTCAAAATTTAGTGCATATTTTCCTAGTAGTTTTGAGTTCATCTCTTTCTTATAGAACTATACCCAGATATTTATCTACAGATTTCCAGCTCCCACCAGCACAGCTAAAAAAACATCACAAGCTATAGAAAGAGTTTCTAGCAAATCCTTAATGTGATTTGAAGCACTTATTTTTGACGTAAGTACTTCCATCATTTCATCTTGATTTATATTTGTAATGTCTGCTGTAGTGTGACACTTATTAATTAAACTGATTAAGGATCTTCAGCTGTACCATAGGCCCTCCACTCTTCCACCCACTTTGTTCCTAAATATCATTAACCTCTAGGAAATGTCCTCTTTGTTGGTTATTAATGTTTAATTATACTGTATAGTTATGTCATCACATCTGTGAAATACAGCCTCCCATAACAACACAGCTGTGGAATATGACTCTCCTGCCCAGCAGTAAAATCCTGGTCACAGCAGAGAATCCACACACATCACCTTGATGGAGGAAGTGATACAAAGCTTTTCAAAAGCCCTTGATTTTGAGTAGGGCTGTTGAGACTGGAGGGAAGTACAGCCTTCAAGAGAGGTCTAAAACTCCCCCTCTTTCCTCCCTTCCCACCCCTCCTGACAAGATCCTCTGTACACTTCAGGAATTACTTCTAAACTTAGAAAACTCAGAAAAGAGAAGTTCTATGCAGAAATAGTAAAGTGAGAAGGAACCTCAGAAAACAGAATTTATGAGCTCATAATCTATTTTTTAATGAATAGCATGAACTACAACTGAAAGACACTTTTTCCTGGAACCCTCTGCTTCCATTCATGATCTCATGATGCACAAGCATTTCCTCTGCTTGTAAAGTAACAGCAGCAGTGACTGCAGTGGTCCAAAGAAAACAGCATTTGCACATTTCTGCCATTCTTTACAGGTGTGGGGGGAAAAGGGAGGACAACCACTCAAACAACTGGTTTTTAGAATATTACCAGCAAGAGCTCCCCACATCACAAGGACCTCCCTCTAAAACATCGGATAGAATGATGGCTAATTGCTGAAATTTAACATAAACTGTACATTCTGCTGGTACACGGAAAAGGTGTGGCTGTATCAAACACAGCAGGAGTGTTACCATAATACGCAGAAAACGTTGTGTAAAGTCTGTGTACTACAACCTGTCCTCACTTTGTCCTCCTTCTGACAACATTAGCTGGCAGTAAGCACACAGGCTTCTCTACAGGAAAGAAATGACACTTTATGTTTACTGGGGTGAGATTTTTGTGTGTGTGGAGAGGGGACTGGAAGAGAATTGTCTGATTTTTCAAGAGTGGAGATAAAGAGATAACAGCAGACAGTTTCCAGCCTCAATCAAGACTCTGTACACCAAGCTTCAACGAGATTTTCTTTTTCCTGGTCTGGGTTACAAATCCTTGACTGGCCAGTAAGGAGTTGTTTACCTGATAGAAGCAAGGGGGCAAATTCCTTTAGATTGATGCAAAACATTTTCCTACCCTGGAAGTCAGAAAGGGAGGAGCACCAAGTTTATTTATGTAGCTCAACCAGCAGCCAAGCTATGAGGATGCCTTATTGTGTAGAGTTCATAAGTGTACATTAAACTCCTCCCTTTAAAGCAATGCAGAAGGAAAGTTGCCATTCCCACTCCAGGAGTCAGGAGCAAAGGGGAGAGAAATAAGCCAGGAGGTTGCTGTTTGACATAGTTTTCTGTCACAATGCTTATGATTAACCAAGTGAAGAAACAGAAGGACAGGGAGGAGAGAGCTTGCACAGATACCAGAGCCAGAGGGAATGACAACAGAAGTGCCCAGGGCTTCGGGTGGTCTTGTTTTACAAAGCCAGATTAATTAAGCAGACACTAAAGGACAACTCTTTTAGAAAATGAAACACGTTAGAAACCAAAACGCCTTAGAGAGTGAGCAGCTAGGGAGCTGTAACTAAATTACTAAGTACAAAATGAAGCAGCCTGCAGAGGAAATGAGTAATTAAAAAACCCTCCCCTGAGCGACAGGCTGGCGAGAGAGGGATAACTGCAGGACCCTGGTGCTGGAGGTAAACAGTACCAAAGCCAAAACGTGACAGATGAAAACAGATGTTTTATACAAACAACAACCCCCCAGTCTCCTGCCTTTACAGCACGCTCAGAGATGGCACTAGGCACAGTCAGTCTGGAACAACCTGAGGAGATGCACACAGGAATTACATCACCACCACTATCACGCTGCTGCCCTGGGGTGAAGCACTGCAGTCGCTGGACAGTACTCAGCAACTATAAACAAAGTTTTCAGAGGAAGAAATAGATTAACATCAACCTCGTTCTTCTTTCTGCAAGACAATTTAACAGAGCACAGACCCTGGCAGCACAGCAAACCCTTCTGCACCCCTCTCCCCTTCCTTAAGGAAGCAAAGACACCCTTGGGCACCTGCTGTGCTGCATCACTCCCAGCCTGGCCTGACTCCTTTTCTTCTGCTGCTCCAGGGAGACACCAGGAACAACACCTAACTTGCCAACCCTTAAGTAAGCAATTTTGGCAAAGTGGTTTCCAACTTTTTCCGCTAGATCTTTTCCAAGGAAGACAAGCCTTGGGTGTAGCAAGTTTTAGCCCACTGAGAGTCCCTCCGTCTTCTCTTTTTGAAACCCTTAAGAGCCACCAGTTGAACATGAGTCTGTCTGCAGGCAAGCATGGAGGATGATGACCTTAGGGGACACCTTGCAGTGAGGACTCACACTTCTTCATGCTTTTTCCCCAGACATGGCTCTCTCAGAGGGAACAGCCCCAGTCCCAATGAACATCATCCCCTTTCCCAGCCACGGATGGCAGCAAGGCCGGGAAGGTCAGGACATCCCATGTTGATGCTGAGAACCTCATCAGGCAGATGTCCCTCACCACCACCTCAGGCCCTCCACCAGGTGAGTGTTCCTCACCCACTGTAACCAACTTCAAGGGAGGAGATCTTCAGTGTCCCCTAAGGCTCTCTGTGAGCAGGGGGATACCTCACTGCTCTCTCAAGCCCTCCACCTTATTCAGAAGCAGATCCCCACCATCCTCTCAGACCCCAGTTGGCAGGGGGACCCTTGACCCCTGTTTCCTTCATCAGCTGTGGCCCCTCACCATCACCTCAGGCCCTTCTCCTGGCAGGCACACATCCTCTGCATGGGACACGGGCAGCTCACCGTCTGCTCCGTGGGGCGAGAGACCCCTCACCGTCCCCTCCTCGAAGGAGCCCCCGCTCCGCCCAGCCCCACGTCCCCTCCCCGGGACAGAGGGTCCCTCTCGGCTCCCTGGGGCCGGTCCTGCCCTACGGAGCGGGCCCGGCCCCGCCGCCCCCGGCACTCACTGCGGCGGGAGCTGCAGGGCCGGGCCGCCGCGGCGCTGGAAGGCGCCGTCCACGAAGACGCCGTTCTTGCCGAGGCAGCGCAGGTAGAAGTGCGGCTCCTGGAAGCTGAGCTGCAGGTGCCGCCGCGAGATGAAGCTGGAGTGCCCCATGTTGACGTCCACCGAGCCCTGCGAGGAGTTGCGGCCTATGGTGACGGCCGGCTGCCGCATGAGGAACTCGAACTCGCGGCCCTGCAGCAGCGCAGCACGGGCAGGTGTGAGGGAGCGGCCCCGGCCCGGCGGCTCCCGGCGGTTAAACCGCTCCGTGCCCCACAAACACCCCCGGGCACCCCGCGGGGATGCCCCCGCCGCAAAGCAGGCGGCTCCGGGCTTTCTGCGGGCAGGGGCAGGTCCATGCCCCGGCACGGTTCTGGTCACTGACATGGGCTCGCTTCAGCGGCCTTTTGCTGCCTCTCCATGGAATCATAGGATGGTTTGGGTTGGAAGGGACTTTAAACGTCATCCAGTTCCTGCCCCTGCCGTGGGCAGGGACACCTTCCACTGTCCCAGGCTGCTCCAAGCCCCGTCCAGCCTGGCCTTGGACACTTCACGGATGAGGCAGCCACAGTTTCCCTGGGCAACATGGGCCAGGGCTTCCCCACCCTCACAGGGAAGAACTTCCTTCCAGTATTTCACATAAATTTCCACTCTTTCAATTTTTACCCATTACTCCTTGTCCTATCGCTGCGGTTCCTACCGAAGAGGCTCTCTCCAAATCACATCATAAACAACTCCCTGTGCTGGAGAGATGGCCCAAGCCCAAACCAACCTTCTCCAGGCTTTCCATGGGGCAGGGGCACATGCATCCTCTGGCTGGGCTCTGGTCTCTGACATGAGCTGCGTTCAGTGGCCTTTTGCTGCCTCTCTATGGAATCATAGAATTTTGGCTTGGGAGAGACACTAAAACTCATCTGGTTCCACACCCTTGCCATAGGTAAGGAGACCTTCCACTAGACCGGGTTGCTCCTAGCCCATCCAAGCTGGCCTTGAACACTTCCTTAATAACCCTGGACTGTTTGCCGAGGCTTGCTGAAGGGGGAGATTCATCCCACGTACACAAAGGTGTGACGTTTAAAACACCTCAATGCCCTTTTGTAGAGTTTATATACATATATATATAAAAAAATATATACACTCATATATGGATGTATATAATCATAGTGTTTTTATATAGCTTTATATTCATACAGTTTTTTGTTATAAGGGACTGTGTAGGTTGTTTAGCTTGCATTACAGCATTTCTTCAAATTACTTTTTATATTTCTGTATCATTATGTATTATATTTCTATCTGTATTTATATTAATAATAAAGGTCATGTTTTGTGCCACAACAGCATATATTTGGCTCATGTATAGTCTGTGCTATACATACATATCCATATATATATATATCCAGATTAAACAAAAAATGTTTCTGTATAGGCGAGCTGGTGATACTTTGCAGAATCCTGAATAGTTAAGTAATCAGAAAATACACTGAATTTGAGAATTTGGGAGAGGGAGCAGCTGTAGTTTTGTATTGCTTCATCTTGTGTGGGGAATGTGTCAGCTCGTAGCAAAGCTGCTCAACAGTTTTGAGGAGATGGGGAAAAAAATCCCATAACTGGTCAAAAGTGCAGAGCAAATTTTAGCGATGAAAACTGCAATTAAACAAGCTGGAATCGGTCCAGGACCACAAGGTTAACATCCCTCTTCCTGGAACATCTTCCCTGAGATGTTTAATGACTGCTGAGCAGTCGGGACCTGCATTAGACATCTCACCCGAGACACCGTTTTCAGTGAGTGCTCTTTGCCTCTGCAGCTCAATACCAGCCAAGAGGAAGAGAGAAAAGCACCTTCCAACAAAACAATCCCACTTCCTCCGCACTGGTATCAGCCCTGCAGCGAGACTCAGCCCAGCTGGGCACAGCAAAAGGTTGCAGGAGAGGAAGGAAAAGCATCCACGGAGGGATGGGAGGAGGGAGGTGGTCTGAGCTGTCTGCCTGAGCTCCTCTCCTGCCCCAAATTGCTCAGCATCAGCAAACCCTTGTGGCCAGAAAGCCAAATGTGGCCATTGGGTAGAGCCAGAGCCACACGCTGCCTGACAAGAGCTGGCTCAGGCTTTTACTCCATCCACCCCTGGATGAGTGTGCTGTTACCTGAGCTTAAAAATGGACCCAAGGTGGCAGGCAGGTGAGTGGCAGCAAATAGGGTGAGATCGTGTATCACAGCAGCCTGACCTGCCAAAAAAAAAAAAAATTTAGTTCATGTCTAAAGCTTTTCTAAAAATCCCAAATTTGACCAGGAGGACCAGGAAAGGACCAGGAATAGGGTGAGGCTGTTACCAGATGTTGTCAGTAACTGTTTATAGGGCTGCCTGAAAAAAACACCTTGTGGGCTGGCTGGGTCAGGGCAGGAGCCAACCCCTCATGGGCAGGAGCAGGGCCCTGGTTCCAAACACAGGAGGTGCAGGGAAGCCACGTCTTATGTGGGGCCAAGAGACGTGTCACTGCAGGGCTGGGTCCTGTTACTGCTCCCACATTCGATACAGGCTACAGATTTCTGCAGCTCCAATTAGAGAATAACCCTAGGGCTGACACAGGGGGCTGGCTGTGAAGAGCCTTGCCCTGCTCAAACTCTCCCCAGCTGCTCAGGGCACAGCTGGTGCAGCATTGCTGCTCCAGGGCTGTGGAGCTGGTGATGGCAATGGGCATGTCCATGTGTGTCGTGGTCATCTGCAGCCACTGGGACACTCCAGCCACACCAATTGATGAGATTTTTTTCTAACAAGTCTTTTCCTTTCTACTTGGAAATTTCCTCTGAGTGGCATTTGCTGCTTAAGCCAGCACCACTGCTGATATAAATCCCAGCTTCATGCACACAATGTGATCAAGTGGTGTACAGAAACAGGATTCCTGTGAGCTGCCTGGTGGGCTGTGCTTAGCACCGTGTCTCAGCAGCCCGTCTGCCTGCGGCATCCTTTCCCTAAGCTTCTAACAGAGGGCTCTGCTCGCAGCCACCAACGCTCTGCTCAGCTCTAATCTGCCCTGCAACAGCATCAAACCAAGGCCCCTTCAGCCACAGCAATGCCTTGTGCTCCTCCAGTCAGCTAATCCTGCTTAAAGTCAAGCTGGCTGCCCTGGTGTAAATGCCTGATGTAAACATACTCAAGATTGTTTGAATTAAGTTTATCTCGTCCGGCATGGCTGGACTTTTTAGTTGTTCGTTTTCCTCTGCAGGGTTTTTGATGGATGTGTCAGCAGATGTGGCCAAACTTCTTAACTCCACGAGTTGCCTACCAAAATATTAGGATGGCCAGGAGATGCCAGCCAGGTTTCAGGAGCTGTAGGGAGCCAAACACAGTCCTTGTGCCAGCTGAGATGTGGATGTGGGAATGGCACCTTGGCCATCCCTGGCTGTCCAAACTGTCCTGCTCCAGCCTGAACTGTGCTCAGGCACTACCATGGTGTGACACCAACACAAGCACATGCAGAAATAACCCCTCCTGGCACTTTGTAGAGACACCTTTAGCCATTTTGAGATGCTGCCCTGCCTCACCTTTCTGTGCAACAGGACAAATTGAACTGGGAGGAGAAATCAAACATTCAAACAAAGCAGCTGTGAGAGCAGAAAATAGCTGGGATAGAGTCAGGGTTACTCAGAGAGTGGTGTGAAACCCAAATGTCCTTTGTCAAATATTTGTTTGGCTGTGTGTCATTGCTGACTGTCTCAATACAGCAAGAATCTGTTTCATGCTATCACTTGTGGGCAAATGAATGTAATGGGTTGTTATGGTCACCCAGATACCACTGCATTGGGCAAACACAAATCTTGCAAAAACAGTGATAAAAGGGCACATTTCTGCTTTTATCTGCTGGATGGTGTCTGCTTAGAAACACTGAGTTTCTAGAAGTGAAATGCTGCATTTCTATAGCATTTCATATGGCTGTTGCTCACTGTTCTGATGCATGAGACTCAATACATATTTATCAAGCCCCAATTCAGCAAGGAATCTGCCTGGCTTCAGCACTGCAGGAAATCTGTTCTACCCCCAGACCAAAGCATCACTGAAAAGCAGCTTCGACAGAAAGGAATGATGAGAGCTGCACACTGGGCGTGAGCCACTTGATGTATTTACCCAGCAGCCAGACAACACATTGATGCTCACAATGAAAGGCAGCCTAATGTGCACAGCTCTGACCTGGGAAGGAGGAGGAGAAGAGTGAAGGAAAGCAATTACTCTAAGGAAAAGAGAGTCTGCTGTCTCTGTGCCAGCCCAGTCCAGCATTTCTCCTGAGCATGGTGCCAGTCTCATGGGGTTAATGGTGATAAGGCTTTCACTGATGTAAGTGTGCACCATTAGCAAGCAAGCAGAGACTCCAGCACCTGCATCACACAAACACTTTGATAAAACACAAAAGAAGAGGGCAGTGTTCCCTCAAATTCCAGCCACTCTCTCTGCAGCACTTTTTCCTTTCCCTTCCCTCAGCCATCAAGCAGCTTTTAAATGCTGTTGTGGTTTTTGTCCAAACTGATTTGAAGCACTGTAAGTGATGAGCAATGTGCCCTGGATCTGTGGAGCTACTTTCCCCAGCACACCTGAGCTCAGGAGCAGCCTCACTTCTCTCTCCAGCTGGGTGGGTTTTAATTCTGCTTTGTGTCTCGGGGAAATCACCGTGATGTGACACAGAAACAAAAAGGGGGTTGCACTTATACATGTCTGGTAGGATTTTCTTCTTAACCAAGCAGCTGCAAGAAGTTAAATAAAATTGTTTTGAAATACATTCAGGCACATCACAGTATCTGACACACACACACACTTGCATTGGTGTCTAACTCAGCCTCCCATGGGATTTCTACCTGTTTTCTCAATTCTGTTGCACCATCTGTGCTTTTAACTTGATCCTTATGTCTCTCAGTGATGACCCTTGTGTCTGATCTGAGACAACCACATAAATGTCCCTGACTGCCACAACTGCATCCATGGCATGGCTGTCTGACTGGGAGGACACATGCAAGGCTCGCAGTGGCATGGAGGATGTGAGCTGGCATTGAGGGTTTGGGGAGGACAGCAGCACCCTAATCCCATCTGTGACACCCGTAAATACCTTCCCTCTGTCAGAACAACTTTACAGATCTTTCACAGTGGCTCTCAGCCAGGTTTTAATCCAAATGGGCTGATAAGAAAGGGTTGGCCTGTGGAGGAGGTGATCCACTGATAGAGGAATTCTTTTTTCTTCAGAAGGTTGAAGAAAACAACACCAGTGAGTCAGAAATTTGGTGAGAGCACTCACAGTCCTGATACAAACCCTCAGTTTTCTCCCCTAATGCCAATAGGCTGAAGGGAGCAGGATCAGAGAGAGAAAAAGGCAGGCAAATATTGAGACCTGTAGTGAGGAGGCACTGCTCAAACCCTGCTCGTCAGGGCTGCCTCCTGCCAGGTGCTGCGTGCCCTGTGCTGGGTGCTGAGCAGCAGCCCTGCTGCCTGCAGAGATAGGGCTAAATGAGATGCTGTGCTGTTAGCCCCCTCCCAAGAGCAGCACAGCCTGCAGAGACTGTGCTTTCTATAGTAACGAAATTTTTTCATTTTTAAATCAGCTGTGATCCTGTTTACTGTAAACTCCAGCATGCTTGAAATGTTTCTATCACAATTTATTTAGGCTTCAGAAAGATTTTTTTTTTTGAATCACACTTATCAAGAATATATTTTCACAGCAAGCTCTCTGAAACAGTAAGGACCTAGGAACATTTGATGCCCAGACTCTGCCATTGCCTAAGATATTATATGATCTGCTCATTCCCCATGCAGAAATGCTGTCACTTTTGTAGAATCCAAGCCAGCGCCTGTCTGATGCATGATACCTCACTTTGGAAGGCCTTGAACAAGACTATTTGTAGTCAAGATACTTTTACAAAAGCAATACCATTTCATGGGTGGTAGTTAAAATAATTCATACAATTTACACTGCTCTGTGTGCTTTGAGCTTTAAACCTGCTTAGATAACTTAACTTTCATTTTTGCTTGAAACTTGAACTGGGGTGAAATGCACAACACAAGCCAGGTCTGAATTATTTGCTTTAGTTTTCTGAATGATCTCATTTTCTCACAATCCATAGATGTGAAGAGAGGAAAAAACCCCACCATATACTTTTCAACAGCTGAAAACAACTGAACCAGTAAGTATAAAATCTGATACCAAACACAAAGCATTTCAGCCCAAAAGGAATATGGCTTTGGACTTTTATGAGCCATTGCAGCATATAGTGCCTGTCACTGCTGAAAACAAGCTCCATGCATTGTCTGGAGGGTTGGAAGCAGCTGATCTTAAATATATTGCTTTACAACCTGCCCAAGAAGCAAGAGGAGACAGAAAAGCTACAAAATTTGCCCTGTATTTTTACAAAACATTTGCTCAAAAGGCACAGGATGTGCGTGTTTGCTGTCCCAAATCCTATGTCATGATCCACACCTATGATGATGTATCTGTTGTGAGGTGCAGCCAGTGTAACGTGCTGCCAAAGCCACAGCGGTCACGCCTGATCCCAGCATCCTTCCCTATTTTCACAGGCATAAACCACACAGGGAAGGTCAGGGCAGTCTGGAATCAGTTCCAAAGCCAGCATGTTGTGTGTGTAAATGGCCTCTTTGTTGTCTCACCTATGTGCCATGACCCAGCAGCCTGGACTCTGAATTATCCCAGCCTTTGGAAATGGCTGCATGCAGGTGCTTCTTCAACAAATTGCCCCCACCAAAACAAACAGCCTCCCTTCCTCTTTTAATCAGCTATCACCTATTAACCTGCTTGATACCAAAAATTTCCCTTCCAAGTACAATAAAAACCCCACCAAGCCATGCCAGGAAAATAGGGAAAATGTCTGGATCAAGCCTTTCTCACCCTGCTCAAGGCTCCCTGCCTGGAGCATCCCAGGGATGCATGTGCACTGTGAACACTCTTTTGGATGGATTAGAACAAAAAGAATAATGATGTGGTGGCTGGCTCTGTTTTTTCTCAAGTAAGAGACAGGGGACCAAGAGAAGAGGAGTTCAGTGCCCAGACATGGACACAACCAAGGTGTCCAGGGATCCATATGGGAACAGCCCTGGACTTCAGCCTCTGTGCAGCATCCTAGCAGAGGAAATTTGATTTGTTGTGATCTATTCTTAGCTTTGGCTGCCAACACGGGTTATCCTTGAAGTAGGGACTAGCAAAGGCACTTGTAAACCATAATTGCTTTCAGTGGGACCTGAGCATCTTTTGGGATCACTGGAACCTCTCAGCAGGGAGAAGATGCTGCAGGAGGGACTCTCCTAAAACATCCTGCTGTTCTGCAGACACCTCTAAAGCACTGAGCAAACCCAACTTCTGTTTATAGTTCCAGCACTAATGATGGTTCCTAGTAAAATCCTGGGTTAAGTGTGAAACTCTACTTTTCCCATTCTGTGCTCCCCTTTCTGGTTGGTTGCATTCCTTAGGTGTGTTAGTGCCTTAAGGACATTTGATGTAAATGCTGGGAAATTTACAACCATCAGGCATCACTTTCAGGCCCCACTGTCACCTTTAGAAAAACATCTGCTATAAACAGTTTTACTTACTCACATTACTAATAATACCATAGTGTATTAAAAGTGAAAGGATTTTAAAAATCTGATTTACTTGTCCTTCAGCTTGGCCAGTGAAAAGAGTCAATGAGATGTGTCTCACTTCAGTTTGGAGCACTTTTCACTCACCAGCTCCCTCATGCTGATGAACTTGCTTTACAGGAAGGTCATGCTTACCTGCTTAAAAACCCCACCTCTGCACCCTGGAAATTGAAAAAAATGAAAACCTCTCCAAAAAAAGAGAGAGAAATAGAAAAGCGTGAAAATATGTCTATTGATTTTCTTCTTATAAATACATGCTTTCCAGATGGTGTTGAATTTGACTGAAGGTCATTCTTCATCAACAAAATAATAATCATGTGAGAACTTAATGGTTGAATCAAATTCAGTTTATGTTAACAGGACATCACTATTATGGAGTAATCTTTGATGAGATTAAGGATGTTATTTTCCTTTTTCAAGGTAGGATTTAAAACCCCTAACCATTAAAAGTAACTTACAGAAAGTTTGGGTTATGGGCAAAGTTTGCATTAGCCGAACTAAAAGATAAAAATAGGAACTCTGTAGCTTTCAGAAATGTTGACACTAGCACTGACTCTAACCCCAAGGGCTCGTTATGCTGGGTTATGTGTTCGCTTTGGGCTAGAAGGGAGAAACCAAAGGAAAGTGATTTGAAACAGATTTATGGATTTTTGAACCTTTACTTTCTGTATAGCTCAGAGTGGAAATTGGGTGGATGCCAGTGGGTCTTAACTCCCTCTGGGTTCTCAAGGCATCCTGGAGCCCCTGGTCCCTTCAGCCCCTTTAATTCCCAGCATCACTCACCCTGGGGCACAATCCCTGGCACCCAACATCAGGGCGGTACCACCGCTGCTTGTACTGAATCCTTTCTGCCATATTCACCCAGAAGTTGCTTTCCCTCATCATTTCTTCCTGTTAGAGGTTTGCTCAGAAGCCTGCAGCAGGCACACTGGCTGCCAGCATGCATTCCCTTTGGGATGTGCCTGGTTGGAGCCTGGGCACAGCCACAGATGCCCATTTGTGCTGCCCATGGCACGGGGATCACCCCTGGCAGCACTGGCTCCCAGGCTCTGATGCCAGACCTTATTGCTAAATGCCCAGCCTGGTAATTTGGGACTTTATTTTTCCCCCACCTTGAATCCTGGCCATAATAAATTGGAGCTATACTGTCTCAGGCTTCCTCCGTGCTTCTCCTGGAGCTTCTATCTAAAATTCAGCATTAGCAAAATGTGCCACTGGAATAAGGCCTCATAAAATATTGTTAGGATTGCTAGGCAACCCAGAGGCACGTTGGGAGCTGAAAGGAGCCTTAAGTGGGCGTAGCGAGGCTGTGCTGGAGTCTCAGATGAAAAAGAGAGGGTATTCTTTGTGTCTCCATGCTGGCAATACTTTGCCTTTGATTTTCTTTTGGAAAGAGGTTGAGATACACTGCTTCCAAATGCACAGAGGTACATATCTGTGTAATTGTTGCTGCGGCGGCCTCTAACCTCAGATTAATCAACTGGATGAGAAATGCACCTATCCAGGGCTTTTCAATAGCAATAAAAGTAAAATGAAGTTTTTATGGCCATGAAAATACCCATATTCCAGCTGCTTGCATCTTCCAAGGGCTCATTTTGTGAGAAAGAGAGGCCATGCTCAATAAGAACTTGTTTTATGAGGCCACTGAGGCGTTACCTCAGCCCCTGCTCACGCTGCAGTGGTGCTTAATGCAAACTGACTCTGGAAGGAAGGGAAACAAATAAGCACACAATTTATTGGCAGGGTCTAGCACAAGTAATCGGCTATTTGCAGATACACACACAGGAATTAAAGGAAAATTGAACTGGGCTCGCAAGAACTTTGGGAGGAATTACTGTAGGTGTAAATAGCTGGGAGTTACTGCTGATTTTGTTAGCTAAGAGGCTAAAGGGAGTTTCTGGTTTAGCCCTTCCTGCCTTCACCTCCAGAGCAGGAGATGCTGCTCCCAGAATCCATATCTCATCTCTCCAGGAGCACCTTGGCTTGCCCAAAGGCTCTTAGCCAAGCAGGCTCCAGTCCTTCCTTGGGCATGTCTGCTTTGCTTCCACCCCAAGCCAATCCTCCAGCAGGCAGCACCATGCTGCACTCTCCTTAGAGGAAACCCTGGAAAAACACACACACACTTTGCCAGCAAACACAGCACCCAGGTGCTGAAGCTGTCCTTGTGTCTGGCTTTTGCTCCTTCCATCCAGCGTTGCCAAAGGCAGATCCTGGTGGCAGGTCCTGCAGGAGGTGGATGTGCCTCTGCTGAGAACAGCTGTCTGTGCCAGAGGCCAGCCTTCCAGCCACGCTGAGTGGGCAATTTGTTTCCCAGGGCTTGATTTAGCACATCATTTTCTGTTAAAACAGCCAGTGGCCAAGCTGCCTAACACATCCATCTGCTCAGAGCCTGTCTGGCTCCTCCACAGGAAGGGCTGCTCCCACCAAATCCTTCCCAGAGGTTACAAACGGCTCCCCCTCCATCTCCAGCACTCTTGGGTGACTGAAATCCCTCATTCAGACACTCACAAGTCCCACTCTGCTTTCCTCCTGTGCTGACACAGAGCTTTGTCTGCTCCGTTACTGGTGCAACACATTTCATCAGCACAAATGGAGGCGCTGAGAATTAGTGGTGAGAGCAGGAGATGATGATTTTTCCTCATCCTTTGTCAATGAAAACATTCCTCAAGCATCCAACACACCTAGATATTCCCATACAACACAGAAAGGGACTGTTATAAGGTAGATATGCATTTCCCAAGACTATTAATAAATCTTCCCATGAGGCTGTTGTTGGGATAAGGCATTGTGGACATATTTAAAAGATGTGTAGATGTGTGGCTTAGGGATGTGGTTCAGTGGTGAGCCTGGCAGTGCTGGATTAATGGTTGAACTTGATGATCCTAAAGGTCTTTTTCAACTTAAATAATTCTACAATCCTATGACCCTTTCTGTTGGAAGCTGCTCTTGAGCTTGATCTTGGAAAACAGAGAGCTGATGGGAACAAACCTCAGATTTCCACAGCGTTACAAGGTTTCTTAGATAACTACAGGTGGCTAAGATATAACTACACCCTTTATTTCTCATGTCCCTTTCTACCCAGATTTAGGTCAGGAAAGAAGTCTGTGAGGTGTTTATTCATTCCTGGCAGTGACCTGGGTCCTTTTTCTGCTCTGTTAACATTGCAGGTCTCGTGATACATATTTCAATACCAAATGGCCCAGGCCAGAGCACTTGGCACTGCCACATGCTGCCCCTCCAGCCACAGGATGCTGGTGACTCACGAGGAGCACAGTGGGATTCCTCCTGTGATCTCCTTTTCCTTCCCCAGGCTCACAGGGCAGTTTTGGAGGCACATGAAATTGGGCCAAACCTGTGTTTTCTCTTAGTTTTTTCAGCAAAGCTCCCTCTCCACAGTGAGCCAGAGATGGGCTGGTCCTCGATATTATTCTAGCAGTTATTTTAATAAAAAAGGTGGCAGCTGGAAGTCTAAGAAGGATGGGAGCCAGGCACCTTACGAAATTATAATTGCAGACTTGGAGCAGTGCTAAGAGTTAACAGAAAGATGTTTAATCCAATTCTCAGCTTCTATTTTAGGATCCTTTTAACTTTCAAAATCAAAAAAAAAAAAAAAAGGAAGAGGGGAGGGGAAGAAAAAATAATCTCCATCACAGTGCAATTTCTTAAGCTTGTTCACAGCCCAAAGGTGAATTTTTGTTCATGTGAGGAGTCTGAAGAAAATCCATTCAGCTGTTTCAGAGGTTTCAGAGCATGAAAGCAACATCTGGTTCAAAAATCAAAAATAAAGAGAAATTCCCTTTGCTCATCAGAGTCAAAATGGGTTTTGGTTTCACACCTCTGATTTGGTGTATCTTGAGCTGTACCCTGGAGAAAGGTAGCCATTTCTGCATTGATTTGGAGGGGATGAAATTGTGTTGTAAACTCCACAAAAAATATGGTCAGCCAGACAGGAGGGCAGTTGATACTCACACCTGCACTCCCATCCAGTCCAACACAACATGGGCCATGGCCCCTAAATTGCCAATTTAATTCAGTGCACAAAGGTCTGCCATACCCTGCTGTCTCCTTTGGTTTTTTTTTTTTTT
>VXAX01004958.1:128382-141757 GCA_013399835.1 Leptocoma aspasia
TTTTTTGGTCGTGGTGTGATTTTTGGAGCGTGGTTTGCTGTGCTCTGCGCTGCGCTATAGATGGCACTGCAGGATGGAAATTGCAGCTCTTTGCTCTGGAATAACAGCCCTGGGCTGTGGTGGCTCCTGCAGCTTGTCCCGGAGGAGGAAACCAGCTCAGATCGCTAATTTCTGCAGCTCTGCCTGCAAATTTCCCTCCGTTTTTTACCTTGTTATTAATAACAACACAAACGTGACCCCCTGGAACAGAGCAAGCGTGACCAGGAAGCTCTCTGTAAATTAAAAAACCACACAAATGCTCAAAATCCACTGGCAAATTTAGTCACCCTGTTGCAACACAGGAATATTTTGCATTTCAAAGGAAGCAGGCAGTTGATTTCTCTGTACATCACATCTGTGATAAGACTCTTCCTGTACTCAAGTCCTGCTGCTGTAAATGAAAGCACAAACTCTCATTGTCCCATCGGTGTTTATAAGGACACTAAAATCTACCCAAATCTAATCACGTGCAGCAAAGTTTTCTGCTCTCTTTGTGGAGTTCCCTGGAGTTCTGGGACTGAAAGTAAGAAAAGAAGCAAAATCCAACTCAGGTCTGCAGTAGGAGATGCAATGCTGGCAGGAATAGGGATGCTACGGATGAGATCAGGATGGGAAGTGGAGAATATCATAAGCAATTACAGCAAAATGCTTTTGGAAAATCCCTCCAGGTACCCAGGTGCATCTGTCGATGCTTAAACACCTTCAGAAATCTGGCCACCAGCCTGCTGCTCCAGATGTTAAAAAAACCTCCAGCAATCAGAGAAGACTAAAAGGTGTAAGAAAGACAAATTCCTTTTGCCGTTGGCACAACGAAAGAAAAACGCGACTATTTTAAGGATTTGTGTGGAGAAAACTACAGACAATAAATACCAGAAGCCGTCCTTGTATTCCTTTGGAAAATGATGCTGGAGGAGGATTAGGTACCTGCAGAACTTTTTTGTTTCATTCCAGTGAACTATCCAAGAGCTCCCATCCACCTGTGCCATCCCAGGGCTGGATGGATGAGCCGCTGTAGCTCTCTCTGCCAAGGAGCTGTGCAGCACTTCTCTCTCACAGGAGTTTAATGTCGTCTGACACACCAAGAGGATTCAAATGACAAGAATGGAAGGCAGTAGACAACCTCATGGTTTGAGATTCTGATGAAATGATGTCCTAGCACATCCATCAGACTGTTCTGCCATCAAGAGAACTCCCAGCTCTGGAAGATGAGTGTGTTTTTCTTTTACAGTGTTGGAAAAAAAAAAGGCAGGATAAGAAGGAAAGCAGCTGTCCTCAAGTCTAACTACTACACAAATGTAACTTTGAGATGAGACACAGGCAGCTACTTGAGATGAGGGCACAAGTGCACCCAGCTCTGTCTGAAGGCACAGGAGTGGGGTGAAGCCTGCACTGTGTGCAAGCAGACCTGGGACTCTGCAGAGCACAGCAGGAGAGACAAGACGAAAGACTGGAGGAAGATTAATTCCTTGCCAGCAGCATATGTGGGCTTTGTGTGCCAATCCCTGTGCATTCATCTCGGGGAAGCAGATGTGGACGTGAGTGAGAGGGAGCAAAGTGTAAATCTGAGCCTGCATGGAAGGAAGGGCCACAGTGAGGATATTTGCTAAGCACAGGGCTGAGGGGATGCAGAGATGCAGATGCTGATGTTGCCCAGGCAACACTCACTTTTGCAAGGCGCCCCTTTGTCTCTCCTGATTTTTAAGTGTGGTTCTCACTCTAAAATGCAGATTCTCCAAGCTGTTAATAAGACTTATTATCTCCTAATGCTCTTCCCCTGTTTCCTTTCAGAGGCTGTTTGCAGCAGCACTGCTTGTGACTGAGTAACACAGGAAATTAGGAGCAGCTCCACAGCTGTGGCTGCACAGGATGGGAGAGGAGATCTCTGGAGAGAGGCAGAAGCAAGAATTGGTGCTGGGGTGGTGGGTGCAAGACACCCTGAGCTGCATTTCCCACCCCACTGAGCAAACTGTGGCTGTGGAGCCAGCAAAATTTAGGGGAAGGATGAGCCTTTACCAAAAGCCTTGAGTTTATCCTTCATAAAGTCTTTCTTCCAACTTTCAGAGCCCTGATAAAGTTGCACATGGGGTCGCTGCTGTTGCTCTGTGCTGACTGCAAGGTTTCATGCCCAGAGCACAAGATTTAATGCTGCACTATCCCCAGCGTACATTTCTGTGCAGTGGCCAGCATCTCCTCCCTCCAGAGAGGAGGCCAGCATTTCCTCCCTCCAGAGTGCTTTCAAAACTCAGGGCTGACATCTCCCAGGAAGCACTGGGGACAGTCAGTGTTTTCCCACCGTGTCTCATTCCCCAGGACTTTGTACCCTGCACTAATTATGAGATGCTGATCCCAATATTATGGAGCAAAATTGCCAAGTGCTGAAAAGAGCACAACAAAAACTGGTGGAGTGGTAAGCTTGAAGTGAGGTGGAAATCATATCTGCTCTGTATGGGAGGCCTGGAGTTCCTAATTGGACATGGCTAAGGTCAGTAAGAGGGAGTGAGGAGAGCAAGACATCCTGAGGGGGATGAAACTACCCTTCCTGATGAAGGGGAGGGCAGGAGATTCATGGGATAAATTGTGTCTCTGCACCTTCCAACCAGAAAACAGGACTTAAACATAGTGAGAGAGGAATCACAGCAAGCAAGAAACCTCATCTCCAAGTGTGGAGGTGGCACAGGAAGAAGTGGGGCAGCTGGAGAGATGTATTTGCATTTGGAGTGAGGACAGATTAAGGCAGAGCAAAGGCAGGAGCTTTGCTGCCTTGGGAAAAGCCTCCAGATTTCTTTTTCACCCCAGCCTGGGTGGCTGCCACGACCTCACAAGTGCAACAGCCCCTCCAGGCAACGTGACCTGCCCTGTGTGGGGGACAGAGCTGGCAGCAGCCAACTTTTTTTCATTGCTATGTAGAATTTGGTCGCCCTATTTTGCTGCTTTCTCTTTGATGCAATGAGCCTGTGGGGAATAAAGCTCAGTGGGAGATTGCTTACGTGGTTTCTAACCCATTAGTTTCTTTTATTGGCTGTTGCCTCAATAAAAAAAAAAAAAAGAAGAAGAAGAAAATCAAGGAAAAGTAGTTCAAGGTGTGAAAAACTCATGTGGCAGAAAAACATATAAAAAGTTATTGGCACTGTCCCCCTTGGCTCCAACTTCGATCTTATCACCATGCTGTGCATTTATCCTTCTATTATTACCCATAATGACAGGGAAATTCTAGCAAGTTCTGTGTAAAAAGCCAGCCTGCTCCTCTCCCCTCCACAACAAGAAACTGTCCTGGCTTGAGCTCACACCGTTGGCATCTGATTTCAGCCTAGCAGGATGTTTCAATACCAATAAACATCTTGTTTTCATGTGAAGAGCTGCTTCAGCTACATTCTTTCCCATCTTTTGTGAGCATCAAAGGCTCCGTGTAAAACTTTTTATTGATCACATAAATAGCAGCTCTGCTTCCCTACAGGCCCTGTCTCCACCAAGTGTTTTGATATCTGGAGAATGAAAGGCTCAATAGAAAACTGATTCCCTTGGCTTTCTGGGACTCTGAACACAGGGCTGCTGGTTTCTGCTCTCCTTGGCAGAGCAGGGTCTGGGGAGGAGAGTGAGGGAGCAGGGAGGGAAAGGTTTGGCTTGTTCTGGCTGTGTTTGAGGCAGTTTATACACAGACACATTTTGTCTGCAACAAAGGCAGAAGCAAAGCCACTGTGCAAAGAGCTGGGAGCAATCATTAAAGATTTAATTGGTCTGAAAGCTTCCTGAAATACTAAGGAGGGACTAAAACCACACAACTTGGAGCAGGAAGAGACTAAACCACACAACTTGAAGCTGGAAAGCACGGGTGGCTTTGCTGCTTAGGGATGCTGCTATCATGTCAGTCACTTGCCCTGCTGCCATGCTAAGCAATTCCCCAGGGATGGGATGCCTTGGCCCTACCAGGACATCCCAGGGCAGTGAGGAGCAGCTCCTTCACATCCCTGGAGAAGCTGTCTCATGTCTCACAAGCAGAGACTGACATCTCTCCCTGCATTCCTGCAAGGCACTGCTGAGATCCAGCAAAGGACTGCCTTTGCTGGATCCAAAACCCAGAGGGGCTCCTTCCCATCCATGTCCTGGCTGTCAGACCCATTGCACCGTCACCTTCTGTGCAAATGAAATACAAAACCTCTTCAGCTGCAGCCATGCAGAGCTCAGGGGGAAGAAGATTAATGGGAGCTACCAGAGAGCCTCATCAGTCCTTGTTCAGGAATCAGAAATCCCAATCGAAGGCTGCCGTGACTCATGGCTGTGTGCTGGCACAAATTCAGCCTTGTTTGGATAACGAAGGGCACGTCCTGTTCAGAGCCATCTCAGGAAACCTTTGTGACTGTGTGTTTGTCACACCAGGCTGAAAGGGTGCTGGGGACTTTGCTGACCTTGCTGCTTGCAGGTGGCAGAGTGTGACAGCCCCAAAGCCAGCCAGGCTGTGCCAGTGGCTTCTGGAAGAGCCATGAAGGCAGAGGCAGTGAGTGCCTGTGGCTGGAGGGGCCCAGCCCAGCCCAGCAGCCTGGGGCAGAGCCACCAGCAGGTGCCCTTGGCAGGTATGAAGGCTCCACTCCTCTCAGATGCTGCACTCTTGATTAATGTGAATAGTAATTACTAGAGATCCACATGCCTTGGGGGAAGGAAAGGTTTGAGTGTCTGTGCTCAGCTCTTGAGGCCAAAAACAAATTCATCTCTAACTCCTGAGGTCCTACCAGGTCCTCTGTAGTGACCCTCTGTTAAACTCTCCTTGTCCATGGAAAGGAAGACACTGAAGTATTTGCAGGCTAGAATTGGGTGGCCAAGCCAAAATCTAACACCCATTTCACCTCAAGTACCTAATCCTGAGTACTCAGAAAACCACTTCTCAAAGCCTCACCCACAAGAGGAGATAATGGTGAGTTATGGGGTTTTTAGTTTGTTTTGCAATTAGACATTTTTGGGATTTTTAATAGTTTTTCTTACAGGGAAAATCTGCTTGCAAACTCAAAGGTGAAGCTTGTTGCCACACCAATGATTGCCCTCCTCTGCTTCTCATACAACTTTATTTGGAGGTTGGTGATAATGAGAATTCCACTGCTATTGATTTTTCTTAAAAACATATATAACTTTGAAACACTGCAGATATTATATGGATTTTGGAACAAGATAAGAAGAGGTAATCACATTCACAGTATCTGTTGCCCTTTAATTAATTTGGACAGCAAACTCTAGCTGTATTCCTAGAGCAGACTGACTACCTCTCCTGAATATTCTCATTTTCTATGCAAATGTGGAGACACTGGAGGTAATTCAGCACCCCACCGGGATCTAACTTCTGACACTTTATTTTTATAAGAGAAAATTGTCATGGCCCTGCTTGTTTGAGACTGACTGCTGCACAGCTCTGTGGAATGGGCTGGAAAACAGCGAAACACAGGCTTGACTTCTGCTAAAATAGTGAACAGCCTCCCTTTCTCGGAACAACCTTAAGATGGAGCAAAACTGTCAAGCTGTAAGTATGTACTGCAGAGGGAAAATAACAGAGATCACAAGATGAGAGGGTTATGGCCCAGCTTCCCAGAGACCTGACTGTGGAAGAATTGTCCCTGTGCATTCGTTCTGGGGGTTGCAAAAGACTCTGGGACCCCAACTCCCCTCATCATCTCCTGGGAATGGCTCGTGGGGGGTGAGGTGCTGGAGCCAAGGCAGTGCCCCGAGCTCTGGTCTGCAGAGCCCACTCCTGCCTCTCTCCTCACCCTTCCCTCCAGTGGAATCAATGGATTAAATGAGCACAAATGAGGCTGGAGCTGGCTCCGTGTGCTGGGGTGAGGCAGTGAGGAAGCTGGCCCCGATACATCCATCTGAAGCCTTGTATTGAATCGCAGCTGACAGCTCCAATAATGATAATAGATGTGGCCAAAGCTGCCTCCTATTTGGAGGAGGCCAGGTTCCTCCTCACTGCTCTCAGGCAGGCTCACCACACTGCCAGCTCTCATCTCCCGGGCATTCTGAGGGGTCCAAAGGCAAACCCTGCTCCTCACGCTGCCAAAGCCCGAAAGGATGACAGACTATGGCCTGGATACCCCACACAGGCAATCCAAGTCCTCACTGGGGTCTTTGCAGGAATCCCTCCGGGCTCAGAGCCTTGCTAGCATCCCAGGGTTCACCTTTAATTTAATCTAAAATTTCTCTGGCTCGGCCTAACATGAGAAATTGTACCAGTGGGATGCCATAAACACATCCCACAAAGCTCTTCTCCAAGCAGAGGCTGCTGCTGCAGATCCAGCCAGCTCCCAGCCCACAAAGCCAAGGACAGGTGCCAAGGACACCGAGTGGATCCAGGGACACGGTGTGGACATGGCTATTTCTGAACTCACAAAGCCAGGCTAAGCTAACCTAAAGCTCAGTGACACAAAGTCAAGCCACATCAACATGAAAGGCCTCAAGAAATAAATAAAAAATCATGCAAAAACTTCAAGCATCTGGACTTCATTAAGGCATTATCCATGCACACATGCTGAAAATCCCTTTGGACGCTTTGCCCCTGCAGCCAGCCATGCTGAGTTAGCCATGCCCAAGCCCCTGCAGTGGGGTTTAGCAAGGCTCAGGTTTTATCCCATATCCCAACCCCTGCTGAGCTGGGGTTGTGCCACTAAACAAGCTGGGTCAGGTAGAGATAGAGTAGCTCAGGGATGTTTGTAAAATAAAAGGAGATGAACCCTAAAGCAGAGGGCATGCCTGGTGCTTGGGGAGCTAAGTCAGCAGGGGATAAATTGGGCTGCCTGCAGTAAGTGATGCTTCAGGGAGGAATAAAGCAGGGAAGCAGCTGGGACAGGTGCCTGTCCCTGCACGGGGTCCCCAGCATGTCCTGCTTCCCTGTGTTTATGCTGTGACAGGGAGCTCATCAGACCAGCCTCAGGTTTTATGGTGTGTACACATTATTAGTGCTTCACGAGTAAATAATGTCATATTTCATTGTTTATTGCTGAAAATGCACAGGAAAAGGCTAAAGCCTGAAAAGCACAGGAAAATAATTTATGTGGGAGGAATGAATTTCCCATCATGTCAAATCTCTGCCAGAATTTATCACGGTGCCCTTCAGTTTGGGTCTCTGTCCAACATTTTAAAGGTCTGCCTTTGTTATACACAGAGGCACGGGGAAGCTGAAGGTTATTGGGAAGACTGGGAATTGCTGCTGATGTTGGAGCAGGAGAGAGGAAAACATAATGTGAAGCCTCCAAAAAGCCTTCCCCCACTTAACATGGAAAATAAGGAGCACTGACTACCAAGAACCATCCTGGTGAAGGGATGAAATGGCAGGAAGTTCAGCAGTGGCTCTTCTTGAGGTGTGTAAATTAGGATGGAGATGGACAAGGGCCACTGGCTGAACTGTTGGTAGTGATCAATACCTTAATTAATATCTGATTCCCACTCTCCACTCAGGCACTCAGCACTGGTGACTCAGGTCACAGATGTAAGGATTTCTTGGGTGTATAAGGATTGCAGGGTGAGGCCATGAAACTTCAGAGGAAGGTTTTGAAGCTGCTTTCCCTCCTGCTGCTTTTTCCCTGAGAACCTGCCATGCTGCTGGGCAGGAGCATCAGCCTAAGGGAATAATTGTGTTTTAAAGCTACTATTTCTGTCCCTGTCATTTATATGTGTCTTGTCAGATTTGCACCTGAATCCATCTCTGAGGTGTCGGTACCAACCAGCGTGGAACCACAGCCGGAGCGCTCTGGTGAGCACACGCCAAACTATTCTCCAAAATAAACTTCTCCCTCAATCAAAAGAACAGCTGGAACAGCCTGCTGTGGAAATAAGCACCTGAAAGATTTGGAGCTTTGGGGCTGGAGATGCCCCCACCAGCCAAGCCAAGTGTTTCTGTGTACAGGCAAGGTGCCTCTTGCCAGGGATGTGAAGCTGGTGAGGACAAGCTAGAAGCCAGAGGGGCACAAAATGGCATAAAAGCACAGAGGGACCAAATAAAAGTCTCCTACTCCAGAGGAAGCAGATGCCCAGTTTCTTGGAACTGGTGCATATTTTTCGGGTGGGACTCATCCTCTCTCATGCTTCTATTAGGGATTTCCAGGCTCAGCGAGGTGAGCGTCACCACACCATCTAGTGAGTGGTTAAACATTCAACCAGGCAAACTGCGGGGGCAAATCAGGCTGAGAGAAAGGTTTTTACACCCAGACCTGAGATCAGAACTCATGACATCCCAAAGGACTTATCCGTGTAAGCCTCTGAGTTCAGATAAGCCAATTCCAAGGACCCTTTGACCCACGTCTGTGCTACTGAGTACTTTAAACTCCTTTGACCCCTCAGAATCACTTCCAATCTGAAATAATGATGATTGAACTTTTTTCTTTCTATTTTTTTTAACAGGCTATCTTAACACAAATACAAAACACATAAGGACTTATCACAGAGTGATTCAAACAACAAGCTTGTATTTTGCTCACGTAAGATGATTTTAGGGACCGGTTTTTAAAATAACAAAAACAACCACAAGCAAACAAACACCCAAAAAACCCAACCTGACTCTAGGCTGAAACTTTAGACACTGACTAACATCAACTTCTGTTTAGAAAACTAAAGAGAAAAAGAACAGATCAGGATGCACTGACATGTGATATGGAAATAATGCCAAGATAATCCTTTACAAAATTTACCGGTTGCTGGGAGCAGATCAGGGAGCTGATGGAGGGAGTGGCAATTTGGGAACACACCTATTTAGGTGAAAAGCATTAACCCCCAATCATCTTTGTTATCACACAGGGGCCTTTCCATGAACCTCCAGGTGTGACATCTCCGACATTGAACACCTTGGAATATCTTTGTCAGGAGAGCTGCCACGTCTATCCGAGCCACCAAAGAGCAACTGCCCCATGTCAAATGATGGAGGCAAGTGATCTGTGGTCTGAAAAACACACTGAGAAAGATCCTGGTTTCATTTGTGACAAATACCGGAGTCTCAGGGTCCTTGCTAACTCTGTAACTCCAACCACAATGGAGCAAACCTAATGAGCTAATGGGAGCGGGTCACCCTGCGGGAGGCTGCAGCGGTGGCAGGGGACACCGACTGGAGACATGACGTTATTCCTGCCTTGGGCACAACCTCAGGCACTGCTTTGCATAACAAAGTCCTTCACACATCCGATGATTTGTCACCCTCTAAAAGATCCATTGTTCTGAATGAGTCAAGTGCCCTGACTTCACCAGGCTGTGACATCCCAGTGCAGAACTGACACCCCAAAGCAGAATTCTGACATCCCAAAGCAGGACTCTGCTGGGCAAGGACTTGTGCAGTCACTTCCTGGGATGACTTTGCCAAAATGATGGCACAACAAAGCACCACTCTCGTGCAGTTTCCCCATCAAAGCATCCTCCCGAAAATATCCAGGAAAGAACATGATCTCCCCCTTGTACTGGAAATACATCTCACCTACATTTGCATTTGTCCCTCACCTGTATTTGCTTTTGTCAGGGATTTTTGCTGCTGTTCCCTTGTGGGATGTAACCTTGTCTTTCATTGCATTGCAGGTAAGAAGTCATGGGTGGAGCTGGCAGGGTATTTTACTATTTCTTAACTCATTCTAAAAGGCTAAAGAACCTCCAACAGGCTTTTGTATTGGATTGGGCAAAAGAATGCAGTGCTCAGAGTTAATTAGCCATCCAGATTTCACACAGCTTTTGTAGCTGTCATTTCTTGGAACGAAAAGAAATATAATGATATATTGCAAAGATTATGAAGGAAGATTGGGATATATCAGGGATATTACTTTAACTGAAAAAAACATCAGAAAAATGTCCTAGTTTCTGTATAATTCCAAAGCTCAGTATATGGAACAAAACATCCAGGGGAATTAATTACATTTTTGTTGAGGTTTTTTGTGAGCTTTTTAAATCCCACGGAAATCTATGTGCAGGAGGGTATCAGTCATCCATACACAGAACTACATAAAGTATCATTAGAGAACCCTCCAAATACATTGATTTTTTTTTTCCAGCAGTAGTGTATCAATATTTCCACCACAGCAAAAAAAAAAAATTTAACCTTCATTATGAAGCATTTTTCTGTGAGTAACTAAATCACTGTGTATCAGGGAAAACAAATAGTTGCCTCCCCACATCTTCTGTGTAGAAAGTGAATTTGCACTGCTCTGGCAGAAGAACTCTGTATGTTTAATGTATGACTCCCTCCTCCCACCAGCAGCTGCCTTATCTCACCTCATTTTACATTATCTGACCTTTTTTTCCCTCTCTTTTAACCCTATAAAGTAAAGACTCCTGAGCTTTCCAGGCCAGGATTGTGCTCATTTCCAGCCTAGCAGTTACTCATGGCTGGATTATTCCCATTTGTCTCTGTGCCAACATCATAATTTGATTCAATAGCTCTTCTACCTGGCATTTATTCTCATAGCAACCTCCTTCCAGTCCAGCTATCATTTAGCCAGACTAAACAAACCAAGGGGTTTGGAAGCACCTCTCCAAGGGGGTGAAAAGTGATGCCACTGATTTGCTGGACCCTGAAAGTGGAATTGGAAGTGGTTTGTTCAACCCATGGTAATATTACTCTTATCTGTTCTTCCAGAATATCTTAAATTACTCATCAACACTGAAGCTAAATCCACGTCACTGCTTGCCAGTTTGGTGTTTCTCCAGGGCAGAATTCTGCCTTCTCCCTCCCATACAGAGATCAGCTGAGCTCTGCACAATTAGCAGCAATTTTTATGATCTGTATCTAGAGAGTTTGAAGTACTCCATGACGACACAACTTCCCAGCAATATTTATACCCTGAGTAGCACTGCAGAGTCTCTACTGGTCCAGCCCTAGGAATCTAAAACAAATTCCCCAAAGTATCTCAGGAGAACCTCCTTCACAATCATACTCCCTTCTGAAGACAGCATTTCTGCTAATATGGAGGGAATTGCTCATCTTAGAATTCTGAACAAAGCCCTAAAATTGCTATTAGTGCACATCTCTGCAAACCATAGAACTTCCTGCCCTGGCTTGATCCCCACTAACAAACACCATCCAAAGAGCTCAGTTTTCTCCACATCATAATCTCCTCTCAGCACATCCACACCTGCTCTTGCTTTTCAGCACCATCCTTACAGGAGAGCCTGTACAAAATTTGTGTTTTCCCTTTCCTTGTGCCTTTCCCCCAGCTGCTGCAGAAGGGTGGGCAGGGGTTTTATTCACCAGCCATGAGTGGTGCTTTGGAAAGGGTGGCACTTTAACTGTTTACAGCTGGGGAGTGACAGCATTTCTCTTACATAAACATCTGGCCACAAGCCAGCAAACGAGGTGGACTGGGCTTCTACAGCCTTCAGAGGGGACAAATTCCTGCCTCAGTTAGAAACTGCTTCTGACCCACCGCAGGCAGTGCTTGCACTTCACAGCACAGAAAGAGAGATATTTCAAACAAAATCTTAAATTCTGTCAAAGTTGATTCATCTGCTAGAAAAGCTCTTGTCATACAATATGTGAATAACCTTTTCCCTTCTCTTTCCCTTTTGTAAACCAATGCTGACACCTGCTTTGGGATTTACCTTTTCATTGTAACCTGTTTTTATTTAGTTTGGTGTAGGAGCCCAGGGGCATGACTCAATGGGAAGGCAGTTATTATTTACAACAGGGAAACCAGCTGAAATGTTTGGCAACACATGCATTAAATAACTTGAACCTTAGACAGTTCAGTCTATCACATAAATGGTGTTTTTTAGATTAGCAACTTTTCTATGTTTGCCTTCCACTCCTCCCCCTTTGTGACAGAAGGAGGGCCCCTAAATCATATGACTGGATAAATAAGATTGCACAGTGTGAAACACACCTATTTCCCAAGACGTGGGACAAGCGCATCAAGACAGAACTCAGAGCCAATCAGAGAAGAACTGAGATGAACCTTCTGCCTTATTTCTCTACAGAAACATGGGCCCTTATACTTCTTTTCGTGGCCCTCCTGCTAGTGTGAGTAAAATATTCTTTATTGATTCTCTGCTCCTGCCATTTCTCTCTTCTTGCCATTGCTCGCTTTCACACAACTAATCTGCTGAAGAGTAGATGTGATTTCCAGTTTTCCAGCATCTAACCAGGCTCTGGGATGTAGCAGAGAAGTCTAAAGACTGTCCAGGTGTCTGATCTTGCTCCAACGTTTGGAGTATTCCCACCCAGTTATGAGATTGCTGCTAAGCATCAAAGGAATAATTGAATAATAATGATGCCAGGCACTGGTTACCATCAGGGTGCTGGTTTCAGTCAGGGTCCTGATCCATCAGGTTATTTTTCAAGACATCCAGCTGTGCCTGCCTGGCTGAGGCTGCTCTGCAGGCAAGCCAGCAGAAGGTGACCCTGCAGCACAGGTGGAGAGCAGCAGAAAGGCACCAGGAAAAGAATATTTGTAGGATCAGTTTTACTACTTCTGACTTCTTCTGTGGTGCGCAGCTGAGATTCTCCTCAGGGGCACCTGGACCAGGAGGGGTCCTTTGCAGGGGTTTGATTTCCATCCCATGTCCCTCCTCTGATTTGGATCACTCAAAAGCCTGTTTGGGGCTGACTCTTACAAAAAAAAAAAAAAAAAAAAAAAAAAAAAAAAAAAAAAAAAGACAAACCCAAACCACACCAAAACAACAAAACCAAAAAGCCACCCTGAATCTTGACCCTAACTCTCATATTTCAGTAGCTCTGTGGCTATCTAGGATTGCTATTTACCAGACTTGCACCTTCTGCAGGCACTTTGTGGCAAAAGGGACTAAACCCACATCTTTGTGCTCTGACATCAGAGCTAAAATAGAAATTTCACTGCCCATTGACACAGAGAGGTTGTTTAGATGCTTCTTGTCCACCTGGGGCAACACTGTTCCAGTTCACATATGAGGGAATATCAGGCATTTCTGGTTCATATACATGGCAGAAGGAAGTAATGATTATTCTTTGGCTTTACACTGAATGGTCCTTTTCAGTCTGCAGAAAACCCTGACACATTTTACTTGTAAGAGTGTTAGACTACATTTTCCTGGCCATATTTCAAGTGGTTTAAGCCTGTTTTCCTCCAGTATTTCTGGGCTTTGTATTTCTGGGCTTTATTACCAGCCCAGCCTGACATTTCCTGGTTCTCCTGCAACCCTGGCTACCTATAAACATTACAAATGAGAATACGCAAACATTTGATTCCTAGGACTGAATTAACCTTTGACAAAAAAAGATTAAACATTGACAGACTGAGTTCTTCACCTGAATACACCCAGCTCCCAATTTTTCACCTGTCCTGTTTGGACCATAAGGTGGGATCTGCTTTTTTTTTGCTCTTGCAGAAGCTGTGCTGGGAGGTGGGGGGGGAGG
>VXAX01004958.1:142066-167696 GCA_013399835.1 Leptocoma aspasia
CACTGATGTCATTTGGGGTCCCCAGAATTTTCAAAAGCATTGCTAATTGTAAGGGAGACCCTCCCTAAGTCTCAACCTAGATTTGGGCTTTTCAAATAAGCATCCCCAATATCCTGCCTGAGCAGCTGCTGCCTCATGGCCTGAAGAGGATCTCTGATAACATCCCCCTGCCAAACCTTCCCTGTTTTACATCCCTTCTGCAATGAACTGCTCACTTGGGAAGCTGCAGCTACTAGCTAAAACCAAATATTTTGAGGAGCTCTTTCAACACAGCCAAAGACAAGCTCCAGAGGGCTGCAGCCCAAGCCCTTGTTGAGAAAGAGAAAGCCCTGAGGTAAAAGCAGTAACTTAAGAGCTGCCAGGAAGGGTGCTTCAGAGGAAAGAAATCTGCAAGGCTGTCAATAAAATCTAAAGAGAAAACCATCAAGACTAGGCTTCCACTGAGCTAATGCTGGACTAAGAGAGGGAGAACAATAACTGAAATTGAAGTACAGTTTGACAAAAGCCCTGTTTGGGACATAATTCCTGGCATTGCTTTGATTTCTCTTCAATAAAAGCATGTAAGCTTGGTGTTCCTTCTTCCAGTTCTGTTTTCTGCCTCTCCTTTGGTAGGCAATGAGCTCCTCTCAGGACCTTTGCTAAAGACTTCAAGATGCTGTCTCCAGAGGTGGTCTGGTCGAAACAATTGCTTTCACACCAAAAGGATCCCTCTGAAGCTCTGTGTGAGCCTTACCATGTTATCAAGTATTTTTTTACAGGGCAAATTTCACTTGGACTGCTTTTTTTCCACCACTTGGATCAACCTCTTCTCCCAAGGGACGCTGCTGCAGTCTCCAGGTTTAGGAGAGCTGCCAGCCCCAATGCCACAGTGATGTAACACTGCTGTCTTTTCTGTCCCACAGATATGGGACCTGGCCATTTGGTCTGTTCAAGAAGTTGGGCATTCCTGGGCCAAGACCTCTGCCTTTCTTCGGGACTTGCCTGGAATATCGCAAAGTGAGTGCCTGAACCTGCCTTTGCTGGCACAGCTCTAGCTGAGCAGATAAGTGATAACTTATCTCCAAATGCCAGCTCCTCTGTCCACAGGGCTTGTGCAAAGGCCACTGTGGGATAAGGCTCAGCAGCACAGACCAAGGGGCATCCCCAAAGGAACACTCCTGGCTGGCTGATTTCCAGCTGCCCTTTGCCAGCGCCCTGGCCAACAGCTCACTCAAAGCACAGTGCACATTCATGCTTCATCATGGCTTTGGAGGGAAGGAACACTCATAAAGCAGCTCTGAGCATTAGTTTAGGGCTATTCCTCCCCACCCACCATCTCCAACATGATCCCCTCACTGCATCCTCTCTCAGATAATTCAGCACCAAGGCTGCCAGAGCTCAAGGAACATTTGGGCAACACTCTCAGATACATGGTGGGATTTTTGGGGCTGCCCTGTGCAGGGCCAGGAGTTGGGCTTGGGTGGTCCTTGTGGGTCACTTTGCCCATGGCAATTTTTAAATTACTTTCCACAGGGTTTCCTGGAATTTGACACTGAATGTTTCAAGAAATACGGGAAAGTCTGGGGGTGAGTATGAACCACTGATCTCTTCTGAGAGTAAAATTAGAATCCGCACAAAGGGGAGAAAATATTCATTAGGAAAGCTCCCTTTTATCCACCTGCAGCCCTGACAGTCCCAACAGGATGAGAACAGCAGTGACAGGGTGCTGCTGGTGGCTTACTTGGACCCTGGTGACACAGAGCTGTGTCACTGCCACACCATACAGAAACTATTTTGACCAGTGCTGTGAAAAGCAGTTTAAATCTGGTAACAAAAGGCCCTCACCTGCCCCTAACAAAATCATCAGCAGAACTATTTGCTTAAGCAGGATCTAGAACTGGGAGGTTGCCTTCCTTTGGTTTACCAACAGCAGAGGAATGTGCGTGACTCCCTTTGGAGCTGATCCAAAGGATCTTTGTGCTGCTGATCCCCACCTGCTGCAGCAGGAGCTGCTGCAGTTATGGCTATTCTGTTCTAGACACCTCCTCCCACACCTTTTATCACTGTTGTTATAACTTAGGCTACAACCCTGCATATCCTGTATGATGCATCCACTGGTCCCTACAGCAGCTTTAAAAAATGGAGTCTGGAAAATGTATGTTTGCACAAATGGGTAGAAAGCACAAATCAGCTTAATCTACATCTGTTCCAGGAAAGCATTCAGAACTGGCAGCTTAAAAAGACAAAAACAAGGACTGAGTTTCATCTCCAAGGATGTCTCAGCGCTGTCAGCCCAAGTCTCCAGACACCCAACTCAAGAGCCTGAAAGGGGTCGAACAAGTTTCCTTCTAATACTGTAATGTGTTTAAGTGCCTGGAAAAACACAGAGAGTCAGGGGAGAAAGTGAAGACACTTGCTTCATTTAGTATCTGGTCCTTTGAGCAACTGAGTTCTGCACATTTCCCAGTGAATTTGGAAGGTGTTTATCCCCCTTTACCATTTACAAAACCAGATGGGAAAAGGTCTGGGAGTCCTTTTCCATCTCTACTTTTTACATTTCTGTGCTCAGACAACAGAGCAACAAGGCTGGGGATGGAAGAACATTTGTTCAACACATTTTATCTCATGGGCATCAGCCAAGCCTTACACTTCAATTATCTGGGGTTATTTACCTGCCTCCTCTTCTCCCCCCACCAGGATTTACGATGGCAGACAACCCACACTGGCTGTCACAGACCCCCAGATCATCAAATCTGTGCTGGTTAAAGACTGCTACACCACCTTCACCAACAGGAGGGTAAGAGCAGCAGTGCTGTGATCTGCCCCAGAGGCCAGGAAAAGTGCAGGAGGAGCCAGGCATGCCAAGCATCCTTTGGGAACGAGTGGCTGCACTATAGGGATTGCTGAACACGACCACTGCATGTCACTGTTCCCCTGCCTTACAGCCTGGGCTGCACACACGGGCTGGCAGAGGGAGCAGACAGAGCCTGTTCTCACTCCTAGCCATATATTTATGTATATATGGAAGAGTTTGGGTCTGTGTGAGCGTGCAGGAATGTCTAAGGGAGCACACGTGCCACCGGCTGGGATGCAGGGAGGGGACACGGTGGGTACACACAGACATGCAGGTGTTGGGCTGATTGCATTGTACTGGGGCTGGGAATGGCACCTCACAGCTGGTTTAGTGTAGGAAAGGGGATTATTTAGGGATGTGTGCCTTGAGAGAGGCCGCAGCCTGCTGCCAGCAGCCCCTGGAAGAGCTTGGGCAGGGGCTCGCATGCCACATGCCCAGCCCTGCAGGGAGGCTGCTCTCTTCCCTGGGGCTAACACCTTCCCTTTTCCCCTGCAGCGCACGGACCTGGCCGGGGTGCTGAACAACGCCGTGTCGTTAGCTGAAGATGAGCAGTGGAAAAGGCTCCGTACTGTGCTCTCTCCAACCTTCACCAGTGGGAAACTGAAGGAGGTAAACCAGAGGGGCAGCTACAGACTGAGCGAGTCAGTAAGCAGTGTTTTCAGGCTGAGATTATCACAGGGGTCTGATTTCTTTAGTCAGAGCCCAGTAACCAAGCTGGCCTGTTTTATTTATGCCTAACTAGAACCAGCAAAGTCTTAAAATAAAGCCTGAGCAGAGAGATCTTATTTGTAAATATTCGTGAAACTCCCCATAGCCTTCACGAGCCTGTGTAAAGGAGTAAAATGTGCTGTGCTGAAGTGACCATGCCTGGTTTGTGTTACAGATGTTCCCTATAATGAAGCACTATGCGGAAGTTTTGGTGAAGAATGTTCAAAAGCAAGTGAAAGGGAACAGCTCAATATCTGTAAAGGAGTAAGTAGCTGCTAAGAGCAGCAAGCAGAGCAAACCTTGTTAAAAGTGCTGTGGTTCATTGGCTACCAGCAATGCAGATCTTTCCCTGGGTCAGCCAGGGCTCTGAAAGGAGGAACGGGTTTTGCTGAAAGCCTGACTGGAAATTTAAAAGGGGAAAATTTAATTTGGATGTTAGGAAACTTTCCAGAGGTAGACAGGAAGGAAAATGCTCCAACAGAGCTCTGTGAATCCACAGATCCAAGATAACTCCAAGACTGGCAGGAAAACCCAGTTTTTCCTGCATACACTCAGGATCTCTGTGCAGCACTTTCTCCTTGCCCAGGAGGTGGAGGTTGCTGACCTCTCTGTCCCTCACAGAACTGTGGGATGCTGATCCCTCACATGCCCCACTGCTGGGGGGACTGAGGCTGTAGAGTGGCCCTGAGTGTTTTTTGCCTCATCTGTGCCCTCCACACAGGCTCTGGGCAAAACCCTGTGTATTGAACCCCCAATTTCAAAACAAAAATGCAGCAGGGGCAGCTGAACACCAGGAACCACAAACCAGCAAAGCTCCCCTTGACCCAAAACCCTGCAAGGGGAGGGCTTGGACAACTTGGAACAGGGAGCTCTGCTGGGTGGAGCTAGACCCCTCCCAGAGCTTGTTTGGTGCTGCAACCCTCCTCAAGGGGTTACCATGCTAAGTTCCACATGCTGTCCTTCCACTAACCCATTCCATGTTGCTGTAAAATCCTTGGAAAAGCTGTCTGACTTCAAAATCTGTGCAAACTGGAAACAAAAGCTCTCTGAAAATCTATCCCCTTCTCTGTAAGTGTTGTTCAGTACCACATAGCCAATTTTCTTTTCAAACCTAAGGCAGGAGGTCTTCTGAGATTTTATATTTGAATGTCAGATAGACATGAGGAAAAAATACATTTGTTCAGCCAAAATATTTAACCACAGTCTATTTTTTTCCACCTTCCTTCAGCATCTTTGGGAGTTACAGCATGGATGTGGTCACCAGCACTTCCTTTGGTGTGAATATTGACTCCATGAACAACCCCAAGGACCCCTTTGTCAGAGAGATGAAGAAACTGGTCAAGTTTGACTTTTTTAACCCAGTCTTCCTCGTGTCATGTAAGTGACTCCAGGTTTTGCTTGGATAACTTCCCTTGTTAGGAATGAAGTCCTACTGGCCCTTGTCTCATCATTTCCTCGTTGGGAACTTCATGTTGAAACCCTGGGGACAAGAAGGGTAAAAGCCTCCTCCACCTTTGGCATCCCCAGTGCAAGAAACTTATGAACCACCCAGAAATATCCAATTAAGTGCTGGGAAATTATTCGAAGATTGAAAAGCAAGTGAGGCTTGAGGAGAGTGCTGATATCTCAAATGCATTTTTTGGAACAGAGTGCTGAGTGGGAACTGTAATTAGATGCAATTTCCTCCAGTGCAATAGCTTAGCAGCAATGGACTTAAATTAATGTTAGATACCTTGCTGAAACCCAGGGAAAGTTTGAATCTGTGCATAGAGGAGGTTCTGGTGCTGTAGATTTCACAAATCTATACAGAATATCAAGATCCAGTTTCTGTGAGGAAGCAAACGCTTTGAAAGGGACTTGAAAATGTTTGCATGATCACAGCAAGGCAGTGAAGAGCTCAGTCTGAACAAAGAAGTCAGAATTTTCAATATTTCTCTTGTGAGCCACATGCCTGTTGTGTCCAGAAGTAACCTGTCCTTAGAACACAGAGGCTTAGAAATAGGAGGTGGAATATGCCTTGGTCTTCTCTTAATGAATGATTATACCCAGCTTGGTTGTGCCCATGGGACACAAAAACTATTCCAAGGGAATGAAACAGAGGGAAAAGAGGCAAAGTCCGTGCATTTCTCAGGTAAAAAAGTTAAAAAAGGAAATAATTTTAAGTAGCATCCACAGCTATCTGATATGAGGAGGGGTTTATTTACAGAGTG
This sequence comes from Leptocoma aspasia, assembly GCA_013399835.1. Lineage (NCBI taxonomy): Eukaryota > Metazoa > Chordata > Aves > Passeriformes > Nectariniidae > Leptocoma > Leptocoma aspasia. The sequence continues at coordinate 147,818 of VXAX01004958.1, forward strand.
CAATTTAATTTTCTATTTGTTTTTCAGTTGCTTTCCCATTCCTTATTCCTGTCATGGCCAAGATGAACGTAAACATCTTCCCCAGTGATGCTGTAGATTTTTTCATGAGATCCCTTGCCAAAATTAAGCAGGAACGTGAAAAGGAGGCTCACAAGGTGAGTGGGAATTTGAGAGCAATTGTGGCAGAAAGTACACTGAAGTGAGATATAATTAGGGTGATGATATCAAAGGTGAAGCCAAAGTACAATGACTCAACAAAACCCTGAGCCTACTCAAGTGTAAACACTTCATTTTAATAGTGTCAGAAAAGCCCCACCTGACCCGTCCTGGCAGAGAGTCAGGGGGACTTTGTACATCCGTGATCTGAAGCTAAATCCAGATAAAAGCTCAGCAGAGTTGGACTGAGCTTCAGTCTGCAGCACTTGTAATGAGAGAGTGAGAGACTCCCTGAAGAAGATTAGGCAGAGGATGAGAGAGTGCAGAGTAAGCAGCACATGGGCAGCAAAATCACCTTTAGGGTTGTGCCTTCCCCTCTCGCTTTTCAAAAACTGCAGCTGCTTCCTGACAGAATTCTGCCTTTTAGAGTTTGGATCCCTTGGCCCAAATTAATTCAAGACACTGCTCTCCCACCCAGTGGCTTAATGGACAGGACAGACAGGTTTCCAAAACAAAAAGCAAGCATTATGTTTTTCAGTAAGGAAGTTGTGTGAATTTTGGGTATGCTCTCAGTCTAAAAACTGTGCTTAAGCAGTGAAATCTGCTTATCTGAGCCCTCCAAGGAACCTGTCACCAAAGAGACTCCTCTGCTTTCCCTCTCAGGGCAGGGTAGATTTCCTGCAGCTGATGATCGAGTCCCAGCGCTCAGCCAGCCAGGAGAACAACGAATCAAATCACTCATACAAAGGTAACAACACCCAAATCCTCTCCATGGATGGGCACGGGGCTGTGGGAGTGAGGAGAGTATGGGGAGGTGTTTGTGTCACCATCATCTTCACTGACCAGCTCCAGGTGGAGCTCTGTCTCCTGCTGCCAGCACCAGGGCTAAGATCCCTGTCCAGGCAGCAGGACTGCCATGGCAGTTATTTATACTCAGGAAATCACCTGCCTCCCCTATAAAATGGATTTTTCCAGGCAGGTAGAGCAGTTATAAAAGCATTATCAGAAACAAATGCAACAAACCTGCCTCGACACCACCTGCTGCTGCCTGGTCCTTGCTGAGACCATCAACCAACACTGCTTTTCTCATCTCCCCACAGCCCTGACTGACATTGAGGTCCTGGCCCAGGCATTCATCTTTATCTTTGCTGGGTATGAGCCCACCAGCAACACCCTAGGCTTCCTGGCCTACGAGCTGGCCATGCACCCTGATGTGCAGGAAAAGGTGCTGCAGGAGATTGACACAGTCCTGCCCAACAAGGTAAGGGGGACCCCGAGTGATGGGGAGGACCCTCTGACCCTGCTGCCCTCCTGGTTCAGTCAGGGCAACGAGAAATCTTTAGCTCCTAAACACCACGGATTTTCCAAGAGCTCTGGGAGACGCACACTGAGACAACTCAGCCCTGCAGTGATTTTCTTTTGGCAGCTGGAACCTTCCAGCCACCCCAACTGCTCAAACCTGTTTGCCACACTCTGCACCCTTGCACAAGAGGGTGTGGATTTCCAGGCATTTCCATGACTCAAGGGTGGAAAAATGAAACCAATTGCTCAATTTCCAGCTTGCATTTTGTTCTTCAGCAAGTCTGACTCAAATCTGGGGCAGTGAAGGTGGGGGATACTCTGGTTCCCACAGCCATTTTGGGACAATCCAGTTCTGATGCCAACATACCTGGTCACCTTCCTCCTGTTGCCCTGCAGGCTCCTCTCACGTACGAAGCAATTATGAAATTGGAATATCTGGACATGACACTGAACGAAACCCTCCGGTTCTATCCCCTCGGGGGGAGGATTGAGAGAACCTGCAAGAAGGACGTGGAGATCAATGGAGTGACCATTCCCAAAGGAGTTGTGGTCACCATCCCACCCTACGTCCTGCACCGCGACCCCGAGTACTGGCCCAACCCAGACGAGTTCCGGCCAGAAAGGTACAAAAGGCTTAAAGAAAGGGAAGAAATATCACACTGCTTTTCCCCTCAGTAATTAAGCATTAATCTCTGATTAGCTTCCTAATGGTGTTCTTCCTATCTTTTTACAAACAATGCGGATGAGAAATTGCAGGCTCGTGGGAATGTCATTTTAAGAAGAAAATGAGCTTTGCGCTTAAAGCAGGGTTTCAAAGAACATAATCTTATTGGGAGGATACCACTGATACCTCACAGGATCCTGTACCCAGTTTTTAAGCTTCCTGAGAGGGGGCAAATGTGGAGGTTTTGTAACTGCTGGCCATCCTGTGTATAATCCTTCTTGTTGAACTTGTTCCTTTCATACAAATTTCTACTAAATAAGCCAGACTCGATCCTTCCAGAATTGCCTTCCCTCCTTGTTTTCAAGGATAACCTTCCCTAGCTGGTTATTTTTGCAACTGATATCTACTTCTCATTCCCAGAGAAACTGAAGCCATAGGCTGCTCCTAACCGAAGCAACTTCTGGTTCTTCTCTCTGTAAATACCACAGACAGAAATATCTGTCACTGTGGGACAGGATGTTGCCTGGGTTTTCACCTTGCTTCCAGCTTCTACTAATCTGGATGGACAGAATCAAAATCAAACCCTCAAGTGGGACCCCACCCTGTCCTGGGCAAGGGCCACAGCACTCAGTTTCTGGGGTACCCTGAGACACTTTAGGAAAAACCCAAACCAGGCTCTGCAGGGCACCAGTGAGAGATCCCTGGATAAATAAGATGTGCAGGTTTTGTGGTCTTGCTGCCTTCATTTCTTTTCCCCAACCATCACCCAGGTTCAGTAAGGAGAACAAGGAGTCCTTCGACCCATACACGTACCTGCCCTTTGGGGCTGGTCCCAGGAACTGCATTGGCATGAGGTTTGCTCTCCTGACTCTCAAAGTGGCCATTGCCTCCCTGCTGCAGCATTTCACCTTCCAGACCTGCAAAGAGACTCAGGTGAGGAGCCTGTGCAGGCTCGGGGCTGGCACGGGTGCCAACGCCAGGCATTTTGTACTTCCAGGCATTTCAGATCCAATCGTGCCTGAACCTTTCATCTCTGCATGTTTAACTTATCCACCCCCACCTGTGCTTTCCCTCTCACTGTTGCAGATACCCATCAAGCTGAGTTCAGTGGGGCTCTTAACACCAGAGAAACCAATTATTCTGAAGTTTGTGCCCCGGACCAGCACAGAGCCCACCAAGAACTAAACCCAGGCACAGCCCCCCAGCATCCGGGGACTGCCATGCTAACAAAGGCATCACACATCACAGGAAATCTCTCCTACATATACAGACACAGAAGAGCAGCTCCAGTTAATTCTGGAAGCAATTACTACATATTTACTAATAAACATAACTGTCAGAAACGTGACATGGATCACTGGGAAGTAACAATACACAGTCCCCTTAATTTTGATTGCAAAACAAGAAATAAATCCAAATGAGAAGCTGATCATCCACTTCTAAAGGGACTTCTCCATCTGGAGGGAAGGAATGACTGCCACATCCAAGAAAAGCAAGGTGTGATGGAAATTCAAGCTGCCAGACCTCACTGGGCAGGGACGGGTGCTGTTCTTCTGGGTGTATTGATGCTTGAAATTTCATGTGTTCTAATTGAGACGACTGGTGTGAGACTACACATCCTAGTTACCAACCCTCTCCTGTGCCATGTGTTAATTAAACTAAAGTGTGTACAAATACTGTCATTAAAAATGTTTGAGAGCTGCTCTGTGTTGTGTATAGCGGCTGATCACTTCCTATTTAAAACCCGTATTCAGCCTCAACCCTTGAAATCATCCATGTACATTGCTTTCCACTTAATTTAATGAATCTGATCCTTCATTTAACGCCATCAAACCCTCCCATTTGTACAGTATTTTACAAACACTCCAGCTCCCACCTCTTACTTTGATTAAGAGGTTGCCTTCAGTTCAGCACTGGCCAACCCTTTCCCATGCTGGAGTGACAGAGGATGGATTAGAGAGAGCAGCAGCTCCCAGGAGGAGAGGACAGCCCTGCAGGACAGCCAGTGCTCCTGGAGGAATGGTCTGCACACAGCCTGGAGCTGAGCCTTTCCTCCCAGAGCCATGGATGGGGTTTAGTCATTGCTTGTGGTGGGGTTTTAGGTGCTTTGAGCTGCTCCTGTCATCAACAGGATGCTCTGACCCCATAGCTCATGCCATCCCTGACCATTTAAACAGGGAATACCCTAAAGCAGGTGGGAGGTTCTCCCAGATCCGAGTTTCAGACCCCAGTTCACCCCAGTAAATTGTGCTGGTCTTGACACCTACCAGCCCAAACAGATATTAGTGAAATGGGAAATGTTTCTACAAGAGCTGAAAATCAAATCAAGTCATCCTGTAACTTTCTCCTGGCACCCTTCATTCCAAGGCATTTTTTGCTGGATCATGGTCTGTAATTTTCTCCTGTGGCACGTGCTTTTCTCTTTAGTCTAGCAGACAAAACTGCAACGTGACCCAAATTCTGCAATCCCACATAGTACAAGTTTATTCAACAATTCAGGTCCATTCTTTACCAGTGAATATTCAGGGGTTTGGGAGTGGACAGGCAATAGCACAGTGGATTCCTCATCCCTGGAAATCCCCAAATCAAAGCTGTCCATTTTTCTGGAAGATTCAGCAACATTCACCAGGCTCTAATTCAAGAGTAAGCAGCTTGTGCTGTCCCAAAAGGCAGATAAAACAATTATAGTGCTCCCTTCTGATTCATCATCTGTGATAGACTGTTTGGGTTGTGCTGTGTACACAGCAAGGCTCTGAGGAGTGCTGCCAATGAAACCCTGCCTCAGTTTAATCTGCTGCCCATCTCTTACCAGGGGTTAGAAGCCATCCCTGGAAGAGCTGGGCCTGTCTGACTGTGATGCTGCAGTGGCTCTGATGCGGAGAGTGCAAAGCATGGACAAATCAGTTTAAAAAAGGTGTTTTTCTGTAGAAAATCCAATGCCAGGCAAAACTAACTCAGGTTCAAAGAAAGAGAAAGAAAGGGGAAACTATCATGAAAGCAGCAAATCACTTGCATGCCAAAGAGCTGCTTTGAAGTGATGAAAAGTTCTTTTGGCCCTGATGAGCAAACCCAGGTGCCTTTGCCAGAAGCACAAAGGGTTAATCCAGCCACACCCCAAGCCTGGCAGTTCCTTCCCTGCACGGGGCTCTCTGGGAATGAAGTCATTAAGTGCAACTGTACAGATCATTCTTCCAAATGTGAAAAATGTGACTAATTTTCCGGCTTCAGCCAATTATGACCTGCCAGGACTATCATAACAGCCCATAAATAATGTGTAACAAAATCATGGTAATGAGTCTTCTAGAAGAAAATTAGATCCTCTGTGTCTTAACTCCATAAAATTACTCTGCTTTTAAGGGCTGCCTCCATCATTCCCAGCACTTGCCATTGCTTTGCTGGTCAGCCCTCAGAAGTGACTTGGCTAGGACTCTGCTGGTCCTGGGCATCCATCAGGTTTCACTGGTTTGGCTGTTTCCACTTTAAATCAGGCTTAACTCACCTCTTGAATGATTTTTGCTGATAAAACATTTATTTTACCTGGGCTCCTTGCTGATTCATAAAATCACAGAATCTTTATGGCTGGAAAAGGCCTCTAAGATCATCAAATCCAGCCATTAACGCACCACCACGCTCACCACTGAACCACATAAACCATGTCCCCAAGTGCCACAAACACTTTCTTTGAACACTTGCAGGGATGGAGATTCCATCACTGCCCTGGGCAGCCTGTTCCAGTGCTTGGGCACTGTTTCCACACATCCTTGGCAGGCCTGGGACACGGAGTTGCCCCAAAATAGCTGGGTCTCATCAGAGAAAAGAAAACAGTGTAAGGAAGAAATTAATTGTGGGGACACTTCTGTTTCTCTTCCCCACCTAAGTTCTCCCAAAACCCAAGTAAGAAGGGAAAAAAGAACGAAGAAAATTGTTGTTTCACTATAATTTTAAATCACATAGGGTTTTCTCAAAGGCTTTACAACCTTGTCTCAGAGAAGTTATTTTCACATCACTGCAATGTAACACACCCAGGGAAACACCAGCATCACTCAGGAACTTCTGTAAATATGCAGAAATATATTCCCCTTAACACAGAAAGGACCTTTCCACAGGAGGTTTGGATCCCATGGGATGAGAACTGTTATTGCATCAGTTCTGGTGGAAGAAAAAAGGTGATTTTAAGTGGGGAGATTTGTTTTCTGTTCCACAGTTAACTACAGCAGAGTCATCCTCACTCCTAAGTTGCCTAAATGATGTAACGCTTCCAGTTGATTGCAAAGACCAAAAGGATGTTATGAAAAACACGGAGGGAATGTTTCATGTGCTTCACCAAATCAGTTATGAGATATTTCAACACCAGGCTGAGCCCTGACAGAGAGAAGGATGGTCTGACTATTAGCAAAGTAAGTGTCCCTAAAGTATTGAAGTCTTTTGCAATTCTGCTGCGCCTTTAAAGTGAAAAATGAAACATTTCCAGGCATATTTCACCTGAAAGGAAGAACAGGCAGCGTGGCTCCTTTTACCTCTACTGAGGCACAGTTTCTCTGGCATCAGGAGCCTGCAAGTCAAGGGACACAAGCGGAAAAGGCAGCACAAGCAGGGCTGGGATTGATCTCAGTCCCTTCTTCCTCTCTCCATCTCCCTGGTAGAAGTAACAAGCCAGCATGGGGAATTACCAGATAGATTGGAAACATGGAAAACCTGTGGCTGAATTTGTGCAACGACATCACTTTTCTCTGCTGTAATGGAGAGAATTGGGCATATTGAATTGCTCACCACACAGATATGGAATTTTGAAAACCCTTACTATTGCACAAATGTTGACAGGATATTTTATTTACTGCATCATTAAAGGTTAAAGAGACTCATTCTCCAGAGGATTCATTTTTTCAACTCTTAATATCAATTAAAGCTAATTTTGGCTCTAACTAATGATTAACATAAAATATGGAAAAAGCTCTAACTGAGCATTTCTGTTCATTACTCCAATTCCCTTGTATTGCTGGGGCACTTTATAGGTACTGATGCAGCTTTGCATCACCCATGACACAGATAATTTTCCCCTCCAAATTTTTTTTTTGTTTTGCTCATGAAAACATTGTAAATATGTTCAAAATACCTTTGATTATTTGGAACAAAAATTTTATTTAACCATTTCACAGCTGATGATCAGGGATGTTCTCCATGGGCTTCCCTGCCTGGCTGGGTACAATGTCTGGATACAAATATACCTTGTCCCAAGGCCTGCAGCTTCCATATCATTCATATATATAATAAATAAGCCCACTCTGAGGTACTTGTGGAGCCACAAGTTTGCAAATGGAGTGGGGAAAGCACTATAACTGTTCAAGGGAAAATGAAAAACCTTGCCTGCCACTTATGAACTGAAGCCAGTCCAGCACAGCTGGATGCATTTACCCATCTTCGCTTGGCAAAATACTGATTCCATCCACACAGCACGGAGAGTCCAGGAAAATGAGCTACAGCTCATCTGGGCTGTGTCAGAGGTTTGTGCAGCCCAGCTGAGGGGGCACAGGTGCCACACCACAGCTCCCCCATCCCGGGGCTGTCCTGCTGGTTTTGCTTTGAAATTGGAGGTAGTAAAAATGGAAAAAGACTTTTGGAAAATAGAGCACAAAGACAAACCCCCAGCATGGCCAGCACAGTCTTGCACTAACTTGCCACGAGCCTGTCTAACCTTTTCAGGACTTGTCTACTTGTATCCTAATTTTAGGCTATTTATTGTTAACAAGCACTAATCTGGGATCAATCAGCATCCAAAGGTCACAGCAGAAGCCAGAGGGAAGGCAAGGAGTGGTACAGATGCTCTGAGGAAGGTCAGCTGCTGCCACTCAGGCTGCTCTCAGGGGTAACCACACATCAATCACCTCACCAGCAGCCTGAGCCACATCCCAGGCAGTCAGCAGATGCCTGGTGCTCCCAGTGACTGTAACAGGCTCCAGTGGAAATCTGCAGGATGTACAACTGGGAAAAATGCCTTTGGAGATGCTCCTTGCCAAGAAGGGGAGTGCTTCCCATGTTGCACTCCTGTGCCCAGTGCAGGTGTCTCAGACAGGACTCTGAACAAGTTACTCCTATTTTTCCTCACCTTTTCAAGACTGCAAGTGGCTTTCTCCTTCCCCCTCCTGCATTTTCACATTTAGCTTTCAGTGCCTGGAATTCATTCGGCCAGGGGGAAGTGAAACCGCTCTCCTAAGTGGAAGAGCCACCTAATAAAGTTTTAATGGAAGATATCATTTCTAATCTTTACATTACATTAAAAGCCAGTCGGGAAATGAAAGCCCAGGAGGGTTAGGAGTGTTGGAAACACTCAGCAAGACAGCCTTATCTTCAGGGAGTTCACAGAATAAGCGTTGCCCTAAGGAACAGAATTTGCAGCAAGCAGAGAGCTGGGGCTGTTACAGACTTAGCAGCCACATGTATGACATGTGTATTTATATTTGTGTGCACATCCACACAGCCAAAGGGCAGAAGGATACCTTAGCCTTTGGACAGACCCCCCAAATCCAGCTGAGATATCCACCTGGGAGTGTCTGAGGTGATAAGCTTGGAGCCCAGGCCATGGCATGGAGCCTGCCCTGCACCACCAAGGTGCTCATTTAAACACCAAAACCACTGCCATCTTCAGGGGTTTTTTTGTGACTTACATAGAATTGTTTGGGCTCTTCAATAACCCACAACCTGAATTTAGAGAAACCTTCCCACCACCAGTTCCTTGCTGTGCTGAACAGCCACACAACACCAGCAGGAGCAGTTACAGAAATCTGTTTCCAGGAGCAATAGCAGAGCTGAGCAGTTCTCAGGCTCCCTGTGGAGGGACAGAAACATTCAAGCACATATCAGAAAGACAATTAAAATGGGGCAAAGGAGTACCATGCATTTTTGAAACACTGGCCTTCTAGTTTAAAAAGTTGACCTTGCAAATTTTGGCTGGCTGAGAGGAACCACGTTTAGTAATTGATGTTCCTTCTCCCAGGTAACAAGTGTAGGTCAAGAGAAAGCAGCATCAAGTTGCTCCAGAGGGTGTTTAGGTTGATATTAGGGAAAATGTCTTCATGGAAAGGGTTGTCAAGCATTGGATCAGGCTGCTCAGGGAAGTGGTAGAGTCACCATCCCTGGAAATGTTGAAAACCTGTGTAGATGTGGCACTTGGGGACACAAGGTGGGCTTGACCTCAGAGGTCTTTTCCAACCTAATCAATTCATGATTCTATAACCACCACCACCATGAGTAAAACACATTCAAGAGCTGTTTTAAACTGGCAAAAGCCAAACTCCAGAAAATGCCGGAGTATAAATCTTCTCAGGGACCCAGCAGGCCCCAAGGTGGCAGCAATGAAGTTTCTGCAACAAGAACTGAGAGCTTCCAAAGCCAGGAAGGACCTGCCAGGGTGTCCAAGCAGCAGCTGCCCCAGGGAAGTGCTCAGAGCCTCTGCTGTGCTGACCCTGCTCTAGGGACAGCCAGAACAATGAGAAATTAAATTGCACCGTCACAAACCCCAGCACAAAACAACTCCTGGCACTGCTTTGGTTTGTTTATTATAAAGCCACGTTGGCTTTGTGTTGCCTTTTCTGCCTTCTCTCTGCTTGCTGGCAGCAGCTCCAGAGAAGATCTTTGGAGTTTTGCTAGAAGTTGCAGATATTGGTTTCCTTTGCAGCACCTGCTCCTTTGGAAGGAGTTGGAAGCTCCCTCCAGGCTCCCTCCCTAAACACACACCACAGCTGCACAGCTCATTATTTGCCACATTTATTATATAATGACCAAAATGTTGGAGGTTTAAACCTTCTTGTCTCTTGCCCATCTCTGAACTGGCTCCCAGGTGGGGTTTGAGCACCAGCAACTGGCCCTGCTGGGCTGTTCTGCACCAGGGGAACATTCCTGTTCTCCAAATCACCCCTGGAGCCACCAGGAAGGAAAACAAACCCATGGATCAGCCTCTCCTCACTGCTGCTACTCACAGCTGAAAAAGTGATGCAGGGAGGAATCAGGCAAGTGGCTCTCAGCTGGACACCTGTCCAAGTGTGATCCACATGTGTTCCATCCCAGGGCAGCCTGATCCCTAAAGCCCTGAGCTTTCCCTGGCAAAAACCTGCTGAAATCATCCATTTGAGTATTCATCTTTCACCTGTAATTTCATTTTAAATCCATTTTTTTGGTCGGGGTTGGTGGACTTCAACCGAAATTGCTTTCAGAAATCTGGGAAATGTGAGAGGGGCTGTTTTCCATGGAAAAGCTCACCTCACTGCAGCCCTGGAGTGCAGCCACCCCCTCAGTGCCAGGGCTGATCCCTGGGCAGGGCCTGGCAGAGGGGACAATCTGGACTGCACACCGTGGACCTGATAGCCTGGCCTGCCAGGTGAGAAACCCAAAATGGTCAAGTTTAATGGCTCCCATGGAAAATCAGAAAATAAAAAAATTCTGGTTTTGAGATAAGCAGGATCTGAGTTTGTTTTTTTTTATCATTCAGGTGGTTTCTCAAGTAAAGTTTTGTGGAATAGAGTGGGTACAACCAACGCTGAGATGCTGGGAAGATGGAGCAGCAGCCAAGCCAGGAGAAAGGATCTGAAGCTTCAAACACACCACAGGCAGTGGGTGGGCTTTTTGAATAAGGAGAAAATTCATTAACTCTGTGTCAAAGATCACACAGAATTTAACAAAAATTTTAAGTAAAAGATGCCAAGCGTTTCTGAGGAGACCTCCTGGATCTTTCCTTAAAGATCTGCAAAGAAATGTGAAGGAAATGCTCCACTTTCAGTACCATACTGTGAGATTAAATGTTATCCTGCTACACATTCTTTTTTTATAGCCCACTTTCTATTTTTATTCCTGTTCTGCTGTGGAAGTGTTTGCTAATAATATATGATAGGATGCTTTGTCATGAAAAAACCTTGTATCATTTATCTGTTTCTGAAAAAAGAAATTCTCAGTACAAATCTAATAAGGGAAAAAATCCTATTCTAGCTCCTGTTGGAGGAAAGGGATTGATTTATGGAGAGAGATGAAAAGCACTAAGTATGTATTGCTTGGCAAAATGAGGAATTGTAGAGAACTGTCTTTATGCATTTGAAGGGTGTAAACATCAAAGAGGCAGAAGAGCTATTTAGAGCATTAGGAAGAGGCACATCTAGGAGACAAGAGCTGAAATTAAATGAACATCCTTAACTTAAAAATCATACTTCTGCCTGCAAATCTATTTCCTGGTATTATTACTTGCAGCACTCTAATGAGTATAAATGAAGCTTATAGAAAAAAACACCTAATCTATTTTTCATATCCGATGAGCAGATCTTCCTGTAGCGTTTATAAAGCCCAAATCCGGCACCTAATCCAGAAATTCTGGGAGAAGAGCATCCTTTAAGCCTCCTCCTCCACCTTCCTATTGCCCACCTAATGTTGGTCAGTCCAGTGGTCATTTCCCCACCTCTGTGCCCTCTGGCTGCAGCCTGTGTGGTCAGTCTGGGATCAGACTCACAGGGGCTGTATGGGTTTAACAGCTTTTACTGCAGCCAAAGGATAATTCTGGTGGTTACCAACCCTTCTGAGAAACAAGAGCATCCCTGCTCACACCCCACAGGAAACCCATCACTGATCCTGCAGGATGCCCAAACCTGCCTGCCTGGAATTCAGTTAATTGCCCACAGACCTGAGCTGAAGCATCAGGGGAGGAAAGGCTCTGTAGGAAATCAGTGCCTTTGCAGGACATTCCAAAAACTCCAGAGTCACACATGGCCTGACAGCCCAGAGAGACCTCAAGGACAGAGTTTTGCTCTTCCACCTTAAGGATGAGGTTTTGGAGTAAGGAGAGCTCAAGGACAGAGTTTTGCTCTCCTTTCCAGCAGGCTTTGGGATCCACCCGTGCCCATCTGGGGTGGGATGGCAGCACAGCCATGCCAGGCTCCAGCTGAGCTGACTCTCAGCCTGGTAGGGGTCTGCACATCCATATGGATGTGCCTGGATAATTGGAAATGGCCTGCAGCTGGAGGCTCACAGCTGAAAACCATCACTTGGTTACACACCTCCCTTCTGATTCCTACCAGGCAGCCCAGGATAACAAGGCCTGTCCCTCTCTGTGCCTTTTCTCAGCAGCATTTCACAGGTGACAGATGGTGGAGGTGGCAGGAGAGGACTCCCTGCTCTCAGCCTCCCCAGAGACATCCTCAAATCCTTCCAGAATTACAGACACCTTTTATATTATTTTCTTCTGCCTCGATTTTTAGTCTAAGGACAAGACTGCAGTCTCATATTAGCTATTAAAGTGGAGTAAAGGAGGTGCTTTCTGTGCTCCCTCCCTTCACCAGCAGGAAAAGAGATAAAACCCAGAGGAGCAGAGACAACAAAATTGCTAAGTCAGAGCACAGAGGCCATGCAGGCTGTGACTTCCCAAGCATCCTGATCCCTTCAGTCAGAAACCACTTCATCATCAAGCACAGCATTTCATGTGCATAAATAAAAAGGAAGAGAAATTATTGCAATAAGCCTCTGATAATAGCCAAAGTTCACAACTGAATCTGTGATATTTTAACAGAAAGCATACATTAATGTAAAATAAACATGATCCCTGTGAATGACAGGCTCTGATTTATATTCCTGATGTTTCCAGCCCTACAGCATCATAAGAACATTGTAATGAAAAATGTTCAGCAGCAAATAGGAAAGGATGGATCTCTGTAGGCAAGAAGGGAATTACACTGCTTCCTGTGCCCCTGCCTGGGGCCACCAAGGTCCCATGCTTGTTCACATCCAGAAACATCAGTTCCTGAAGGGATGGAGTTTCTGATGTAGTCACAGCTCTGTGCAGAGCTTGAGCAGCTGAGGAAAGCTTATCAAACTGCAGGGCAGCAGCTGTGGTGCTCAGACACAAGCAGAGGACACAGGGCTGGGGCAAAACTGTCCCTGCACCTCCCTGGACACACTCCCACTCTGCAGCCTTTGCAGCAAACTCACAGAGCACAAGCCACAAACTCAGAAAATCAAAATAACTTCTTACCATGCTGGGGGAAAGGCCGTGTTCCTCAGGTGGGTGATGGGGGTCCGTGGTGAGGCATTGTTGTGCTTTCACTGGAGACCTGCACATCTCCAGCTGAGCTCAGGAGAGGACCAGCACAACCAGGCTGAGCTTAAATGGGCTCTGGGTCTGTGGGTGGGGTGTAGAGCCCAGGTGAGGCTGGGCAAAGTCTGCCTGTCCCCACCCAGGAGGCCCTGTCCATCCTCAGCTGGAGGAAATCTCTGCCTGACAGTTCAGGGCCTGTCTAGTGGAGGTCTGAGGGTCTCCAAGTTTGGAATTAATCCCAAGAGAATCAAGGGATTCCCAGTACAGGTGCTCATCACCCACTGACCGATGCCCATCCCATCCCCAGCACCCACTGGTGACTCCCAGCCAGGTCCCCCAGTTTATACACTGAGCATGGTGTCCTGAGCTGGGAATATCCCTTTGGCCACTTTGGGTCACCTCTCCTGGCCATGGAAGGCAGACCATGAGACACTGAAAAGTCCTGGGCTCGGGGTAGGCTCCCCTCAGCAACAGCTCAGCCACCAGTGTCACCAGCACTGCTCTCACACTGAACCCAAAGCACTCAGGAGAAAATCAACTCTGTCCCAGCTAAACCAGGACAGCCTCCTCTGTCCTTTCGTGTCCCCTGAAGCACCAGGCTGTCCCTGCAGGCTCCCACCAGCTGGGGCAGGAACTGGAGCAGAAAGGCAGTAACCCTGCACGGGGCTGCAGGAGAAGCTGCCCAGGAGCCACCCTGCTGGGAGATCCCTGCTGCCTCAGGCTGCTGCAGGAGATGCACCACGCCAGGGCATGTGGCTCTCTGAGGGAGAGATGAGCCCATTCATTTCAGGAGTGAATTTGGCCTCGGGCTGGAGCTGTTTAGAATAAAGTTGGACACGGTGACCTGTTCGCTTGTTCAGCACCTGGTTCAGTTGAGAGCCCAATCTGCAAACAGTAAAATCTGGATGCTCTTCCAACCAGAACATGTCCAAACACTGTCAGAGATTTCTGGTGAGGTTAGAATTTTCCTGTCTCTTAATGGAGTTTCATTCTCAGGGCCCTGTATCCACCTCACAACACATTTCACTGTCTCCTACATAAACATCCCTTAGTCCTTCCCTTAAAAGGGTGAATGTGAACAAACCCCCCAAAATATCAAAAGTTCTTGTGGTCAGTTATTAAAGCCAAGGCACAAGAAACATGCTTAGAGGTGAGAAGGTCACAGCAGAGAAGGGAAAGTCTGGGCATGGGAGCACCTAGCAGAGAAGAAAAGCTGGAAGAAGAAGGTGTGAAAATCTGCCTTGTGCTGGCAGGTCATGGAGATGGTACATCTCATACACCCAGACCAAAAAAACCACTACAATACAGCCAAAACAAGGGGAGGCTGGTGAATTAAGCCATGACAGGTGACAGGGGACAGAGACACAAAGCAGAGGAGTTGAAGTGTTGCTTAATGGCTCGTGTGGAGGTGTAGGAGAAGGTGGAGAGACAAAACTTCCCAATCACTGTCAGCTCCTTATGGGTACAAAATGCTCATTGAAAACCCAGCAGAAGGTCACTGGCTCCTGGGGAGCACAAGGAGGGGCAGCAGCCAGAACCCCTTGTCCTCTGTGTCACCACAAACAGCCCTGAGCCACCTTTGGACACATTTTGGTGCTTGGGAACACGTGAGGCTTCAGTGAGTAAAATCAGGTTTGTTTCACAAGTTCACCTTGCTCCACTGTGCTGTCCCCAGCTGGGGCTTGCCCCATTGACTGGGCCAGGCTGTAGCACTAATTGCTGCCCAGGAAATGTGGGATGGGGGTTTTGGAAGCTAACTGCCCTCTGTTGATCTCCCCATCTCCTTTAACTGTGAAGTTTTGGGACGAGGTAATGTGGCAGGACTGTCTGGGATGGCTTTGCTTTCCAAAGCTCTGCTCAGAGATCCTGGCAGAAATTGCCTGTGGCAGAGCTGTGGGAGGCTGCTGCCTTTCTCTGCCCAGGGTTTCTTCACCTTGCCAATAAACTCTGTGGGCTCAAAGATGAGTCAGGAAAGTAAGATTCAAGATCTTCATCTAAAGGCAGCAGCACAAAAGGCTTCCCCATCCCCAGGCTCCTGGAGGGAGGGTGGCAGGTCTGTGATTATTCACACAACCTGAGTGCAGAGAGGCTGTTCCTGTGCATTGTGTGTGTACTTTTGCATGAGAAATGCTTAAAAGAGGAGTAATTATAGAAAAACTTGTCTAGTAACTGAAAGAAAAAGCAGAAAAGAATAAGCAGGTGTGACACTACCTGGGGTACATCAATGAGAGCAGGGCAGTGGAAGATGAGCAACTGCATCAACCCTCCCTAGGGGCTGCCAGCTATTTGTCTAAATTGAATTTCTCAGCAATGTTGTGGAACACTCCCCCTTCTCTCAAAGCACAGATGAGAGCAGGGCTCCTGTGAGGTCTCTTTCCCTCATCCCTTCTCACACTTCCCCATGCATCTGGGAACTGCTCCCTGCTTTGGGACCTCCTGCTCACCAGCCCACCTGCACAGGACCAAATTCTTCCCTCGGAACCAAATTCATTGCTTTGGTAAAATTCTGGCCTCTGCTTTGGCAACAATGGGGTAACTGGAGATCCAAACACAAGCATTTGCCTTTTAACCCTATTCCAGTCTTGTACTTCACAAATCTTGTACAGATTTACATTGTTTGGGGGCAGGAGGATGTGGGGAATACTCTTCATGGAGCAGCAGAGCTGTGCTGTGTTCCTCCATCCCTCAGACCAAAAATGTTTCACCAACTGATTTAATTACACGAAGCTTATGCTGGAGTTATAGGGGATTATCTGGGTTTTATCATGGTTATTAGAGAAAATGATTCTATTGTTACTATTACAGAGTTACAAAAAGTAAAGAGGAATCACAGGAAACTTGGCAAGGGCTCATTAGCAGTGTGGTAGTGTCTGGAGAAGCTAATTAAAAATGTCTATACCTCATAATAACCATTTATCTCATCACAGCCTCCATTCCTTATGTCTCTTTCTCTGGGTAGAGTGAGGGGGAATGATCTCTGCTTGCTGGTGAAAGCACACCCAGCAATACATCTGAGCTTGGCACAGTACAAATGGCTTTGTTCCGGGATGTGAAGCCCCCAGTGCTGCTCTTGCCTGTCTGAGCTGGGGCTGCCTGTCCTTGCCTTGCTCACAAGGACACAGAGATGCTCAGGGACCTCCTGAGAGTCACTTCAAGAAATATCCCAGCCAACCATCACATGCTGGGTGTGAGAGGACGGAGACAGTGAGCCTGGAGGAGGTGCTGGTTGGGAGGCATGAAAACATCATTGAAGCAGCACAATGGCACAAGAGTTTGCATTTGTGTGCCCAAAGTCCTGCAGATGCCACTGGTTCCTCTGGTGTCTCAGCAAAATTCTGCTCTGGGTCGCTGCCCAGGCGGGCAGGATTTCCTCAGACAACATCTGTACCTCCTCTGTCACAGCACTCCTTCTTCAGGCCTCCAAAACAAACAGAAAAAATGTCACAGCTCCCAGTTAATCTGTGTTATCTGGAAGAAGAAATCAAGGTGAAATTCAGTTTGTCTACAGGGGTGTGAGTGCTGACAGGAGATGGATCGGAACAGGCGAATGCCAGCTGTAGTTTTGCCCGACAAGTCATTTCTCACACAATGCCTGGATGCTGATGGATATTCTGGAGATGATGCTTGATAAACTTGTTTTGGATTGGAGTCTGAGTTGAAGGGGTCTGTAGGGAAAGCAGAGGAATAAATCCCAAAAGCCATGGTGCTTGTGATACCATTTTCTGTTGTGCCCCGTGGTCCTGGCCAGCACAGAGGAGACAGAGCCGAGAGGCAGAGCCAGCCTGCCTCACTCTCCAGGAAGAGGAATGTGCTTCCTCTTCTTAGCCCATCCAAAATATCAGCCCCTTGGATATAAATTCCTCATCATGTTTAATCTTTGTGCATACTTTCAGTAAAGCAGAAGTGGATGCTTAATGATGAAATCCTTCAGCCCATCCCAGTGAAGTCAGAGGAAAAACCCCCTCAGCACTGAGATGATGTTTCCCATGACAGCAAGGACCAAGTCTGAAACCCACTGGCCTCCAACACAACCTGGCTGGATCTCAGTGCTCAGAAATGCTGCTCCTCCTCACAAGAGGTCACAATCTCTTGCCTAATTTAAGTCTCTCCCCAGACCTCTCCTTGACACTGGCTGACCAAGGTTTTTCTGTGTCTCTCTGCCCAGACAGAGCTCTTACCCATGAGTTTTGGCAGAAATCAAAACATTTTTGTCCCAAACCATACATTTTTTTATTGTTCCGTGCTAAGGAGAACCTCTGTTAGTGCTCCTGTTACAGTTATTCTTACTGCATGTGAACACAGATGATGAGTAGTGCCTGCTCTCATCCAGCATATCCAGCCTGACCTCCTTGGCACCTGGGAACACTTTTTCTTGAATCCAGTCAATTAAACCTCACCACTGTGCCTGTGGAGCAGCTCTGTCTGGCTCTCAGGAAAGAAAACCAGGTACTGAAAATCTTGGCAGATCCCCCAGAAATATCACCCTCCTTTTGAAATCAACACGATAAAAATCAGGATTTTTCTCCCACAATTTCTGCACACTTTCTCCTTTTCAGCTTTCCCTGCCAAACTCCATCCTCAAACGCATTCCTGCCTGGTTCTGTGTTGTGTCAGCCTGTCTCCCAGACATCCTCTGCTTTCTCAGGCACACAGCAGCCCAGCTGCTGCCCTAGATGGGGAAATCTCTTCTTGCAATAGCAGCAGTCACTAATGGCCCTTGTGGATGAAGCCACCCATGAGTCACTTCCATGGCTTTTCCAGGAGATGCTGGAGGCAGAGGCAGGACATTGAGTTCAGCTGAGATTTCCCAACACAGAAAAGAGTCAAAGAGCTGTTGTAATGTTTGGGTGGCCAAACATGAGTCATTTCCAAGCCTAGATCATGCTTTTCTCCTCTGAAATCAAATTATCTACTAAGCCAAACCAATAATTCTTAATGAAAACAAGCTGGAACAGCTTTCCTGAAATGTGGGGAGTTATGAGGAGCATGAACTTATCTTCCCTTTGAGTTTATGGGATGTCCCTCATACCAGGGGCCAGGCTGAGAAAAGAGGTTCCTTTTTTTATCCCATCAGATCCTGCCCTCCGAGACTGGAGTTTTGCAGTGCTGCAAAATCTCACCTGAAACAAAAACAGTGCCAAAAGCCTGATGGAGGATCTAGATTTTCTTGTGGTAAATTACTAAAAGAGTAATTAAAGTAATTATGCAGTTGAGAATTGTTCTCAATTGTTATCTGAGAATTAGCAGAGATAAGCACAGTGGTATAAACTGGGATGCAGGCTAAGAAAGGCAGGATTTTACACATATTCCATGCACGGAGCATGAGGTGTCTTCACATACAGACACAGAGTAGAAATCAGCTGAAAGGAAGGAAGAGCTTTGAGCAGTGAAAAATTAGGAGACACAAAAGAGGGAGGGGGATTAATCAGCATTAGTGCTGCTTTCAGTCCCCAGGTCCCCTACAGAAATGAAATTGCTTGACTTGTAGAAGGTTACCCATTATCCATCCATGCCATTGCTTTCATCCCTCCCTTTCCTGGGAGAGGGCAGTGATGTCCTTGTGCTGCAGCCTCACTCCCCACCTCTTTAAATACAAGTCATAAATGTGATTGTTTGCTTGCTTTAACTACAAGAGCTGTAGCTCTCCTGCAGAAAATACACCTTGCACCAATACCCTGGACTTTTCCAAAGGAAAGTTTAAGTCTCCTTCAGCAAACGTTAACGGTCACAGGCTTTAAATCTTATGATGTGGGCAATAAGCTGTTATTGGCCACAGCCAAAATAATAGCCAAAAGCTATTATTGCCAGAGCATAAAAGCAAAATACAAGGCCTCACAGCCCAGAGCCTACAGCTCCAAACCATAGATGTAACATAACTAACATATATAGATGTAATTCTTTGTATAGCTGCCATAAATACATGGTACATACCTATGGCACTTCCATACACACATAAATAAANTGGAGAAAAACAAGTCTCTGTTTTTCATTACCACCTGTAATTCCACCTGGGCCCATTACTTCTTTCACTGAAGTAACAAATAAAATAATAATTCTCCCTAAAAGCTGTGTGGCCACCAGCCTCACACATCAATGGAGCTCTGGGAATGGGCATCAGAGGAGCAACAGAGAGCGGTCAGATCTAGGTATCAGAGCTGAATTTTTCCTCTCTACCCCAAATTCAGAAGAAACCCAGCAGTTTTAGGAGATTTACATTTATTTTTGTGCTGTAAGCCACAACAAACTGGAGCTGGGATGAGGCTGCAGGCATCTGGAGGTGCTCGTGAAGCCTGACCTCAGCATGAGTTGAAAACTTGGCTTTGTGTCCCTGAATAAGCCAAAAATAGTTTTTCCATAGGGACTAAGTGACCTCCCTGCTCCTTTCCTAACTCTGTGTGCTTTATCTGATGGACTTCAAGGGATTTCCTCCAATTATTGCCAAGCCTCTGGAGACTCATTCAAAAGGATCCTGAGTGCCTGTAAAACCTCTCCCTGTGAAGTCAGCCCGTGGAGAAACCTCACAGAGGAGATGTAAATCTTGGGAGGGTTTATAGCAGCTCCTCCAACATCTGTAATTCCTCTATCAGCAAACACTTTACACGTCGCTCTGGGATGGAGAGGAGGGAGAGTTATTTCAGAAAGGAATCACTTAACATCTACAGCTCTACATGGCAGCAAAAAAAAAAAAAAAA
>VXAX01004958.1:169308-227969 GCA_013399835.1 Leptocoma aspasia
CTGTATTAAAATGCACATATATATATATATATATATATATATATATATATATGAACTTACAGCATTTCACTCCCATGGTCATTTTCCACTGGCTGGCCATGGATTAACTCCCAGTCACGTCCAGACCCTGCTGTGCTACACTGACTGCTGGAATAGGTAAATATTCCTGCTGCCTCTCTTCTAGTAGTTTTCATTCCTAAAAGAGGAAAATGCTTGCCCTGTTCTGGATTAAAGGAGGTGAGTGGGTTAAGAGCAGAGTTTTATTGGGTGGTAAGAGAGGCAGCAGAAGTGGGATAAAAAATGAGGGAGAAGGAGGAGGGCTTTGGTGCATGCTGGCATTTTGATAGCACACCTAATTCTGGCCAGACTAAACCCTCAGCCTGCTTTGGTTGCAGAGGGATGATGGGTTTGCAGCCTATTTTACAAACCCCAAATGTATTTTGATAAAAAGTGCCACAGCAATGAAAGGAATCAATACAGCAGTGCCTCTGTGTGTGTGTGTTTTATATTAAGACTTAGTTGATGACTTCTCATCATTTGAAAGAAATGTTCAGCCTCAGTGCTTGAAATTATCCAGCTGCAGCATTTTCTACTCAATCCAATCTCCAGTTAATTTGATCCTTCATTTATCTTGAACAAAGCCTCCTAATAAAAACATTTGTATTACAAATGATACACTTGATCAATGGGATTGCTTTAGGCAAGTATTTGATAATTTGAACACTAGCTATAAAAAGTTCTCATTTAATCAATGTGGCTGGCCAAAATTTGGAGGGAGAGAAAGCCCCAAACCTGCACATCACAGAACAGCCAGACTATAATTACATATCAGGCTATTTAGATGTTCTTACCAACATTATTGTTAGAATTGGCCAGTGTAATTGGTGTGATATTAGCCTTAATTATTTTTGGTAACACAATTAATTATTTAGTTCACTCAAAGTGACAAGAATGGAATGAATCAAAATAAGGAGCTGGCTGGGCTGGGAACTATTAATTTTCTTTCAATCCCATGATTCCTTCAGTCAAATCAATGAGATAAATAGGCAGATGGAAAAAGCCAATGGACATTTCCATTGAACAGGAAGAGCATCCAGGTCCCAGGCAGGTCAGGAGATGATATTGGGCCCTTCACAGGGGCTCGAAGTTTCCCTCGGGATCATTCAGGTCTGAGATGATGGTTTTTCAAACCTACAAGATCTTCAAGGTCACTGCTAAGGGTGGTGTGTTCCCCCCCAGGCATCTGTCCAAAGTAAGAAACATTATCCCTTGGCAGCCAAAGTGAATTTCTGCTTTATTGCATCTGTTGCTATCCTTGGATGCTTTGAGAAGAAATCATGTTGCTTGGAATGTTAGCTTGTGTTTATTTTCATTAACGGTGGTATTAATCAACATTTTCCTCTGTTCTCCACAGATGGCTCAGGGATGCCTTTGGAAAGCAAAGACAAATTCCAGGTCAGGGTTCCTGTTGTTGGACATTATTATATGTGGGAAGAGAAATTATTCCTCTCCTTGCTCAGATTTGTGCACTGAACACTGAAAAACTTCTCGTAGCTCCCCCATCCCTCCTGCACCTTGGCTGAGGAGCTCTATTTTGACACAGCAACAGGCAGGTATATCATGAAAAAAGTTCAGAAGGGCTAGAAAACATCCACAGTGTACATCAGACTATTTAACTTTGTTTCTTCAACCCTTTTAAATCAGCCTTTTTAGGACTTCATTTAAAGTGGGAGACAGGAAGCAGCACAGTGAGGACTCTGCTGTCACATCATGCACGGAGTTGTACGACACAACAGCCTCAAATCTTTTTCAATCCATCACTTATTTCCCTCTAGAAATTTTTTTTTCCTCCTTTCTGGGTTGTCTTTGACTGGTTTTTTTTTGTTTGTTTTTGTTTTTGGTTTTTTTTTTGGTTAGTTGACTTCAAGGGACATTTCTCCTGCCTGGATAAAGACGTTTTACAAACAAATGCAGGGGAACATTTCTGATGAGCCGGGTCCCCGTGGGCAGGTAAAGTTTCGTGTCACTCAGCTCTGCTCCATCAGGGAGCAGCATTTTTCACAGCTGCTCCACCAACAGGCCCTGAGCAGCGGCGGGGACCACAGCGAGAGGAATTAAAGGGCTGCTCGAGGTTCCGTGGGGCTCTAAGGGCTCCCCTGGGGAGGATAAAAAAGAATTAGAAAGGGTTTTATTGACGTGGGTATGTTGCCTGTGCTTTGATACGCATGCAGAAAGTAATTGTCAGTGTGGGGAGGAGGGTTCTCCACAGCTGAAACTATCATTTATACCCTGTGGAGAGTTAGAAACTCTCAGTGAAGAACATGGGTAGGCACGACGGCCCAAGGCCCAAACAAGGGGTACTAAACAGGCTGAAAGGATTTATAAAGCAGCAATAGATAACACTGCTCCATCTGAAAGAGCTCCGCGGCTCCTGCAGCACCGCAAGACACCGAGAGGGAAAGACATCACCATCAGCAAAACGTGTGCTGAAAAAAAGCCTCCTCTGGGCAAGTCTGCAGCTGCCAGGGGAGAGGCAAACACGGCGAGGCATCAGCTCAGCATCTGGAGGGGAGAGCATCTGCTGAGAGACACCTCGACGCTCACTTGGAGTGAGAAATCATCACTCTGGCTGCAATTCTTCACGAGCCAGACGCACGGAGTGAATGGAATCCACACAAATGAGGTCGTTAGCATAACCGAATACGCTCTTCATTCCTTCAAGAATGAAAAATATGAGTAATTCCCTGGCAAGGCCCAATTACAGCCTGCCAGCACTAGCACATGGGTTATATCTATTATGAAATAATAAGATAACATTAATATGATTCCCAGAAAGGACATTAGACAGCTAATCTCACGACTGTGTGCAACTGGTCTAACTTTTCAGGTCGTCTCCTGCCTGCATGGCTTTACATCTCTCCAGGTCTTTCTTGTCCTTTTAACTGGGAAAAGTTCAGCTCTACCAGCTTTTAAGTGTGAGGTTCTGAGTGGGAGCCAGGGCGAGCACTCTGGGAGTGCTGAGAAACATTGGGTAGCTGCTCTCTTTTCAAGAGTTTCAGTAACAGCCATAAACGTGAGAGCTACAGCAAGCAATCACACCACCCGTGAAATGTCCCTGCAGACAGAGCCATGCTGGCAGCTGTACTTTGGGTCGTTAACCTGAGTGCTTCAGACACGTGCTGGCAGAGCTTCCGACAGCACCTGAATAATCTTCTTTTTCCCCCCACCCCATTTCCTTGTGTCCTGAGGCTCCCGAGCCTGCATGCACACACAGCACCCAGAGCTGTTTCACGGGTGTACCAGCACAGGCAAGAAACTGGGTTTCATCTTTTAGATGAACATCACCCCACCTTCCTAGACACCCATAGAGCTAGGCTTAAAAGAGAAAAAAATGAACAATAAGACGTACACAGAATTGAGCATAACAACACACATTGTTCAGAATCCTGCTAAGGCAGGAGGCAGCCGAGATTTCCATCAGTGTAATTTAGCAAGATGCAGCTCAGGCTCTCGCAAGGAGCATCCAGCTCCCCAGGACCAAGGACACGTCAATAGCAGCAGCCAGACCCCGCGAGTTTGGCAGGTGGCTAAATTGGCTCCACAGCCTCGCTGGCCCTGCTCGGGGAAGGAAAGACGCCGAGTCTCAGCACAGAGGGCTGTAATGAGGATTAATAAGGCGTGTGAAGACGCTCTGTAATTGTCCGGCCGGCTGTTTCCTTTGCACCTTATGCTGTCGTTTATGCTCGTGCAAAGTGGCTGTAAAACGCTCCAGGTCTGATTCAATAGAACTCTGCAGATTCTTCGCACAGGTGTAAATTGCTCTGTGAGGTTCAAGGCACTGTCTAAATGCAAACTAATCTGATAATCTCTGTCACCTTTTTTTTTTTTTTTTTTTTTTTTTTTTTTCAAATCCCCCCCCAGCCCATTTCACATTNTTTTGTCCCCTTTTTTTTTTTTTTTTTTTTTTCCTTCTGTAAACTCCTCCGCAGCCAATTGAACATTTTAGTGCCTAACAAACTACAAAATATCAGGTATTTCGTGCGTGAACTTACGTCCCAGAAATAGAATTCGCAGCGCTGGCCTCAAGGAGAGCTGGAGCTGCATCAAGATGCCAAGGCTGGACCACCAGCACCGCAGTCCTGTGTGCTGGTTGCTGCCCACAGCCGTGGAACATTCACATCATAAACCTCAGGGGCTGGTGCACAGTGACAGGGAGCCTGAACCCTGGAGAAGCCATGAAAAATGAGCTAACGACATAATTCGGGAGGGAACGGGCAAAAAACAATGCCTGACCTTGTTCAGACATAGGAAAAAACAACTGCAGAGCTACAGCAGCTGTAAAATGAGCTTGAACTAAACTGTATGAGCTGGTGTTGCAGGGAATAACCCTTAAGAGGTGGAAGGCTTTGATAGACGCACTCCTACAGGTAGCTTCAATCCCTGGCAGCTGCAAGGCTTCGGTAATGAATGTCAGACTGCTGGGCAGCTGTGAGGGGAATAAACAGCTATTTGCCTTCAGTGGAAGTAGCATCAGTTTGACATATGACATTCAAATGATACGAGCTTTAAAAGTGTGGTTAAACGACTGCTGTTTGACTAGGAACCTTGAGCCCGCCGAAGCGGCATCGCCGCCGTTTACCTTGGCTCTGTGGGGGATTGAATCACTGAGCTTAAAAATGAAAGATCAAAGTGTTTCTGCAAATTCAGCCCGCGGTATGTCGTGTGTCCAGCTGCTAGAGAACGTGTGCTGGAGTGATGAGAGGGGTAAAGATGGGTCCTCCCCCTGCTGTGTGGCTCTGCTGATGGCTGCTGCGGGCACTGAGGAGACACGAGATGGGGGATGAAATTTGGGGAATGGGGTGAGAAAAAGGGTTATCCCCACCTGGTCCTTCCCACAGCACCCCCTTCTGCTATCCCTCCTCCTTCTCCACATTGGTGGGTTCCTTTTCAAGGCTCTTTGCATTTTGCTTGCAGGACACCAGCCCCCCCTGCACCATCTCATGCTGGTTTTAGAGAAAAAAGCGCTGCCAAAATTTACCTGCCTGTTTTAGGAGCCCTTGTTAGGTCCTTGTTACATCAACCTGTCAGCTAACTACCAGCATTCATAACCCTTTGATAACCTACCTGCTGAAGTGCTTTGGCTTGCAATCTTCACACTGAAACAAGAGCTCAGGACCAAAGCTGCTGGAGGAAAAAATCACTGCTTCCTGACCTTTGGGCAGACTCAGTGGGCTGATTATCTCATCGATTTTAACTGAATTGAGCATTCAATACGGGTGTCTGGAGGCCTGTCTCTCCTCAGCAGCGGGTACAGTACAGCACCAGCAGCAATAGAACAGCCTCTATGCAAGCCAGGGTCAGGGGCAGGAAAGCTCCAGGTTTCTTGTAAATTGTGGCAGGCATGATTGGTCCACCTGAGCCTGGCCCTGGGAGCACTGGAGCACACGGGGAGCCCACAGTGAGAGCACTTCAGAGAGGGAGCACCCTGTGAAGTGCAAATGGGTGCTCTGGCTTGGAAGGAGCCAAAATAACTGAAGCAGAAATGAGTGGGACCAGATTGGAATGATGCCACTTGAGGGGGGACTGTCCTTCCAGAAGCAGCTGGTGCTGAGCTGAAGCCTATTTGCTCTGGGAAGCAGTGCTCTGCCATAGGAGGGGATATGCAGAGCAGAGGAGTTCATGCTGAGGGCCCCAGAGTCACCCTGGATGTTTTTTAGGGGGAGTGGAGGACTTGTTTCAAGCTGTCAGTAGCTGGAGTGTATCAGGGGAGCTCCTGAAGCACTTCTGCTTTAGTGCCCTCCAAAAGGAAACCCGTTTGCTCCCTCTGGGACCTCACTGGAATCTGAGTCAAAGCATGGCATAAGGTGGACACATATCAGATTTCACTATTGCCTAAGTGTAAATAATTTTTAAAAAATTATAGGTGCAGGTAAACTGAGGCACAGGGCTGTGGAAGAGCACAGCTCCATTTCCCCTGGATATAGGGGAGTGGTGCTTGCTCGTTACCTCTGGAAATCAGACCAGAAAGGGCTGACACCAAACATCTCCCAGGTAGCTCCTCAGTCTGGAATACACCCATGAAACAGCATCCCAGGTACTGAACATGCTGGAAAACTCCGCATCCAAGCATTTCCCCACTGCAAGATCTCACCCAAACCACTCCCAAAAGCCAAATCTTTTAGGATTGGCAAACCTCCCTCTAGGACACCTGTGAACCCATAGAGATGTGTGCTTCCTGCTCTTAAGCACAAAATTCAGCAAAACAAAGATGAGATGACAGAACTCCAGAGTTTTGTCCCTTGGCCCACCAGGTGCCAGGGGACGAGGCAGTGCTGTGTCCATCTCTCTGTAGGTACAGCAGCATTCCCAGCACAGCTCTGCTCCCCCACTCCCTTGGCATGGGGTGCAGCAGATGAAGATGCCTTGAACAGACATGAGAGGGGCTGAAACCCTTTGACACCTCCAAGTGAACTGTCTATTTCCAAAATGTTAAGCAGCTTTGTGAGAGATTATCCTGAAGGATGTTTTCCAGTAGTGTTGACATTTCTGTGTGAGTGATTAATTCCAGCATGGGCATGGGGTGAGGAGGCAAAACTCTCTTCTTGCTGCCACAGGGCAAGCTCTGGCCTTTGCCCCAGCAAGGCCATTAATTCACCCCTGTGACACTGAAGGTGACTTTGTCACTCTCACCTTCTTGGTCACTTCTCAAGGCTGAGACCTGAGGATTTTCCATGCCTCTTTTTATGAACCACTGTCATGGTGCAGGCACTTTTCAGCTGTTTGTCCACCAGTGGTCTGACTGCTTGTACATTTAGTCCATGTGCTGTCACAAACACCCTGCCTTGACTTTGGAAAAGA
Source organism: Leptocoma aspasia (assembly GCA_013399835.1). NCBI lineage: Eukaryota > Metazoa > Chordata > Aves > Passeriformes > Nectariniidae > Leptocoma > Leptocoma aspasia. Next base: position 176,167 of record VXAX01004958.1, read on the forward strand.
GGACAGCAACAGCTGAAAACAAAGATGGATTGTCATTTTTGGACACTGGTGGCAGAAGGAGCTGCAGTGCTGCAGGTGACAAGGGCAGAAGGGCAAGCAATGGCTGCCTGAGCTGCTGGGAATTTTCCAGCCCTCACCCAGCTCATTGATGACTCTCTAGAGAAGCAGCCTCACTCCTCCCCTACACTTCCAGTCAAAGGTGTCTTTCACTGGGGAATTCAATTTGCTGCAGAAAGGTTATGATATCCCTTCTGAGGTTTTCTACTCAATTCCTAAAAGATATAGTTAAGTATGAAAAGAATATATATGTGTATATATATACATATGGAAAGAATATATATGTATAATCTATCTACCTCTATATAAAAGAATATAAAAGAAATATAAAAACTGCTGTGTAGTGAATAAAATTCCTTTTGCAATAGGAATCACTTCACACCCTCAATGACTCTGCTCAGCTGTTCCTTTTGCGCTGCTGTATCTTCAGCTCTGCACCTCCAGGAGCAGCTCTTAGGATTTATGGTACCCACAGGGTTTCATCCAGGATAAAAGGAGTTTTCATCACCTGGCCAAAGGCTTATGAGATCTACAGATGGAGTCACTTGTGTATGGAGAAAGCACAGCAGCAGAGACTGGCATCAGCTGCTCACAGAAGAGGCAAGTGAACTTTTTATTGCAGTTAGCATTCCAGCAGCAGTTTTTGGAGGAGTAATATGAAATTCTAGACTGTACAAAAATTACAAAGTTTGGCAAGATTTTGAAGCTCTCGATAGGCAAAGCATCCTTCTTCCAGACAGGATTGCCCAGGACATCTGAAGGCTCTCAGTGCTGCACCTTGCATAATTATTAATTTAGTTAAGTTGGTCTTAGAGTGGCCTAATATAAATCAGACTAAAAGGTGTCATGATAGCAGTATGGATGGTGCCTGTGTTGACAATCCCTCCCATGGCATGTGGCTGCATGCCCACCATAAAATAAGCAAACAATCAGGAAACACATGTGGGACACTTTTCTCCCAATCTGCAAATCTCCAGTCCTTAGGGGTAACTGCTTCTCTCTGGACTCCTCCAGTTAACCCATCTGCACTTGGAATCACACAAAAGCCATCTAAAATCATACCAAAATCTAAATAAATCAGCATCAGAAAATCTGCTGCAGGCATTCAGTCCTGTAAAGATGTGACCATTTTAACACTTGTCAGGGTCATAGCACAGAGCTGAGGAAACAGCCCTGGACAACTCTGCATTCCCAGGAGAATAAAACCAGAAGACACACAGAATCACCCAGCAGGCAGTGTGAACAGGAGCAGTGGCAGCATTACTTAACTATGTGCAATTTGCTCTCCCCATCTTGATTTAAATTACACTGCCAGAAGAGACTGACAGTGTCTGGAATCAAATTGCTTAGAAAAGTGCCTCTTCAGAGAGAGAGAAAAAAATGCCCAAATAACTTGTGCAACTGGTCTTGCAAAATGCCTATTGTGATTGGGGACAGCAGGACCTGGGGCTCGTGCTCATTAGGATAATGCTCATGTAATTGTGCTGGGCCAAACCCCCATGAAATGGTGGGGGGCTGCTCCCCTGACATTCCTACAGCACACACATTAACCTGGTCTCTTCTCAAGAGCTGGAGGAGGCACCATTAAATAAGAGTGTCTTGCTCTGTTCCTGCTTCCTTCACTTCTTCAGGTCAGCCTGGGCTCTGGGGACCATCTTCAGGACAATGGGCTTCTCTGGCTGCATGAAACCTTTCGAGTCCAGGACCAGTGGGATCTTGAGCAGGAGGAAAAAACAACGAAACAGCCACATCAGCTGGGAGAAAGGACAGGCAGGACAACAGGAGCCCTACAGCTCACACAATCCCAGCTACCACTTGTTTTCAATGCATTTCCCAGCTCACAGGTGTACTTACAGCAGGACCATCACTATTGCTCATGCAAAGCAGCCACCAGCAGGTGTTTAACAGCCCTCAGCTCTTGGATAAACTGGTTGGTGAGCTCTGGCTTTCACGTGGTGTGGTACAAAGAGCTTGGTGCACTGATCAACAGGCTGCACGTGGCGGGAAGAGCAGCCAAACCCCAGCCAGGGTGCTGCAGCTAAATGGGGGCATACAGTGCCATTATGTTTAATGCACAAGTGTGGCAGTACTAAGGGCAGCTAGATCATAATGGGAGCTGGAGGAGCAGTAAGCTCTCCAGGAAGAGCAAAACTGAAATTGCTGCTCAGACTGAGTAGCAAAGCAAAAACATCCTCAACATGAAAGGTTTCCATGGGGTAGGCTGGGAATCTCATTAGAAACAACTGTTTGTTTCTAATTTAAAGCTGGTGTTGGAGGGAGTCATCTTGCAGGGGAGGGAAGTGTGTTTTAAGTCTCCCCCACCAATGGATGCTGCTCATATCCCAGTTCCCTCTCCCCCCATCAGGACAAGGGTGACACACCCCCAGCTCAACGGGCCACGTTTACGCCCCATATCCTGAAATTTCCTGAAAACAAAGTAAGCTTTGTTTCAGGAAATTTAAGCAATATGGCTCGGAGGCCAAAGTGCCATCAGTGGAGCAGTGAGAGGATGCTACAGCTTCCATACACATGTTCCAAAGGGATGTTTCAGCATGAAAATTTCCCTCCCACTCTGACGTATATGACACCTTCCACAGAAAAAAGGGCTGAAAGAGGCCCATAAACCTATGGGCACCAATAATACAATACATATTTAACTTGTCCCCTTTTAATTAAAGGCAGTTATAAAAAGAATCAATTTTATGGATTGCAGAGGACTAGAAAAATGTCATTAGACTTGGGGGAGGGTGGATAGGTCACTGCATTGTTAATGGACTATTACAGTCTTTCACCTCCAGGTTACTAGTTGAGCTGCAATCTGAATCTGCAGAGATTCCAGCTGAGCACCCGTGCCAAGTAATAATTTAATAAGGACTTTTCTGTTTCTTACAACAAACGTCCTTTGAGTGACTTGTTGCCCCCTCTGCTCTGATTTCCCAAGCTCTCCTCACCAACAGAATGTAATAATGGCCCAGTCTTTTGCAGCAGTGAGTGCAGGGAGCTGGGTCAGGCTGGAAACACTATGGTGCTGCCTGCCTGAGGCACAGGAACTGCTGTGCTCTCAGCAGGGCTGGACTGACACATCATTTCCAACAGCTCCTGCATTTATTTCATGTCAAACACTCCCACCCTGCAAGGTCCATCCCATCAGTACTGTATGCAGCATTCACTGGCATCCTGGGCAAAACCAGAGCCTGGTGGGATCCTGCATACCCCCAAGGAGGGTGAGGGTCACCAATTCAAACTTTACCCAGATTGTGCTTGCTTGAAAATTGCTACCCTTTAGGGACTTGCCTGGGTCAAAAGAGATGAATTTTGGTGTCTTGGGATGTCCCACAGAGAACAGCCATGTTTGTGTTGCAAAACACAGCTTTGGCATGGGCCATGGGGGATATCTCTTCCTGCTCTCTGGAGCAGGGTCTTCCTAAGCTGGGTCAAACAGACCAACAGTGCACTGTGGGGGAGAGAGCACCCCACAATTTAGGTGCACCCAAAGATAGGCACAGGACTTCAGGGATTTAAGCTGAAAACATCCCACCACCATTAAATATGCTTCTGTAGAGGCTTTTTAAAAAAAGCATAAATAACTTGTGGTGAACCCCTTAAAATTAACTGAGAAGATTTAAACAGATATTCCCATGTAACAGTAGGACCATCTCAAAGGGAGTAAGGGGCAGATAATGAGACACATCACCCCACACCCTCACCGGTGTGTCTTTGCAGGGTCTGAATGAGAAGTTCTGCAACAGGACAACCACAGCCACTTTCACAATGAGGAGAGCAAACCTCATCCCTATGCAGTTCCTGGGGCCAGCCCCAAATGGCAGGAAGGTGTAGGGGTCAATACCCTCTTTGTTCTCTTTACTGAACCTTTTATTAAAAAAAAAAAAAAAAAAAGTTAGCAAGAGCCACTCTGTTCCAGGATGTGTCATCTTCCAAATCTGAAGTGATGAGGGGTTTGGGAAGGGAAAAGCTTTTTGTGTTTCTGTGCATATTAGAAGAATCCAGCTAAGTGCCTTATTTCTGTCTCAATAGATATGTTATGCCTCTGCTTTCATCCCAATGCTCAGCTTTGGTTGTGCAAATCCAGGTGCATTGGGTGTCCCGGGAATACCTGAAATACGCTAATGGATTTCATAACTACTCTTTTCTCAGAACTCCCTCTCAGCTCCAAAACTGAACCCAGATTTCAAACCCTAAACCACACAGGTCTGCAGCTCCACAGCTTCCCCGTAGATCAAAGGACCGAGCGAACACAAAGATGTTCTCCCCCTGCGTGACTAAAGGCAGGGCTGCTTTTGAGACATGCCAGCCCCATTCCTTTCCTCATCATGAAAAATAGGGAAGAACAATCAGCTTCACAGAGAAATTTGCCACTGAGCATTTTCAGTAATACTTCTTAGTGATCAGTTGGTTTTCATGTCAGAAAGCTTTTCATTCCCAGTGCATGAGGTACAAACCTCAGCCATGCTAAGTCAGAAGGAAATATCTCACTACTGAGACACCAGCACATCCCTCTGATGAACTTCCAGCAAGGCAAGAGAGCCCTGAAGAGCTCCTGTCCAGCTACCCATGCCAAGTTTGCCAACTGGAATAAGGATGTGGCTACTGGAGCAACTGGTGTAGCCTGGCCCATTGCCAGAGTACTCCCACTTTGGTGTTTCCTTCTGAATCCAACACAAGCTGATCACAGGCTCCATAGGTGCTTCTGCCTGATACCACTGCCATGTTTTGTCTCCACATCTCCACACCAGGATTAATTTCCAGGGATATTTCAGCTTCTGGTGCAAGGGCAGAGGTCTGGTCCTGCTCTCTCTGGACCAAGACTCAATGTTTTGCTGGCCACCTGAGGATTACCAGGTTCATGGTATCCCAGGGCTGCCTTGGGCTATTGCCTCATTTTGCAGGGTCTGACAGAGCTCCTAAGCAAAGATTGCTTCATAACTTGAGTTAAAAATTAAGTTTTATTTCCTACCCATCTTTGCCCTTCCACTGCTGATTTGCAGGGCATTGTGCCAGTCACCCAATGGCTCTTGCTTTAATATCTGGCCATAAACCCCTCAGTGTTACAGCTGCTGGGAGCTGCTCTCACTGTTGCTCCCTTCAATGCAGTTAATTAAATTCCATGCACAGTTTATGGATGTAGATCATAAAACTCCCCTCACAGTAATGCTGGGACTAGATGTCAGACAATGATAAATGCCTAATTTAAATGTTATAATCATGCATTCCCCACTTTTGATGCCACTCCCAGGGCTGAGGTTGAGCATGCAGCTATTCCCCCATCTGGCCCTCACCTCTCAGGCCTGAACTCGTCTGGCTCTGGCCAGTACTGCGGGTCCCGGTGCAGCACAAAGGCTGGGATCAGGACCACCATTCCCTCTGGAATAGTCACTCCATTGAGCTCCACAGGCTTCTTGCAGACCCTCTCGATCCGGCCCCCGGCGGGGTAGAGCCGGATGGATTCGTTCACCACCATATCCAAGTACTCCATCTGAGCGATGGTGCTGTACGTGGGAGTGGCCTGGGAGAGGAGTGGGAGGACTGAGAACACAGCACTGCAACTGCCACCCCTACAGCCCCACCGTGCTTCCAGGGAAGGGGGAATCTCAGTGCCAGCACCTGTTTCCAACTTGGGTTTGCAAGGCAGGTGGGAACAAGACCAGCATCTTCCCACCCTCCTCTACCTTGCTGGGCAGGTGTGCATCGACCTCGTCCTGCAGTCGCTGCTGCACATCAGGGTGGGTGGCCAGGTTGTAGGCTATGTAGCTAAGGGTGGAGCTGGTGGTCTCATAACCAGCAAAGACAAAGATAAGAGCCTGGGCCAGAATCTCCTCATCACTTAATGCTGAAAAAAGGCATAGAAGCACATACAAGAAGCTGAAAATTACAGTAATTAACCCATGGGAGGTCAGGACCCCAGTCATCAGTCTAGGTAATGCTACTCCTACCTACGTAACAGTTGGTGAAGGAAACATCCAGCTTACCCTCTGGTACCACAAAGGGGTGCAGGATGCAGTGTGTCCTACAAATACCCTGTCCTGGCACTTCAAAAGTTTAAAAGCATCCTGCCTTGGGTTGACAGATCAGGACTATGCCTTGGCTGAGCCTTTATCTTCTTACAGTTTACCTAGGATAGGGAACAGAGATAAGCTCCTAGGTGAGCAAGGTACACACAGCATATGTGCTTTGTGTACTTTTTGATATACAGTCAACATTGCTGGCCTTCAGAGACAACAAAGTAAGAAATGGGGGTAAGGAAATACTCACTCTTTTTGTTCTTTGTTGCACAAACACACCTCAGAAGTTATCCCAGGAAATGAGATATAATAAAAATATAGCTGACCTATGATAAACATCATTATGGCCCCACTACTGAGACCTTGAATCTTTCATGGGATTAACGACTAAAATCCTCTCCCTGCTTCTCTTTTAAATGGATAAGGGACTACTGCTTTCTGCTGAGAGGAGGACACATCTCAAGACATACTTTTGTCCAAGTTGGTCTCAGCAGACTTGGAGCCATCATGTGAGTTCTGTGATTCAATCATGAGCTGCAGGAAATCCACCCGGTCCTGGGGAGAAACAGAGGCAGAGAAGATGTGGATGGGGAGGAGGCAAACCTCGTGCAGCACAAGTCCCTTGCTGAGACACCTGCTTCACTCACAGCTTACGGGTTCAGTACATGATTAGGTCTGGACTACAGACCCTCCAGGAACACAGATACTTTCTCCACTTGGACCCCCTGGCAGGGTGTGATTCTGGCCTTTCCTGGGTTTGGTGAGCTTGGAGAGCAGGTGACACACCACAACTTCTGAAGATGCCACCAGGTTCCTCCTGCACTCAGAACTTTTCCTGAAGAGAAAGCCAACCTAGGCTGGACTCACCGTGCTGTTGCCCTTTTCCCGTTCCTTCTTCATTTTTGTGAAGACATTCTTGAAGAAGTCCATGATATCTGAGGGTAACAGAGTCACCTTCATCTTTTCCAGCACAGGGGTAACAAAGGGGAACACCACTAAAAGGAAAGAAGATACCAACACATTTGAGCTCCAAGGAGCCCTGAGAAAATCAAAACTGGCACAAAGCATAGAGAGGAGCAGTACATCTGGACCTTGACCCTTTTTGTTGCCTCCCTCTCTTTTTACCTAACCATGGCTGGGATGCAACAGCACTTGAGAATCTCCTCCATATGTTACTTTATGACTACAATACCACACTAAGTGCAGCTCTCTGTGGTAGAGCAGCTCTCCACCATCTCTGCAAACAGGGTCTCTCCTCACAGGAGGATGCTGCCAAGATCCACATGGGCTGCAGAAATCCTGGCTGTGGTTTCCTTGGGGAAATATTTCTGTAGATCTGAGATCATAAATCTAATCCTACAAGGTGTTGAGCATCTCCCATAAGGCAAAAATGACTCAAAACTACTAAGAGAGCTACCAGAAAATGCAGCACCTTTGACACTGATACAGGGCTGTATGAAATGAGATTTGTCATACCTAAGAGTAAGAACACAGGACTGAGGAAACTGAATTGGAGAAACTTCTTAATGTTGGTGACAAAGGGGTCATTTGGGTTGTTCATGGAGTCAACATTGACACTGAAAGAAGTGCTGGTCACCACATCCATGCTGTAAGCTCCAAAAATGCTGAGCAGAGAAGAAGAGAGAGTGAATGAGATGAACCCAAACCACAGCAGTAAATAAGAGCCCATCTAGGAACAACCCTTGTGAGAAGGAATCTCTCTTAATGCACAGTCCTTACATCGTAGGTCTGTCCTGATCTGGCAGTAACCATAATTTTATTTTTGAAGTTTCCCCATTGCACTCATTCCCCCAGTTTTTATCAGCTTCAAAAATCTAAGCTGTAGCTGGAAGCACTGAACTGCAGTCTAGGGTAACAACGACTATATTCAGATTTTTCATCTGTAAAAGAGATTGCAAAAATGACATCCAAAAATACCATATCTTGTGCAGCTTCTAGAAAAACACTGGGAAATGCTTCCTACCTCAAAAATAAAATGGAATGGGGAAAGGACACAGCTCTCCCATTTGAGCAGAGCAGAGCACAGCCAGACCACTGCTGAGGAACATGCCATGCCCATGACTGCTGTGGAGTTTGCTTCCAGAGCTGACAAGGGATCCATGCTGTAGTGTGGAAAAGGTTCTTCAGAACAGCCCCTTCCCCACACTGAATACAAACCCTTTCCTCTCAGCCCCACAGAGTTACTCACTCCTTCGCAGTCACGAACTCATCATTAGCCACTTTCTTCTCAATGTTTTTCACTAATTTTTCACCATAGTGATTAATGATATGGAACATCTGAAATGCAAACCAAAGCAGAAAGCACTGTTGACTCTTTCCCTGCCACCAAACAAGGCTGGGCCACACTGCCATCTGCCACCTGCCACATCTGGCTTGGGGAGGAAGGGCAAGCAAGGGGAAGGTGCCATTTCCAGGCCTCGGACATTGCTTTCTCTCATCTTAACAATCTGTCCAGAGAGCTCATCTGACTAGGACTGAGCAAGGCTCTCCTCCAAAAATCCACACACAGCTCCCACTCCAGCTTAGCATCCTCTCCAGTTGGGATGAACATGGCTCCTGGGTGCACGGAAAATGGACAAGCCTGGTGTGAGTGATGTGTTCAGCAGGATGAACATACAGGCCACAGGACCAAGAGCCTCAGCTTGCAATGCCTCGTGTGCTGTTTCATCCCCACCCCCTTCTCCTGACTCCATCCCCAGGATGGCAGATACACACTGGACTGCTGAACGGTACCAACAATGCAGGTGCTCATGGATGTGGTCCTGGCAAACAGGGAGACTTCCCCATTTGAGGGGAAGGTCTGCACTCAGAAACAGCTCAGTTCTTCTCCAGCTATGGATGCAAAGTACCAGTGGCCTGTGCTTTACCTCCTTCAGTTTCCCACTGGTGAAGGTTGGAGACAGCACTGCACGAATCCTTCTCCACTGCGCATCTTCAGCCACGTTGAGGGCCGACTCCAGAATCCCGTTCAGACGAAAGTTCTGCACAGTGGAACAGGAGACAGGTGAAGGTTTACAGCCCCCTTCCATGTGACAGAAATGCAAAGAAAAACCTTACATGGAGTGTTGACTCAGCCCCTGAAGTCATGTCAGCTCTACCTCAACCAGCAACAGAAATGGAATCAGAAGTCTAAGAGTCATAAATGACACCAGCCCCTAGGGCACACCCAGGCTGATGGCCCAATATCCCAGCCAGAGTGGCCCCTACACCTCCCTAGCAGAGTTTTGATGTTGGTACCATCAATAAACTGGGGCACATCAGAGAGCAAGTACTTGCTGAAGGGCTCAAAGGAGAACAGAAACCAAGAAGAAACTCCTTCCTTCTTGCTGCATGTGCTCTGTACTGCACAGCAAAGCACGGGACTAGGTACCTACCCGGCGATTAGTAAAAATGTTGTAGCACTCTTTCACCAGGATGTTTTTGATGAGGATGGGGTCCAAAACAGCCAGCACAGGCTGCCTGCCATCATAAAACCTAAGCCAAGAGAAACTCACAGTCAGTCCATCCTTCATGGTCAGCTGGAGCAAAAGCAGCTTGCTCTGTCGATGGCCAGAGCCACAGCACAAAGGGTTTGGGCCCTCTGACAAAAGAGATGGAAGGATGAGGCTGAAACTTGTTTATTAAGTAGTAAAAGAGGAGAAAGAGAATGAAAGTGACAAACGTGGGCAGCATGAGCATTTCTAGCAACTGTCTGTGGTACTGAAGAGTTGCCAAAGCTGTGTGGGTTTAGATAAAAGGCAGCTTTTTGCCATGATGTTGATCCCCTGCACTTGGGCTGTCTGAGCTATTTCCACTACTGATGGCTGGAGACAAGAAATCCAACCAAACAACCTACCTGTGGAGGAAAGAGATTTCCTGCCTGGCCTACAAGGCACTGAGAGGTGAAAACCTCATCTGTCTCCTCCATTTTCCAATCAACAGAGACAGAAAAACTTAAAAGTCATGGTGTGGGCTAAAGGGCAGGGAGCCCTGGGCCACAGCTGAGGGAAGCTGCCATCTTCAAGAAGCTTGCGGACATTTAATCTTTCGAAAAAATGCACCAGGTTTCATGAAGCCTCCCAGGATTTTTTTTGCAGAGCAATTTTGTTTTGGTTTGAGAGGTTCTCAGTGGAAGCATGATAAGAGGCCCCTGCATAAAACAAGCACTGTGCAGGGAGCAGGGAGGCAGGTTGAAAGGTAGCTTGTTCCCCAGCTCTGGGAGAAGCAGGGAGCAAGATGAAAAACACCGTGGCAGCCTGCAGCTTACTTTCTGCTCCAGACACACAGAAGAGCAGCTTCAAAGGCAGGAGGCTCAGTTTGACACCAAGCAGTGGAGGTGATTTTCAAAGCCAATGCAAAGAAATGACCCCACAAACTGGCCATCACCATCCCAGCCCCACACCACACTGAAATCCCAGCAGGAGAAAAGCCTTGGAGAGATGGGTGAAGACTTCCCAGTGGTAAACCTCAATTCTCCCAGGCTGTCACTGCTGGAATTACAGGACTGATAAACATCAATGTAACTTTTCCCATTCTATTCTGGGGCTGTGGAGCACCCCAAACCGGTAGTTTTGTTCTGTAGAAACTCACCCCCAGATTTTTCCATACTTTTCAAAGTATTTCTGATCAAAATTGCAGACACCCTGGAAAACAAGAAAGGAGAAATGAACAGTTTGCCAGTGAAAAGTGATCAAAGCAGGCCCCAACTGGCAGCACAGTGCATCCCATGGGCCCATTGTAAGTGGCAGAGGTTGAGCTTGGGAGGTGCATGGTCCTCTTAAGCACCACGTAGATGCTTAGGGGACATTTGCATCAGAGAGAAAAAAGAGAGCAGAGATTAAAAAAATAGAAAGGCACTTTCAACTTCTACCAGCCAACGTGATCTAAAAATGTAATGAAGACAAGGTATGACAAGGTACAAAGTTTTAGTGAGCAGAGTTAGGAGGCAGAACTGGATCCCAGGGTGTCCTTTCACCTTCAGCCCAACACATTAGAGCTGCTGCTGCCTTGTCCTCACATGATCTTCCAGTGCAGTTACTGAACACAGATTTTTATTTTGTTTCCCTTAGGGTTTTAACTGATGTTACATATAGGGCTCACTAAACCCTTAGTAAGAGGCAACATGAATGACATGAACCCAGCAAATACAAGTAAAACACTTTTATTGAAGCCAATACACTTGTTCTGCATTTACAATCAGTTACCTAGGGTCAGATACTGCATTGTTATTTGATGAGGTTAGTAGCTTGATAATATTTGAGTTTTAGTAAAAATCTATTTAACTGTCTTAGTCTCAGGCTGGCCCAAAAGCAAGTGGTTGGATGAGGCATTGCTGGGGCTAATTCAGCCTCTTCATGTTGATGATAAAAAGGGCAAAGAAACATGCAGTCCCCAGAAAACAGCAGTCTTAGGCATCTATCCAATTTTTTTTTTTTTTTTTTTGTTTCTAACAGAACTTCAGCTGCTTGAGAGCAGGTAGAAACACAGGGAGAAACTAAAAATTTAAATTACAAAGTAGTTTTAAAATACAGCACACCTCATTCAGGTCAGCCTGAACTTTTATGTTCTCTGTGTGTCCAAAGAGCTTCCTACCTAAAAGCATAATTTTCATCTGACTGAATCAAGGACAAAGGAAAGAGATGCCCAAAGAATGGGGAGAACAGCACCAGCCACAAGAAGGATCTAAGACACTACAGAGCAGCAGCTGCTGGTACTCACATGCCGGTACTCCAGGAAAGTTCCCACAAATGGCAGAGGCCGTGGGCCAGGAATGCCCAGCTTCTTGAAGGTCCAGTAGGGCCATATCCCATAGCTGCCAAGCAAAGAGCACGTGAGAAAGCACTTAGACAATAAAAAGAGAAGATACTTCTTCCTGAGCACAGGGAACTGCTTAAATAACTGGTTTCTGTCACTCAGGGAAAGCTGAAATTATGGACCAGCAGCAGCCCTGCTGAGGACACTCTTTGCAATAAATGCAGGATCACTTGGGGTACGTTCTGATGGACAACAAGGGCTGAAAGGAGCTGCAGCCCAGCCTAAGCAAATCAGTGTACCTGGGCACCTCAGGGCTTTACTCAGGGCCTCATTTAGTTGCCCAGCTCAGATAATTGTGGCTCAGGTGACTCAGGAGAGATCTCGGAGCGATTGAGTTCTGAAGCTGAGGCCTGTCCTTGTGTCTGTCTTTGCAAAGACCTCCTGCGATGCTCAGGTGGCCGCGCTACAGCAGCACGGCAGGGACATAAATTACCACAGCAAAATTAAGTTTTCGCCTGTATAGCTCATTACAGCTCCCCTGAGCCACATAAACCGAAGTTTTGCCCACAGAACTACTTAATCGGGGGGTTTTGCTGGCAGCAGCTCCGGCATCACCCTGCGCTGCTCCCAGCTGGCACAGCCCAAGGACGCCACGGGCACTGGTGTCTTTAAACACCCGGAAGTTCCTTCTTGGGAAAAGCTAAGAAAAATCTGGGATTTCCTTTAATTTCCCTCCCCGCCGAGCCCCGCCGGCAACGGGGCCCCGCAGCCGCCCTGAGCAGCCCTCGCTGTGCCCTGGGGGCAGCGCGGGGAGCCCGGGTGGTTTCAACGCTAATTCACTCGAACCCCACTGGCACCGGGCTCTTCGACTGCCCGGTCCCCCATGGCACCGGCCTCTACTTACAGGGCCACGAGGCACAGGAAGGTGACGAGGAGCAGCCAGGTGACGGGGCAGAGGCTGGGCAGGAGCGGCATGGTGGCCGNGGCCTGCCATCACGTGAGGGAGGCGGCGCTTCCCCGCCCGCCCGGTCCCTCAGGGCCGGGCCCCGGGCACGTTCCCCGGGAACAGGGTTCTCCGGGATCGCGGCGTCGGTCCCCGCTCCCCCCGGGCTGGAAATTGCTCCAAGGGCGGTTTGCACAAGTGGAACAAAGGGCGGCAGCGGCCCGAGCTCCTCGTCCTGCTTCTGGAAGGATAATGAGCTGCTCCTGTGTCCCGTCTGTCCCAGCTCCGGGGGTGTCTGTGCAGACGCACCTTCCCTTGTGCCTCCTCTCCCACCTCCATGTGTCATGCCCTCTATCTCCTGTTTAGGGTCCAGGAGGGAAGGGGCTGGAGGAGACAGACCTGCACCAAACACCTGCCAGGCTGAGAGGGGCTCGTTGCTCTCCGGCAGATCCTCTGAAGGTGGCTGTGCCACCATAACTTGTAGTCGCACCTGTGCCGGTGGAGCTCCTGCCTGAGTCGGTGACCTGCCAGGGCAGGGCCGTGTGGGCAGGAGGTGCTGCGGGCCGGGCGATCCAGCCCTGGCACCTGGGGATGGATTCCCACATCCCTGGGCGTTCTCTCTGGACTCAGGTTACACAAGATGATATTTGGCTTTAGGCAGCTCAGTTTCCCCCTCAGGCACAGACGCTGGGCTGGCTGCTTTCTGTCAGGGAAATGGGAAGTGCATTACGTGTATGGGGACACAGTGGAGCCTCTGGCCAGTTTAGTTCCAGCGTATGCAAACACCCCGGCCTGGTGGGTGTGTGTGAGGATGGGTCAGGACGCGGTGTCCTTTGTCCCTGTCACACTGGGAAGGGCCACAAATCTCTTCCTGTGTCCAGTCCAGCACTGTCCCCTTCTCTGTGTTGCCTGAAGACACCAATAGACCCACAGGGACCCAGCCAAGGACCCTACATCACACTCACCTCCATCAGACATTACTCCTCTGCCTTTGGCTGGCTCAGCCTTAAGGGAACCCAAGTGATTCTGCAATTACCTGCCACTCAGATCTCACGTGGCTCTGCCTGCAGGCCAGCAGTAGATTTTGCCTCTGCCCAAACATTTCTTTTGCGTCATAAAACACATGCAGCATGTGCTGAGCTGCCAGTGGGTTCAGCAGTGACCTCCACACTTACGTGGAAGAGCTGAGCAGCAGCACAGCCAGTTTTGGTAGGTCGGTGTCTCAGATATCTCCAGCATTGCACAGCCACTATGTGCTCAATGATTCACATAATCACTGGCTGGCAGTAATCAATTAACCATTTTATAGAGGCACATCCCTGATTCCTGCTTCTCCAGGCTGCTCTGAAGAACTGAGCTGTAGTAGCATGCTGTGACAGCAACTTTATTCTCCATTTTATGAAATCTGCCCCTTTTAAGACATCTTGAAGCAAATGTACTCGGGGAGTTATCCTTTCTCTTGCATCCAAAGGCTGGTTCTTCTCCTTGATAGGTCCCATACCAGAAGGACATAAAGAACTGCAGTGAAAGGCAGGAGGAGAAACTAGGTGCTGGAGGAGTAACTCCCAGGCTGGGATTAGCTGCATTTCTTCCCTCACACAAACCCTTTGATTTTCCAATAAATTTTAACAGTTGTTGTGATTTCTCAGTGGGAAGTGGGTTTGTGGTTCAGTATTTTCTCCTCTCTCACACAGAAACTGAAGCAAGGACAGACTTCAGAGGAAAACAAGGATGTTAGCTAGCCCCCAAAATATCTAAATAAACTGTGCAGCATCTTTGCATACAAGGAAATTACTAATTTGTCCAAAACAGGCTTGAGTGGGACCAATTTACTGATTTAGAGGTGTGGTTCCCTGTGTGGCTGGTGAACCTCTGCAAACTCCTTATTTAATTGACTTTTTGTTTGGTTTTTTTGCAGGTCTCTTAAAGTGCTGTGTCTCTCCAGCTCCCCAGATTTGAGAAAATCATAGTTGATAAAATGTCCACCTCCCAGTCAAAATTGCTGCCATGACTCAGAGCTGCAGGTGGGGCCATTCTGAACACTCACTGTCAGATAATTTTATACAAATTGCATGTATTAAAGTGATGCTTTTATCCTTACACAGCCCTTTAGACCAAATGTGGTGGTATACTCTGTACTTACTGAGACTATTTTTCTAACGTGAATATCACTGAAATGGCACCCAGGAGGAATAAAGCAGAGGGAAAGGCTCTCCAGATCATTTTTCTGGCAACGTTTAAAAGGGTTTAGCATTGTGGGCAAGCAAATTGCACAACAGGGCTGCAGGTGAGGGGCTGCTGTGGCATCCCAGCCCCTTGTCTAAGAGAATGGAAGAAAATTGCCCATTGTTTGGGCTACATGACTCTTGTCTGTCAAAGGCTGGTGATCCAGCAAAAACATCTTGTGGTACGAAAGGGGGAGCAATGGGTGCTCCTCACTGCACTCGTGCAGCGGATTTGCTAAAACAAGTGAAAAACAGCAGCAGCGGCCTGCAAGTTGACATAACCCTTCTAATTCACCTTTCACAAAACTGTCATTTCTCCCTGCCCCTCCAGTTTCAGGTAATAGCTTATTAATAGGAGATGTCTCCAAGAGAGCTGCTAAACCCCGTTGGTAGGAGCCACATCAATGCCAGTGACCTCTCTGTGCTGGCCTACAGGTGTGGTTATGTGTTAGAAGGCAAAGCTGGTTCACAGCCCTTGTGATGTTTCCAGGCTTAGAGACCTGTAGCTATGAAGGACCCAGAGTGGTCCAAAAGGAATGTCCTCCTCTGGGCCACGAGCACACGTGGCCTCAGCCTCTCTGACATTGCCCTTCTCACTGACACCAACACAGTGCCACTGCTTTCCCCATTAATAACAAATCCCAAGGGCTCTAAAAAAGGCTTGCTGGAGCCCTGGTGACATACACAGTGCTATTAAACGACTATTTATTCCTATGCCCTGGGGAGAGGAGGAGTAACTGAGTGTGACCCTCTTCCCTCATGGCAGGGTGGCCCGTGGTGGTCCTGGGCAGCACTGAGGCCATGGCCCTGCCTCCCACGCTCGTCCTCTGGCCACCACGTGATCCCTCACACTGCGGTGGTTCCTGGCATGTTTGTTCTTGTTGTGCTGCCCTGGCAACAATCCCAGTTCGATATCAACTCACATGTTATCTACCACTTCTCTTTGCAGTGGCAGGGTGCTTTCATGCTCTGGGTACCCTTCCTGTGTTTGTGTCAGTCACCCTGGAGCACAGCGCCCTTCCGCTGTGCCCACACACTGCACTCCTCTGAGCCAGGAGGGAGCAGGTGGCCAAGGAACTGAGATACGTGGCGATTCAAAAGCTGATGGGTCACCATGGCTAGCACAAACAGAAGGAGACATGAACTGTGATAACTGGCTGTAGTCAACAGCAAAAATGGGACAATGCAATTTAGACCAACTGGAAGAGCAGTGACTGAACTGATGGGGCACAGAGGATGATGTTAAACCTCATGCAGAACTTAAGTTTCTAAAAGCTCAGAGAGAGAAAGAAACAAAAATTTTAACTAGAGGGTCCTCCCTGAAGGAGAGGTGATTTTACTGCTGTCTGCTTGGCAGGACTGAACGAGGACAAGGGGAGAGAAGTCCTGCACAAATGCAGAGCACTGGTGGAAGGCCATCCCCAGGAGACAAACACTCCCCTGCATCTCAGGCTCTCTGTTAGAGAGAATGAGATGTTGCAAATAAGATAATGCTTATTATCTTATTTGCCAGATAATGTCTCGTTAGCTGCTGTGTTACAGACCCAAAGGTTTTCCTTTCCTCCACATACTATGGGAAAAGTCATATTGTAACACACACAGTCTTTCTAACAGCCATAGCAAAATGTCAGCCCCATTAATAACCAGGCTTTTATTCACTGACTGTCCCATCTTTAACCATTCTCATTTTCCTCTCATCCCACAAACGGCGTCATGAGCTGTTTATTCCTGGCTCTTCCTTACAAACCTTGCTCTCAAATGAGCCTCTTGAAAGGACTAAATGTGAAAGCACCAGATGTATGACATCCTCAAAGAGCTCCAGCAGCCAGGGAAGGACCAAGGCCTGGCACCAGCTTCTGCCCTCCCTCTCACCAAGCCCAAAACCACACAGTGCTTCATGCCTGGGTATTTCTGATACCTCTGCAGAGCAAAAAGTCCACATTGCTCCTTTCATCCAGCAATGCTTCTGAATGCTCCTGAAGCATTGACAGCTGAAACCCATCTCCCTTTTACTCCTCTATAATTTCTGAGCAAGGATGGAAAATTGTAAGCCACAGCCAGTGTTAAAGCATAAAACCAATTCTGGAAAGCATGGCAGGGGCAGCGCTGTGTGCACTCCCTGCTCATGCTCAGACACCAGCTCCTCCAAGGACAACTTCTCCTTTGCCTGTCTCACATTGTACCAGGGAACAACTCTGGCTTTTCAGACCTCCCAGCTGGTAGCTCAGTCTCACTGCGTGAAGCAGCCAGCACTTTCCAGAAAGTGTCATTGCACCACTTGCAGTGACCTCAATTTCTGCCGAGCCACTTCCAAACCAGAAATGAAGCCAGAAAAGACAAAAATCATGACATGACCCTGAAGCCATCATCTCCAAACACATGACATGCAGCCCTTTCTACCACCATCCCCTTACTTCCAAACCCACCATATCTCATGAAGACACACATTAGAAAACCCAGTGTTCTGGAATCTATTTTGGAGCCAGGATCTCTGTTCAGCCAGACCCAGCACTCAGAGCCACATCACTGCCCAAGGGCAGAGTTTGGCCCATTGTTTCTGTCTCCAGGGCCTGGGTTCTGGATGCTTTTTATGGACACTTTCTGGGTATGCACTCAGGGCAGGGATGAAGCTGTTTGGCTCTTGAGTCATTTGGCATTGTGGACTCCCTATCAGCAGCTGCTGGATGTGAGCCATCCCCAACATGTTCAGGCACAGTCCTTGAGAATCCAAGCAGGTATGGCTTATCACTCAACCTCACAGGATTTCTCTATTGCAGCTAAAGCCAAGCATTTGGCTGGTTGGATTAACCCTTGCTGGCTTTGTGAAATGGGCTTCATTGAAAACAAGCATCTTTCTCTCACCTTTTAATTTCTTCTGTGGTGTGGAGACAGTTATGGATCAATGAAAGTGTCCTCATTGATCACCCTGGATGTTTTTTGCTGGACAGAGGACTGAAATACTAAATCCTTTCTCTGCCAGTCCTCCCCATGGTGGGGGATAAAACATTTCCTGATTTCCATCAGGTTATGTGAGGTTTAATCTCAGAGAATACAGTCTCCCAGCAGATTAAGTCAGTCTCATAAATACATCTGAAAATTGACCCTTGTTTATCCCAGTTTTCCCACCATCAGCTTCTTTGATGACTCCCATTGCCCTGCTCCTCCCCTGCCCCCCACCTCTGGGGTGTTCATACCAATCAGATGTGCTTGTACATACACAAAAAATAACTCAAGATTTAAAAAGTTTGTATTTACAAGTTGAGCCTTGTACTGTTGGAATTAGACTCTAATTAGGTCAGTCATGTTCCCCTGGTAGGGTAAGAATGATAGTGCCGGAAAACAGACAATTTATAAAGACCCAAAAATAACTCATCCTGCTGTTTTGTAAGAAAGATGTGTTTTCTTCACCCTGTGCTGAGGACATTGCAGTCAAGGCCACTTGGGCACACTGATAGCAGCCACACAGACTGCAGCTTGGTCCCACAGGCAAAGCTGGCCTGTGCCTCAATTTCCTCCTACCGCAGGTGGGATATTCATCCTTCCCAGTTTGGCAGGGCTGTGGTGAGGTCACCTGTGTTTGTCAGGCATTTTGTCCCTCTTGGCATGAGGCCCACAGGCTCTTTGTCCCAACTTGCATTTTAGCCTTATCCACACCTTCTGTGAAGTGCACAAAGGGCACAAACTCAGATTAAGGAGGCCTTGGCTTTGCCCCAGCTGCTTTTCTAGGGTGTGTGTCCCCAGCATAAAGGGTGCAGAACCCCTTGGAAGTTGCACAAAGCAGGGAATTACCTTTGAGTGACACCATGGGTGTTGGTCCCTTCTTCCTCTGAACACATTTTTGTCACGTAACCATGGTTTGCAGCTTCCTCGTTCCTCCAGAGGCAGGTGCTGATCCTCTGATTCCACAAGACTTCACAGGTTTCAGCGCTGCTGACAAATTTGCCTTGTAAAGCCTCGAAGAATGGCTTCACACGTCAGCCTTCTCTGATTTAGGATTATCCTAACTCGTTAACAAATGGTGATGAACGTGCCAATTGCCTACTTAATGAAGGTTTCTACCAGGCTGGGAAGTCAGCGGCCACACCGCCTTGGCTTGGAGGTACATGCCCAGCATTTCTAAGTAAACAAGACAACAAATCTAAAGAACTCCTGGAGCACGGTGGAAGTGAACAAAAACCCAACAAAAACATGTGTTCACATAAAGTTCCTTTTGATTTTGTGGGAAATGCAGGTTTGAAATGAAAATAATTAGTGAGGCAAGAGGAGGAGAGGAAAAATAATAAAAACAAGAGGCAGGCTTACAAAAGAAAAAACAGAAAAGAAAAGGAGCAAGGAGAAAAGTAAATAACACTGGAACAAAAACGCAGAGGGGAAAAAGAAGGCACAAAAGAGACAAATAGCAGGAAAAGGATCAGTAATGAAAGCCCAGATTACTTGATTCAGTCAAGCCACTGCTTGTGCTGTTCAGGGCAGGGCAGAAAGCCAATCTGTTTACTCTGATATTGTTTAGGCTACGGATACTGTGGCAGATTTCCCATCCACTCCCATGTTTATGTCCGTGCTCTAATCCCAGTCACAAAAATGTGTGGGGGAAACACATCCCGAGAAGAGTAAGGGCTGGAAGCTGGAGGATGATACACTTAGGAGCCAAATGGCCTCAAAAAAGTACTTCTGCACCTCATGGCAATTTTGCAGGATAATGTCTCGTTCACAAAATGCTGTGGTGGGAGGATTTTCATCTTCAAAATGGGTACAGTGATACCTCTGGGTTATTACAAGCTCCCAGCTGCAAAGGGCTGCCTGTATTTATACAACACTGCATTATTTATAATATCTTTTTCAGGAGCAGGAGAATATGAGTTCTTTCCTTCACAGTTTGACTATTTTTTTTTCTTCCCTTCTCCCACTTGGAAAACATTGATTTCTTGCCCTCATTTCTCCCACCAGAGCTGTAGCTGACCTGACTGTGTTTAGTTTACTTCTCTAGGCCAGATGCTCAGTGGATGAAAAGCACAACCAACCACCCTGGAATAACAGAGCTGCCCTGATTTTCCCCAGCTGGGATCTCATCCTGACTCCCCAACATCTGCACGTTTGTGGGAACTGATTAACAACTGCTACAACACTGCTGGGGAGGGGACAAAGGTGTAAAAAATGTTGGCCCCATGGGTTTCTGTTTCTGAGTGGGTTTTGACTCTTCCATACTAAGGATCTGAGGAAGTTTATTGCCGCAAAATAATAAAATATTTAAGACTGATCAAATTTTGTGTGGAAACTATTTGAGAGTGTCAGCTTAGCTGAGAAGCAGCAGGGGTTGTAAGATTTTACAGTCCAGAGCAAACAGCGAGGAATTTCAGTCCGTGTTACATTCTCAGTGTCCTGAGCTGTTAACTTGTGAGCATGCTTGCAAGGCACCCAGAAACTTCTTCAGCAACAGAAGAGTCTGGAAAAATACTTTTTTTCCCTTCTACAGAACAAATGTACCAAGAACACAGATGTTTCCAAAAGGGTTCTTTTAATCAGAAGCAAGTTTGCAAAAGAAGAAGTAACTTTCTCATATAAAATAGTGGAGTGGTGAAGGTGAGGCTAACAAGAGGTGTGGAACAAAAATCCAGGGCAAATCTCCAAGGAGACACTGAATTAAAAGCAGTGATCTGATAACCGGAGTACACCGAAGGGTAGCTCAGACACAGCTGCGTGAGGTGCTCCTACCCCTAAGCTGACAGCAGATACCAAATCAGAGCATGGTAGCCCAGCCCAAGAGAGACAAAGTGACCAGCTACAAACTCACCAGAACATGGGGTTCTTGCACCTTTCTGTTACCTGAGAGCTCCCACTGCACTGTGACAGGCCCCAGCACTGCCCAGGGGCATAATGACATCAAAGGGAGCCCTGGTGGCACTTCCCACCTGCAGGGCGCCACCATTCAGTGGTAGCAGAAATTCCCAAATCTAGGGAATTCGACACAAATGGGAAAACACCTTGATATAAAGCTCTGTAACCCCATTCCTGTCTCTGTATCCAGTGATTCAAGCCCCAAGAAAGTGCACAGTGATCAAACAGCATTGAAATAATGAATTTCCCGTCAAGTCTTGAGGCCCCAAGGCCATTTGAAGCGGGCAAGTGGCAGCTTTGAGAAGATAAAATTCTGAGTCAGAGCCCGAATCTCAAGTGCTAATGGTACTTCACTCCTTGTTCGAACAAATCTCACCTGTCCCAAGTGTCATGTGTGTGCTCATCCATTGTGGCTCTCTGCTGTTGGGCTCGGCAAACTCTACACTGCACCAAGTGCAAGGCAGCTTTCTTTTTCTGGGAGGGCAGGGGGAGGACAAAAGGAGTACAGAAATACAAAGAACAGAAGGGACTGGAAGTGTCCAAGGCCAGGTTGGATGGGGCTTGGAGCAACCTGGTCATAGTGGAAGGTGTCCCTGCCCATGGCAGGGGGGGTTCAAACAAGGTGATCCTTAAGATCTCTTCCAACCCAAACCATTCTGGGATTCTATGACTTGTCAGGTGAAGCCATTTCAGGCCCATCATGTTCAGTCTTGGGGTGAACATGCTCCTAATTCAGGGGTGGTTTCCATAAGGAGGTTTCAATGGGTTTTGTAGAACCACATCATCACAGGTGTGGCTTTGCTTGAACACCACACCAACAAACCTTTCCCCACCTTGGGTAACATTGTCGCTTCTAGGAACACTTTGATAATGTGTGGATTCCACGTGTGCTGGCAACAACCTATAAAAGCAACCTAAGGAATGTGAGTGAACTAGCAGGAACGCCAGGGTGAGTGGAGCTGTCTGCAGCACAACTTGCCCATGTCCCAGCAGCTCTGAGGTTCTTCCTTTCCAAACATCACCCCTCACTGGGTGTGTCCTTCTGGCTGCTACTGGTACAGAAGGTCAGTAAAAGCAGGAGGTCTTGGCATCTTGGTCACTCTTACACATCACAGGCTTTTGGACTTTAAGATTTCTAATGGCTCTGCCAGAGGTTATCTTTCTTATGGGGTTGTTTGCTTTCTTTTAAAGTTTTTGATAAATTCCTTTTCTAAAAGGATTTTTCTCCAACAAGTTGTCATGTATATCTGAAAGCAATGTGTGGGAGAAGACACCAGTGGTCTCTATGTATAAAGATCTCTCTCTCCTCCCTTTTTGCAAAGCAGATTAGATAATCTTTGGATGACCGAATGGAGTTCTTAAGGGAAGCAATGGCAAGGATAATGAATGCGTCCTCATGTCAAGATATTTAGTCCAAACAATTGCTACAGCAGCTTCTGGCAGAGACCTTGGTATAAGAAGAAAAATGAGATCTTGGCCCATCTGGAAAACATCACTGGTTTTAACACTCAAAATGAAGAGGGAAGAGAAATCCTTTTGAGTAATAGATTAGTTTCTTTTCTGTGTATTTTTCTTTCTTGTCTCCAGTCATGCCAACTGCTCCCAAAAGTGGGATCACTGGCCAAAGTGTGATTCCTTTAGTAACTGCTGATGAAAGCCTTTGCTCTCACCTCTCCCTGCCCTCCCCATGAAGACATTCCACGAGTGACTCCCAGGGTAGGGAATAAGAGACTGTCACTGATGAAAGCAAAGGAGTGCCCCCTCCTGTCCCTTGTCACCACTGCCGTTTGTACCTGCACAGCGCTGGCCCTGCCCAAACATCAGAGCATTAAAAGGCAGGAATGGAAAATACTCCACCCAAGGGTGTGGGCCTTGGTGGGGACACAGCACGTGTGACATGGATTTTGGAGAGGATAAAATGCTCTACTCGGAGTGGGCTGGAACAGCACAGCTCCTTTCATGTGTGCACTTTTGCACGTGATTTATGACAGGCACAACCTGAGGTTTGGGGCTGGGAGCATTGCTGACAGTGGTGACTGGTGTCACCTCAGCCCTGGCAGGGGGTGAAGACTTGGGGATTTTTTACCTGCAGGAGACTGGATATTGTTATGGATATTGCATGAAAAACAAGCTCCTATTAAACCATTCCCTGAAATGTCTCCCTTGGTCATTTCATGATGCTGCTTTTATTTTTCAGTAACAGTCACCAAGAGACCTGAGAAACAGGAGAAGGGAAAGAAATAAATAAAAATATCCTAAGAAGGCATTTTAAGCATAAGCCTTCATTTTTCAAGACTATTCTAAACAGGAAGATGGAAATGGAAGCGAATTCAATGGGTGAAGTTACTGTAACATGACAACTAATGTTTAAAAGTTGTATTTCAAGGCTGCAATTTCCAAAGATTGCAGCAATGAAATAGAGCTTTCTTCCTAACTGATGGAGTATTTCCTTCCAGATAAAACAATTTCCCTGATATGTGAAGTAAATAAAACCTACCTATTAACCATATTTTACAAGTTGAGTGTTTTAGCAAGAGGTGGAGGCATCACACATGGAGCTACACAGGATCCTGCACAGCAGAAAACACATCCTGTGCTCAGCTGAGGGCTGAGCAGGGCCCTGGACCTCCTCACTCTGCAACTGCCTATCGAAAATAAACCCATCTGTCAGAAAAGCCAGCTCCTGAACACAACACAACCAAGAGTGACAACAGTGTGGATGAGAGTGGAACAGAAATACCTTTGTTGGGATCAACAGGTCCTAAAGGAATCACACCTAACCTGTTATTTCGACAGCAGTCAGAATAAAAGAGCCACACAGCCAACTCAGCAGGTCCTCAGCAAGCTCAGGCTTTTTAGTTGCAGCTGGTTCTGAGTAAAAAGGAACAGTCTCTTCTCCTTGCTTTGTACGGATTGTGCTGCTCCCCATGTTGTCCTTCGGCAAAGCAGTGGCCACAAAGTCCATTTCCTTTATTCCCCGTGGTTTTCTTGGGGTTTTTTCTCAACGTGGTATCAGATCAGCCCCAGGGAGTAACTGCACCTTACACCAACTGAGATCTGGCAATATTCAGGAGATGTGGAGTTACACTATGCTTTCCTTTGGAGCAAAGTCTTCGGTGTTCCATCTACTTCCTACTAATTTACATCCCTAAAGTCCTCCGTGGTCCTTGGAGGGCTTCTCCTGCAGCGCTACCTCTTTACACCTGTTGGACAAGTGCCATTAAAATTCCAAGAGCAATTGCATTGCTGTGTCAAATGTATAAAAACAACGTGTCTAAAATATGTAATCTGATGCAGGAAATGACAAAGGAAAAGGAAAACAAAACAGGAAGTCACATAGATAATTTTGTCTAAGAAACAAAAAACGCAGACTGAAAACAAATTTTGGCAGTTCAGTAATTAAAGCAAAGTCCATATGGCTTAAGAGAACAGTCAAAGTGCACAGAAGGCAGTGGGTTTTTTGTTTGCTTTGCATTCCTCTTCACAGCACACTCCAAGTCATCCTCTTTGGAGCCCCATCTCCATCCCACACACATCCTACCCAGGTGCAGAGAGGGGATGACTCACAGGGTTTTGGCTCAGCCGTGTCTTTGCGAGTCCCTTGCCATCTAATGAGCTGCAGATCATTATCCCAAACTCAAAAGCCCTTAAGCACACCCACTGGAGTTTTTGGTTTTGAACTTTTTCTTCCTGGAACCTTTGGAGAGGAACAGCAATCCAGTGCCAAAGCTATGCAGAGTCTGCATGCACCGAGAGCAGCAGTGCTCCGAGGCAGTGCCAAAGAGTAAAAGCAGTTCTGAGATCGTTTGCCCTGTCCAAGAGGCACTGAGAGGTGACAGCAAGGCTGAGCTGGCCCTGGGACCTCAGCTGTTCTGGTGAGGTGCCACCAGGATACTCCCAACCAGGCCCCTGGGCAGCCTGGTCTCAACAACCTGCTCTGAAGACACCACCTCCCCCTGCCACAGATGTCCCACGTCCCTTGAGAGGACAGGGACAATTTTCTATGGTAACAATGCCCACATGAGCCTTGACAGAACATTAGCAAGCATCAATTTTCCTGGCTTATCCACCTGGAAGGAAATGCCAGATCCTGGCATAGCAAGGGCTCCCCTACTTCCAAATTCACCTTTCAAACTCCTATGGTAAAAAGTCTGGTGACCCAGGACTGTTGCTACTTGGATTCTTTCAACGCCTGACAACTTCCTTGTGAGTAAACAACTTGCTACTAAACATGACAGACTCAGGAAAAGGATAGAAAAGAAGGAAACAAAAAGTGAGCTGTACAAAAGGATGGAAAATAAACTAAAAATCTCCTCTTTCCTTTCCAAAGGCTGTAGTTTCAAGTGCACAGAGCAGGCTGTAAACGTGCACAAGGTAATTCATGACCCCAATGCCTGAAAAAGCTGGTTAGCTTTATTTGGAGACACTTTTTTGCTTCTCCCAGATATGAAGCTGCAGAATCAATAAAAGGCACCTGTGGACACCAGAACTCACCCAGTCTGTGTGGTGTGTCTTTGTACTAAAAAAATAAAATCAAACAAACCCTGCTACTGTGTACTTTTTTACAGACCAGTAAACAGAACTGCAGAGTCTGGGTGAGAAAGGATCCTCAAACTTCTGTTGGCAGGGCATGGTAACTCTGATGATCAAAACCCTCATCAATTAGTAAACTCTCTAGGTTGTCACTGCAATTTTAATTGAAAAATTCCTCTGGCTTGCTGGGTTGTGTCCTTTGACTTTTAAAAAATGACTGATCCAAATGGTACACGCAGTCCACAAGGAGGATTAGAGCCACACCAAAAATAAACTGACCTTATATCTGAATTCTTCCCACTTGCTTCACCCACCACTGCCTACAGCACTCTTTTGAGCCATCTCCTCTTCCAAAGGCCCTGGAGTTGGAATATTTAAAGAATACAGCAGGTCCCATTTGAAGAAGAAAGAAAAGCAGGTCAGTAATTCAATATAAATACACCAGTAGTGAGCTTAGAGCAGACACAGTGACACATCTGAGCCTGCATTGATCAGCCAGTGCTCCTAATGTGTGGAGCAGCGAGGAGAAGAGAGAAGGTGTCTGCTTTTCACCTAAAAATGTGTCCATTTTCTATGTTTTACTACTAAACCTTGATGACAGAGAAAAATTAAAAAGAAGAGAAAAAGGAAAAAAAAAAAGAGTCGAGAAAAAGGAAGAAAAAGGAGCCTGGGAGGTTTTATGTTTTCTCTTCAAATCACATCACAGAGTCACTCATTGCATCTAGGGAATTCACCTGCTTGTTTGGGAGCGATGGGACAGGAGGAGGGGAGAGAAAGAAAGAGGGAAGTAGAAGGGCACGGGAGCTGCTTCCTGAAGCAGTGTTACAAAAAGCGGTTAAAAAACCCCTACTATTCACAAGTGGTTAAAATCATCACTGTTCAGAATTCCTTTTTTTTTTCTTTTTGTTTTCTTAAACAAAGATTCAGCTAGTTCAGCTCCGTGTTTTTATAGAGTTGATTGTCTTCAGAAAGAAAGAAAAAAAAAAAAAAAACCAACCAAACAAAAAAACCAACCGAAACACCAACAACCCAGCCTCAGGTGTGTTCCCATCCGTTTCTACCCTGATAAGAGAGGTCCCCCAGAGTTCAGCGCCCCGGCCACGCACACGCGGTCACTGCGGCTGTCCCGCCGTGTCCCCAGCCCCGCTCAGACAAAGGAGGAGAATCCTGTCACTGGAGTCCGGGAGCCGGGCGCGGGCTGTCCCGTGGGGGTGTACACCCCTCCTGAGCTCTGTGTCGTGATGACAGTCTGGAAATAGGGTTCTGCCTCGCTGGCCGTGCACTCCTCGTATCTGTAGGACGCCGGGTGCTGCTTCACCCCTTTCTGCTGCCGCTTCCACGAGTTGTAGTAGGTGGGGTCGCTCATGTAATGGTTCACAAAGGAGTGCTTGGGCAACTCGTCCTCGTAATCCGAGTCAGTGACCTGGGGCATCAGGAAAAATAGAATTAAACAATCGGTCATTAGCATTGATGATTTTTTTTTAGCCTGTTGTGCTCGCAAAGAAATGAGAGGTAAGTTTAGCATCACCAGCTGCCTAAAGCTGCAGTGTTAAGGTAAGAGGGGTGGCAGCCCAAGCGTGGTACAGGCTGGGCTGTGGAAAAGCACTGTGCTCTGCTTTAGCCAGACTTTGCTGCTAGAGGAAGAGTCCCCTGATGATAAGTGACAGAGAAATCCCTTCTAATTCCCTGCAGAACGGTGCAGGGGCCCCAAGGAGCTCTTGTTTGGGCACAAGATGCAGGGAAGTGCAGAGAGGTCACAGCGAAACCAACAGCTTTCAATCACAATCAGAAATATTGCAATTACAACTGAGTATTTCTCTTCTGATGGAAGGACAGCAGGGTTGCCTTCCACACAAACACTGATTAGTCAGGCCAATGTTTGGGGTGGCCAGCCCAAGCCACCTGAACGGGACTCTGGGTGTTAAGTATTGAAAATTAGTTCTATAACTGGAAGGGAGTTAAGTAAAATCAGACTTTTTTACAGGCAAATAACACTATTTGCATGTTCCAGCTGATTGTGGGTGGTACAAGGTACACAACCAGCAGCGACAGAAGAAAGGGAATGCAAAATCTGGGGAAGGAGAGCTGCCAGGCAGGAGGGGCTGCTTCCCTGGGATGAGTCAGACCCAGCTCAGAGCTCAGAGTGGATCCTACCCCTGAAACATTTATGCACGGTGGCTGGAGAGCTTCAAAGCTCCCATCAATATCAAGCAGGAGCTCTATTGAGATGTAACCAGATAAGCTCTGTGCATCTGCCCCTCCTCTGAAGTGCTGCTGCTGGGATGCAGCTGGAGGAATCATGGAGGGCTTGTACATCTCTGCTGAGCACAGAGACCACGGCAAAGCCTCAGCCATGGAATCTCAGCACACGTTTTCCTTCTGTTCCCACTGATGTTCCCACCAGTAACAGCCCCATCCCATCGAGCACTCAAACATTTACCCAGGCATTTCCAGATCTCACTCCTTCCCTCAAAATCTAGATTAGACCACGCAAAAGCTTTTATTCCTTTCCCTCCCTCCTCAATAATCTGCATTGCCAATTCTAGAGGCAATTGAATATCAAAGTAGGAGCTGCCTAAGACACACAAGAGAGACAGGTAAGTGGAGCTCGTCACTGTTCGTTGCTGCAATTAGTTTCAAAAGGTTGGTGTGGTTCTGATCTATGACACCACCCAGCAAACACACATCCTTCTTGATCCTGCCTGCCACAAAACTTGTCTCTCCTCCTCTAAAGCTCCTTTTTAATGGTCTCTGAAGAGCAATCCTCAAATGCCTTGCGAACCATTGTTTGAAAAGGGCACAGCATCCATCATCCCACTTTGCTTAGGTAGCTGCTTCAATACTATTCTGGGCCCATTTTCCAGCACAGAGGGTGATGGACAGAGCTGAGAAAATTTTCCCAGGGCTTCCCAAAAGTGAGCAAAGCAGCTCTTTGCAGCTTTGCAAAACTTCCTTTCCACTATTACCCAGGCTTTGGCTCTTTAGGAATTATGTACTGTTTGATTTTTAAGAATGAAAAGCTTCAGGTGCCTTGACAAGTAATTACTAATACGACAAAGCCCTACCAGCATTTAATAATTATTCCAGAAGAAACACAGCAAGCCTATCTCCTAGAAAAACACTCCTTTGCACCAGCTGCCAGGCTTGGGAAAGCCAACACCTGGCTCCCTCCAAAGACCTTTATGAACAGGTGGTTTTTGCAGCATCCCTGGAATAGCCCCAGATTTGGACCACTTCACAGCCAGTGGGTGCAGAGAGCAGCTCCAGAGGCTTGGCACTGCTGCCAGGAGCATCCTGCCAGCACTGGCCTGTCTGTTTTTGCAAGGGGCTCCAACAGGAGTGCCATGGATAGCTGCAGATGTGGCAGCATGGCAGGGCCTGGCAGCAGGAGCTCAGGCTGGTCCTCAGCTGCAGGCACAGCCAACTTCACCAAAAGATCCCAAACCCTGGTTCCCTCTGTCCTCAGCAGGAAACAAGTTATGGCACTCTGCAGCAGTCTCCAAACATGATGCTGTGTGTCCATGGTGTAATTTTCAGGTAAATGCCTGGGAAACTGAGGGATGATGTGGAAGAAGAGTCTCTGCATCCTGAGCAGGGACAGGTGGATCACCCAGCAGAAGCAGCACCTGGAGGTGTGAACTCCTCCAGCTCCCGTGGATGTGCTCTCTCTGTCAAAGTCAGGAAGCACTGCTCTCCCATGTCCTCTGACTCCTTCCCCAGCCCACCAGCACTTTTACTGACTCAGACACTGCCAGCCACCCGACAAGGAAACAGAGCCCTGCTGAACAGAGGGATCACAGCTGAGCTCAGGTGGCATAAGCACGAGGAACAAAAAAAACCCCACAAACTTCTAGTGGCCCTTTATGAGTCTTCCTGATGTCCCCACAGACACAGAGGATCTGTGGGGTTGGATAAAGCCAACTAAAAGCTGGAAGCCCTAAGGAGAAATGCAAAGAAGCATGGGACATAACTTTATAGCTGTAATAGTACTTATGCAGCCACTTGGGCTCTGTCCATCACCAGCAAAAAAAAACACTCACTCACAAAACTAATATAATTTCTGTTCCCAAGCCAAGTTCTTTCAAGATTGCCAGAAGTCAACATAATAAAGAGGAGAAATCCCAGGAACACTTTAAGATGAGCTGCTAGCGTTTGAAATACGGTGACGCTCAGATTTGCCGTGAACTGAAAGAGGAATTTAAAACAATACCACTTGCTGATAATTTGTCCACTTACTAGTTCATTATACCAACTGAAAGGGAACACTAATTTGGTGTAAATAAGGGTCTTTCAGAAGGAACTGTCATGAAGCATACAGAGCTGCAGTAACTTCAGCCTTCCACCATCATTCAGACTGATGCTGGAAAGGATAACCTGCTTGTTAGTGTTGATACAACAGGTTTTTTCTGTGTTTCTTTCAGGACAGGCAGGAACTGACTATTTTGTCCGCGTTTCTGAAGTATCTCCTAAGGTCTGCTCCCAGCAAGACTCCAATAACCACCCTTATCAGCAAGGAATGCTCTAAACTGGCATTCCAGAGCCCGAAGAAAATCAAGGAGAAGTAAGATAAACCTGTTTAGCATGACAATACAGACAGCTTATACTAGAGGATTACTCTTTAGTGGTTTTTAAACTATTGAGTAAATAGAAATGCTGCAGGGCTTTTTGCTTTGTTTTCAGTTTTCTCCTTTCCCTGCGACTGTGGCTGTGTTACCTTGGAAACCTCCATAGGCTGGAGCGTGATTGGGTGTGTGGTGACATTACACACTGTCAACCAAAGGTGCATGGATGCCTATGAAACAACAAATACAGAAAATGAGAGGCTATTTAGGTATATTTTTCATAGCAGAAAACGCACAAGCACTGCTCAGAGGCAAGTCAGCCACCAGAGTTGGCTGGCTTAGTCAGTGGGAAATGTGATAATAAATTTGATAATAGTTCCAGTTATCCTTTTAAGTGACTACAAAAGAAACAGCCTTATAAAATTACTTCTATAAATGTAGATAACAGCAGGATTTTTTTTTGTTGTTGGCCTGAAATAAATATGCTGTAAAAGAGACAAGGTAACCCAGTATGCAAAATATTTCTCTGGACTTGGGAACCCACTCTTATTTTATGTGTCACCTGCAGCTGGTTTCCACATAGTGCCCAACTTGTCAAAATCACTGGAGAGCTTTACTGGAAACAAGTTAAACCCTATTCCCTCTGAAGTGTTAAGTGGAAATGAATATCGTCCTACAGAGCTGAGAAAGCCAAAGCCAGTCAGACTGCAGGCAGCAGTAGGAAGGCCAGAGCATCCAGCACTGACTGGTAACAACATGTATTTTTTCCTGGAAACAGTTTTTGGGAGACCACAAGGACATGTGAGAACACACAAACGTGCACCAGCCTCCCCTCTCCTCCTGCTCTTCCTTGGCTGGATGACACTGCAGATACACCATCAGATTCCTATACATGGTGAACACCAAATTTTTTCAGATTATCTGTCCAGAGCCTTGTCCACTTGACTCATTAACTAAAAGCCTATTATTATTAATCATTTCAAATTTACACTCATAGCAGTCTCCTGCTCCACACCTGCCAATTAAACTTCTTTAACCTCATTAACAGTACTGGTGCTTGGCTTTCATGACATGGAGTAAGTTCACCACTTGATTTATGAATATTAAGAGTCCTACTTGATTTCCTCTTTGTTTCTGTGTGTCTCTCCTCTCCAGGAGGGAGCTTGGAGGAACACTCCCAGGCAGCTGTGTTTTAAGTGCAGTCAGTCAGCCCAAGAGTTCTTCATGTTCAGTAAACCCCAGGAGGCTTGAAGCCAGTGAGCTTCCTTCTTTTCCATATAAAATCTTGACACCTCAGGCAACAGGCATAAGACTAAGCAGTAACATGGTGACAAGTGGATTGAAGGCAAAGGCACAGTTTTTGTCCCTGCCTGCCCTGATGTGCATCGTATTAAGTGGAATTTGAGACCCACACACAGATGTATTAGAGGAAAACAGCATCAGGACTCTCTGCTGCAGAGGACCAAACCTGGGTAGAACTCCCATGAAAAGAGATCTTTAATTCTTCATCTAATGGCAAATGTTTCTGCCTGCTAAGACAGATGGAAAACGTGAAACTCTCAGAAAACAGAGCTTGTCTATTAAGATATTTTCTGAGAACAGAAACTAAAAGAAAATAAAAGACAAACAGGAAGAGCTAATAGGTACAGGAACACTTGAAAGGAGAGTGGTCAACCATCTATGCCCACCTCTGCCCCAACCCACCCTCACCTCCTGTCTGCACCTGCCAACATAAACAGCATTTTCAGGCTGATCAAAAGGCAGCATCTCCTACTGCTACCTCTACTGGGAGCATATTAACATTTCATGACTAAAAGCACTCCCCACTACAAAAAATCTCAAACAAGCATCAAAGACATTATACAGGCAGGCTGCAATCCAAGCCCCAAGGAAAAGCAGGGGCATATTTTGTGTACATACTCACGTGCACACCCACATTCACAAAACCACCAGAATCTCGACTCAGACCTTCAGGCTCGACAGCAATACAACGGTAAATAAACAATACCAATAGCCTGAGAAAAAACCCACCAAAATAATTTCATTCTCCGCTGTACAAACAGTGCATATAGGAGGCATAATGACACCCTGCAAGGAGACTTCTGCACATCACCAGGAAATACCACACAGGACATTGAAATTAATGTCAAAAGGTGCCAGTGCTAAATTCACGATCATGCTCAGCAAACTGTTTTAATGACAGGTTTAATGCTGGGTTGTTACAGTGACACGACCAAAGCACTGTGGGTTTAATCTGGAGGGTAATGCTGGAGCATTGCAGAGACAGCAGCTTGAGCTGCACCAAGGAAAGCTGCCTGCACCACGGGTCGGCCACAGGGCAGCACAAAGCAGCAGGCTGTCGGTGGTAATTAGCAGGAGGTGAGAGCTAGGTAGCCAGGAAAAGCAGCTGTAGCTGCAGGTGCAGAAAAGCTACAGATGAAAACTGTCATCTTCTTTCACTACTTGCTGCCTGTGATTTTTTCTTGCTGGAAGGGTCAGGTCTGGCACGGTTTGGCCCACTGCTCGCTTCTTGCGCTGTCAGTTCGGATTCGTCAGGATCTCAGCTGACAGCTTCTGATTTTAGAGACAGATTTACCTTTCTGGATCTCCTTTGAAGTCTGTCTATTCACCCATGGCCACTGCTGGACTTTCAGAGACAGCAAGCACTTTCTTCCTTCTTACAGGGAATGTGAAACACAAGATGGAGCCCTGCCAGATGAATTATGCTGGCATACACCCACCTTCCGTGGAGAGCAGTCTAAAGGCAAGGCTGGGGTGCTCAGAGGGCTGAATGCTGGGCCCTCCCAGCCATGGCCATGTGGCTCCCTGGCAAGTTACTCACTCCCCACCTACTCCCTCTGTAACCAAGGCAGTGGCCGTCACTACTCAGACTCAGAATCGTGGGGTTTGCTGTAGCTGTGAAACTGCAAACCACGTTCCACACTCCAGTCACTGCAACAGTCCAAAGCACATCTTACCTTCAACCTCCCCTAGAGAGTAGCTAGCTATTTTGCAGCACATGTGTGTTTTCCCAAAAGTGCTCCAAGTTTGCAGCCCACAGGCAGAAGAGGGTGTGCAGATCCTTCCAGAGAGGTCAGCACACACTCTCTGACTGATTGCACTTATCTTTCTACCTGACTCTGGAAAACTGAATATCTGCCAAGGCCAGGTCTGGAATCTGCCCTGGCTGAGTCCTGCTTGTCATTCTTTCCTTTGATATTTTTACTCTAAGATGTGATGCAAACAGCCTGGTGAATTGAACCTTTTAAAATCCCTGAGATGGACAAACAGCGACCACACAGCATGATGCAGGTATGAGACTGGGACTTCAAAGACTTGCCAGGATTCAGCATGGAAATGAATATCTGCACTGTCTGTGCAATGTGAGGCAGAGGGAAAATCCTTACCTCTGACTCTGACACTTCCAGGGGCTTCTCATTGATGCCCAAGCCCTCGGTCAGCACAGCCCCGTTGTACTTGTTGCAGATATCCTCATCAGAGTAGTGCAGCCCCCCTGGGCTTGGCCGAGGAGGAGACCTAGGAAATGCAAAGGAGGAGGGTTTGGGATGTTGTTATTCCCCTGGGATTAATGAAATTATGCTTAGAAGCCAGAATCACAGCTTGAGGCAGAGACTTGGGTGTTTAAGTCCTCCCTGGATTCTTCAGTCTCTCCCTTTTGCCTGTTTAACAGTGCTTGAAGCTAGAAAAAAGACATTCCCAGCTTTTTACCTGGTTCCATTTTTCTTTGAGAAGGTGCTCTTGATGTTCAGGTGTCTGCTGTTGAGCTCCAGAGCAGTGAAGCCTCCATTATCCAGGGTGACTGACTCTTCCACGTTGGAGATGGTTTTACCTGGAGCCAGGAAATGAAAGGTTCAGCTGAAACAAAAGCACTTTTTCCCCAGATAGAACAGCAGGAGCTAACTTGTCCTTCTTTCTGTTTTATGACATCATTAGTTATTTTAAATTCCCTTTACTTTTCTTATTGGCAAGTGAGAACAGAGTGAGGGCAAGGAGCGTATCAGGAATGTGAAGGGGCAGAGGAAGCCAAAAGATAGGAGAAAGGAGTCATGGATGGATGGCTGTACTTCATTCAGAGGCAAATATCTAAAATAGTACAGATAAACTGTGCTTCAAAAGTGCTTAATCTTGGTTTTCCACTGTAAATAGAAACCAGATAACTAATTTAGGTGGCTACAGAAGATGTCCTAAATCAGGTGCTGTGAATCCCATTCCACACTGACTGGAGCAAAGCAAGAGAAAGTAAAACTAGAAAAGGTAGAAAGAGAGGAAAAGGAGAGGGAAAAAAGGCAGGAAAAAAAGCAAGAGGAAGGCAAGTGGATAGAAAATGGGGAAAAACATGCCACAGCTGAAATGAGGATCAGGTATGGAGAAATCACTGGACAATGTAAGGCAGGAAAAAGGACGGGATGGGAAGAAGAAGGAAAATACAGCCCAGTATATTATTTCTTGTGATCAAATCTAGCAGGAGCTTGTTCTCTCCTGTGCTCATCCTTTGTCATCCCGAAGGTGTGAGCTGAGCCCGTGTCCCAGGGAGAAGGGCTGGCTGCCACTTTGCAGCAGACAGGTGCTTTATCCTCAGCTTCAATTTCAGTGCTGCATTAAGGCTCTGTGAACACAGATATCTGACAGCACAGGTCAGACCTGCCTTTTCATGTCTGTCCCCCAAACACAGTAAAACCAAGAAGATGAGAGATTTCCTATGAGCTGTGCATACAAATATGTAATAGTATTAACTTGGTAAAATGCCACGGTATTCATACATCTTATATCTCATGGGACTGAAATCTGATTTTCTAACACTTGTTAGAAGTGAATTACAAAGAAAGAGAAGATCTTCACTTTGGGACTGAATTACTAAATACTGCCTGGAAGACTTCATTACATTAATCCCTAAGAACAGGTAGTGCAGAGACCCATCCACCTGATCCTTCTCATTAATGTGCCTTTTCTGGCACCTCCTGGCTTCAGAGAAATTTCCTACTGCAGGTGGAGTAGGCTAACAGAGAAATACACATGTGAACAACCCTCCCAGGACTTTATCATGTAGGGAGAAGAAAAGGTAAAAGCAATATTCAGAGCCCAAGAATGAGGCTTTTTGAAAGGGGACTATTTGATATTCCAAGTTACAGAGCAGGTAGCTCCTGTTTCCTTTCAAGAAATGAGACTGGTAAAAATTATCACTAAAGGAAAATTCAAAGCTTGATGCTCACTGTCTGTTAAAATCTAACAGGTCCAGATAACCAAGACACCTCCTGGTTGCTTGGCCCCCAGCCCAGCAACTGCAGCTTGGCTTAGGGAGGGAATGTGAGATGGAGGGCACTCAATATAAAGGAATTGTGATATAGTCCTCACACAGAGAGATTTAGAATATCTGCGTTGGTACAGCCATGGAAAAGCAGAATCTTTGTCCTTCTCCCCCTCTGTCAGGGACTTATGACAAAGTTAAACAAAGGCTCAGCTAATTCCTTATTTATTCCTTATCTGCCAATTGTTTGACCCAGACTCCTTGGCTTTTACTGCAGTCCCTGTCCTGTCTGAGCCCATGGCTGGTCAGTGTCCAGACCCTGATCCAGTGTGGAGAGGGGCAAAAGCCATTTCTATCAAACCAGACAGCAAAAAGTTTCAAGTCTTCTGCCAAGCAAGATAGCTCTGAACACAGTCCCTGCTGAGAAACTCAGGGGTTCAAAGAAAGGTATTTCTGATTCCCACAGCTCTTGAGCCTTTTGCACAGCACAGAGATGATGATGCCTTACCTCCGTTGCAGTTCTTGTACTTCTTGCTCTGGCCATGCAGGACCAATGCAAACACCACCAGCAGGATGAGGATGAGGCTTGAGAGAGCCATCACCACCAGAAACCACCACTCCTCATAGAAAGGGGCTTCTGTTTGTGCTGAAAGAGCAAAATACAAATAACAGGTCCTCTTTATGCCCCTTTAAAATTTTCTCTTGTTCCCCACAGGGAACATTGACTCTGCAGTGGTGCTCAGGAGGGATGGGGGTTCAGACTCTCGAGGGGCTTTCTGGCCCTTCTAAGATGGCAGAGAACAGGAGCATATCACAGCTCCAACCCAGAATCCCAGGATGGTTTAGGTTGGAAGGAACCTTAAAGCTCATCCAGTGCCATCCTCTGCCATGGGCAGGGACACCTTCCACTAGCCCAGGTTGCTCCAAGCCCCATCCAACTTGGTCTTGGACACTTCCAGGGATGGGGCAACCACAGCTTCTCTGGGCAACCAGTTCCATTGCTACAAGCACCTTTCATAGCCCTGGAGCAGCTCCAGAGACCCTTAGCTAAGAAGTTATCACCAGGAGAAGAGAGGCAGGTTTCTTCCCACAGCTCTGCATACCTACATTTCTTGACCATGGCAGGCTTAGCACTCCTGGGTCAAGGGAACCACTAATATATGTGCCATGACCCATGGTTATTCCACTTTTTGGGAGGCTTACCTTGCCAAAAGGCTGTTCAGTGGCTCTTTGAAAAATACAGCTAGTGCCAGGGAACAAAGCACACTTGGTTCAGTGTCTTTCAGTACCTCCATTAACTCCAGCTTCCAACATTCACTGCTACTCTATATCACTTCTCCATCCACTGAGCCAAGCCTGATGTGCAGCACAGGGGTATCAATTCAATTGCCTGGATTTTGTGCAGTGTCAGGTTATTTCACCCCATTTGACCTCAAGTAGAAACACAAAATGACACTAACTTCCCCTTTCTGGAGTTACCTTGCCAATCTTGGTTTGAAGTAATAAGTATTGTTGTTTCCTTGCAGTGATATTCTCTTTGTCCTCCCTTGAGCTCCCTCAGCTTTGGGAAAAAGTGCAGCTTCTGAGCACGAGCCAGCAGTTGATATAATTTCCCTGTAGTCCATAAGGTGGGACACCACCTGGCAGGAATGGGTGATGCCAGGAGAACGACCCAACCCCTCACTATCACCAAACCCTCTTTCCCTGACTGTCCCAAGCCTGGATGTGAATAAAAGTCTGTTTTAAGCCTGACGATACGAGCTCAAATTTGTTCCAGAACACTGCGTATTCTGCAGCAGGGAAAAACAGCCATGCTCTTTCTTTGCTAGGAGGCCTTTCCAGGCCAATAAAATCCTAGAGACAAACTGCACAAGCCATGCTGGGATGAGCAGATTCAGGGCAATTTATACCTCCCTGTGCCAGCTGAAGTGGCCAGCCTAAAATGCTTTATACTTTTATGACTGTGAATCTCAATGGAAGCCTCTTACTTTCATGCAGCAATTTGAGAGGAACACTGAAGCATCAAAAGGAGGCGAATTAAATAGTTCTGTTCAAGTGGAGAACTTACAAACAAGCAGTTTATTTATAGAAAGCATCACAAGGAGATGCATGCCCTGCTTCAGAGGAATAATGTCTTCGAGCAAAGGAAAGACTGACATGATTGCTGGTCCTTTACACTGTGTTACAGCCTCTGTGAAACCCCAGACAGGAAAAACACCGACTCTTGGTGTTTGAAGTGGGTTGTCCATGCCCTCGTCCTGAAGAAGAAAAGCAGGGGTAGCACTCACAGTGAAATCCATGGAAGCTCTCACGGGGTAAGTGGTTAATTGTGTCAGGACGAGCGCAGCAGCCGCGACGGCGAGAGCAGCACTCACTACTCCTGCCTGCTGGGGAGTTTTTGAATGGTGTTCATGCCTTTCACTGGAGCAGCAAAGAGATAAAAGCCACTCCAGACACTGGAGCACTGCCAGGTTCTCAGGACTCTCCAGAATTTTGAATCACAAAGCCGCTTTATCAGGTTCTTTTATTCCCCTTGTCTTTGCTGACACAGCAAGGATGAAACCTGTGGCTCAAAAGCAACCTGGAGTAGAGCTGGGGAAGAGGAGACCCAGCACAGCCTTCCCAAGGGCAAGGTCTCTCACCTCACCACAGGCCAAGGCACTCCAGCTGCCCAGCCCAGGCAAGTGGAGAGGAATTTGATTTTCAAGGTATTCAAGTCCCTTCATAAAACCAGAGGGCTGGGCTGCTCACAGGGATTTGGGAAGCATGTTTAGGTCTTAGCCCTGTTTACTTGGAGTAAGCCCAGGAGAGCAGGGAGAGTGGGAAGAGCCCCAGAGCATCACCAACGAGCTGTTCTGGTGGAGGGGGACTGGAGGCATCACCCTGGAGCAGGACTGCCAGCACAGAGGATTATCAGGAATAATGTGAAACTACACTTCTGTATTTGTGAGAGCTAAATACAAAGTTACACAGAAAATGTTTATCTGAGTCCAGAGTAAAAAAAAAAAAAAAAAAAAAAAAAAAAAAAAAAAAAAAAAAAAAAAAAGAAAAAAAAAAAAACGAAAGAAAGAAAGAAAGCAGAGCAAACAAAAAACCAGACTAGGAATGGGGAAAAAGCAAACAAATTGTAGACTTTACAAATTAGACTTATGACAAGAGATCTGACATAAACACTCTGAGTAGGTTCTTTATCAAACTAAAAAATGACATATGCACATTTTTTCTCTTGAGAATCAAACACACTGTAATTTCAAACCTTAATTCACCACTGTGTTATTCCAGTTTTATCCTAAAACAAGTGAAAACAAGCTGCCCTTGATTATTTGCTGCAACTAGAGAGTCTGGTTTGTTTCTTTTTCCCCTCGGGAAATTCCATTGAAAAAGACTTCTAAAAAAAATCCATGATTACCTGATACTGCCACAGAAGGAACACTTGGTTCTCCATAGCCAAATTCGTTGACAGCCACCACCCGAAATTCATAGGTGACACCTTGTCTGAGTTTGTCCAGGCCCACTGTGTAGGAGGTGGCACTGCGAGGGATGTCCTTCACGAACATATCCCAGAGTCCTTCATCTAGGAGAGCAGCAAGGAGAGAAATGGCATCAACTGTGTGCCCTGGCACTTCCACCTGCTCAGTGAGAGAGGCTGTCACCAGTGCTGTGCTGGAGCCACAGGCAGGGACACACTCACCTGGAGGCTGCCCTGATCCACACAAATGTCAGAATGCCCTGTGAATGCATTAATTCAGGATGGGATCTTTTCATAGCCCAGATGGAAGAGGTCTCTGAAATCAGCAGCAGCACCCACGTAGACCTGAGCTGGCTGGAGCAGCTGCCACTCCCTCCTGATTGGGTAAGGTCACCCATCACTGTCATTTGACACCCATCACTGTCATTTGACAGATCAGGTAAACCCAAGGTAACATTAATGAGCCCTAATCACAAAGGTTTTGCTTGCTTTTTACATTGCAAAATTTGCTTTGTTGTTGAAGCACTCAAGTGAGGCTTGGACTAATAAAAGTCCTGGGAGGCTCTGTGGCCTTGTGTGAACTGGGGCTGGAGGACTGGTGTCACTGGAGTGCTGCTTGCTCCATGACAGCAACAGTGATGTGCCCTTTGCATGGCACAGAGCTGGTGCTACACTCTGTGCTCTCCAGTTTTAAACAGAAATGAGTTTTGTTTATTTTTACAAAGCTGTTGAAGTTGTTAGAAGCACAATGCCATTCTGATGGGAGCGTTTCAGTAGGGTAATCTTGGCTCTCCACAGCCATAATGACATTAATCCTGATTCACATCCTGACCAGGCACCATTCCCATCTCTGATCCACACCTGTAACCTCACCTTCACTTGACTGCAATGGAATGAACTTTCAAGGAGATGGATGCTGGGACCAGGAGCAACAAAACCAACTATAATTAAAAATACCACTCAAAAATTTTGAGGGCAGGAATCAAACATTAATCTGATTAGCTTCCCAGTAAAAACTGGTGCCCAGCATTTCTGTTGAGAAAATGGAGTCTCTGTCTGCACATGGGGCCAAACCCTCAGCTCGCCTACCCAGCGTAGCTCTCACAGACCTGACCTCACAAGCACCACATTGGGCTTTTACTTCTAGCTATCAAAGCTGTTCCAACAATATCTATTTTTCTTTCCATGTCCCACAGCAGTGGGAATAGGATGATAACCTCTCCACAGACATGACTTCAGTGTAGGAGCTGCCTGCTTTGAAAGACAGTCGTGTGCTCGAGCAGCAGCAGGACTCCTGTAGCTGGAGGTGTTATCAAGGTAACAATAAAGCAGGAGCCAGCAGTGTTACCCTCAGTGACTCGTTCTGCTGCTGCAGTGTGAGGCAGGAATCTGTTCTCATTTGCTTTGCCTTTACCTGAGTGTAACCTAATTGGAGTCACCGCAGCGATTCCAGAACTGTGCTGGTGTAACAGAGCAAGATCTGGCCCTCAGCCCACTCCTGTGCCACAGGGAATAGCAGCAAAGATGGATTGATTAACACTGCAGGTGCATTTCCATGTGAATGTTTTAGCTTTGGCACCAGTAAATATTGGCTCGGTGATTTGCACCGTGCTGCACGTCTGGTGACACACACAATGAGAAACAGCCCCCAAACTACAGCTTTTCTGGTCAGGAGGACTGGCAGTCTCTGCAGATGCAAAAAGCAGGCTGGAATGTTATTGTTCCAGCTGCATTTGAGAAACAACAAAGAACAATAAAAATAGGTAATTTTCCTGCCATGCTTAAAACTTAGACCAATACATTATTCACCAGCATGATCAGACTATAATGAAGTTATCATAATGTACCATTGTTATGTATTAGCTGGGTATTACAATGGCTATAAAACAAGAGATAAAATATTGACTTCCCTTTTACAGGACAATAGAAGCCGAGATTATTTCTACCACATAAAGTTACAATGTAATAAAAAAGGGAGTTTGGGATTTAGCTTCTCTGAAGAGGGTGGAGTGAGGGATGCATTTTCAAAGTTGGATTGTTGCAGCCACCGATACTCAGAAGATGCATCTCATGACTATAAAATATTGCCATATTTGCTAGAATTGCCTAAGCTTTCATAAACACATTTGTAAACAGCAATAAGAGAATTTGAGTCCATTGTGAATTGTCTGAAAAGCAATTTGTTTGCATTCAAAGCCACTTAAATAGGGGAAGAAAAAGCAACAATAAAAGTGGATGTTCAGCACTCATTACAACAAACACAACTGTTCAGACACACACTTTCTCACTCATTTTCTCAAACCTATCAGGGTGCACAGTGCAGAAAACGCAACAGACCAAAAAGTGTAAATTTAAGTGCTTTGTGAAGCTTGAAGTAAGTTGGGAAAACCACCCCTGAGAGGTCAACATTGCATTTCCTCCTCTCTGTCCCCTTGGCTATGGTGGTGATGGTGTGGGGCAGCAAAGGATGCTGGTGGCCACGTAGTCACTGGCCCATCTCCCTTTCATTCACTGAAAGAATCTTTGTTAAAACTTTGGTTTTTGCCCTGGGGTAGGTGCTGAGTTAACGGTTGGATTTGATGATCTTGACAGTCTTTTCCAGCCTTAATGATTCTAAAATGGGACCCAGCTCATTATCCCTGGGGTCCCAGAGAGATGCTGATGCAGCTACAGTGGACAGATGTCCTACATCTTCCCCACTGCTGACCCCTATGCACAGCATAGCTTGTGGCTTTCCAAGCCCTGGCCAGAAAGATTTTTAATTCCAGAGCCTCAATTAATTTATCTTATATCCATCTGGAACATCCAGAGCCCTCTTTGTAGACAATGATCACAATCAGATATATCTGAACTAAAAAATCACTGTATTCCAGTAGTGAACTTTGAGATTAAATATTGAACACACGCTTGTGAATTCCTTCACTGCACCTCTCTCCCCATCCTCAAACCCAGGTGTGCTCTAAATGTTAGAAGTTCAGCTGAAAGAGAATTCATTAGAAGGTCACCTGTAATAACAAAGTTTGGCCTTTAAGTTCAGTAGAAAATTGTTAGTGTACCATACACAGCATTTTCCACTCAGTTTAGGGAGGAAAGATGCACATGCCATGGCTGGGACATCAGCTGGGTATTAACTCTTAGAAACCACTGGGAAGAGCAAGTTTGCAATGTTTAACAGGGCTCAGGTGCAGGGCTCAGAGGGACATCCCCAGGGAGGCTGCCCTTGCTTTTTCTTTTCAGTCACATCAGTCTCCACCTTCATTCCCCACTGCCTGTCACTGGGCACTCAGCCTCTTAAACATCTGATGGAAAAGCAAGCGCTCCTCAAAAAAAAAAAAAAAAGTTTCTTTACTCCTTTGTTTCTGTCCAGTTTTCCCCAGCCCTGCCCCATCCTATCTGCTGCTGATGGGAGATTTGCACTTCACCTCCCAGCCTCGATGCCTCTGTCCCATCTGAGCTTGAGGTTCAGGCACGGGGAGAGGATCTGAGTGACAGGGGAAGGTGAAGCCACCTCTGCCCTAATGCCATGTCCAGCCCACGTTGGAGAGGAGCTGCTCTGCTCCCGTGGGCCAGCCTGGTGTCACAGGCCATTAATCAGGGTCTCCATGCTAAATAAATCTGTCACTCAGCGAGGGAGGCTCCCAGCTCCACTAAATCCAGCCACTGACAACCCAGGACATGGAGAGCTGTCAGTTGTTTGGGTTTTAAACACCAGCCTTCCCCTTTCAGAGCAGGAGAGCTGGGCCATAAAGCTCCCTCCTAATTACACATTAGAAGGTTTATGAGGGGAGAAGCTGCTGAGAGTTAAGGCCCGGCTGAACGCCACCGGTGTTCCTCCTACAGAGGACACAATTAAAACGTGGCTGTGTTTGTCAGAGGCAAAGGGCTGGATTATCATGCAAAGCAGTGGAAGGACAAGAATGGGAAGTGAAGGCTGACAAACTGTCAGCCCCGGTGTGTCGCTTGCCAGCAGCAGAGAAAAAGGCCCCATGGCAGATGCTGGGGATGCAGCTGCACCCTTCACTTTGAATTTACTGACTTCTGCTGGTTCGTGTCCATGTTTGACACCACGCTCCCTCATTTGGTTAAAAATAAATAGAAAAGGAAGAAAACAGAAAAACACTGCTCAAGACACCAGAAAGGAAACTGAAGTGAGAGCTGCCCTCAGGGCGTGGGAAGCAAAACCCAGCATTTATGAGGTAGACAATTCCCACTCCAAGTAGATGGGTTCTTTCCCAAAATATCTGTTGCTTTCATGGAACTCATCATCTTGAAAGCTGGAGAGGGACTTTTTACAAGGGCATGGAGTGACAGGACAAGCGGGAATGGCTTCAAACTGCCAGGGGGCAGGAATAGATGGAATATTGAGAAGAAATTCCTCCCTGAGAGGATGCTGAGGCCCTAGTACAGGTTGTCCAGAGAAGCTGCCCCATCCCCTGAAAGTGTCCAAGGCCAGGTTGGATGGGGCTTGGAGCCACCAGCTCTAATAGAAAGTGTCCCTGCCCATGGCAGGGGGATGGAACTGGCTGATCTTTAAGGTCCCTTCCAACCATTCCATTTAGTGCAATTCTCTTCCAGTTGCCTGACATCATCCCCTGCTTGGCAAAAGCACACAAAGTCCAAAATTGTGGTGGGGAGAGGAAGCAGAAAAGGAAATCTCTCTCTACTTGTCCTGGATCAGGGAGGCTCTTTTGTGAGGTGGCAGAAACCAGGAAGATGTGTCACTTATGGACATGGTTTAGTGGTGGACATGGCAGTGTTTGGTTTATGCTTGGACTTGATGACTTTAAGGCTCTTTTCCAATCTAAATGGTTCTGTGAGGGAGATTGACCCAGCAGCTACATGGCTGCTCTGCACAGGCCCATCCATGGATGGGGTCTCATGGAGCATCCAGGGGCACTCCTGGCGTGTGGATCCCCAGGGTGTTCCACAAACACCTCCCTTGCAGACAGGGGTCACTGGGAAGGCAGCTCTGGCTGAGACTGCTGGGAATGTACAGGCCACATGCCCACCACTAAAGCACAGTGTCAGGAACCTTTGGATGGGACCTGGAGCTGGGAAAAGAGGGGTGAAGCCAGCTTCTCCATTCCTCCCAGCAGCACTGGGAACCTTAACATCCCTATGCCATTTGTCTTTTGCTCTGTATGTAAAAGCTGAGGGCACAATCTATTCCCCATTCGTCAGCCAGCCCAGCTGATGCCTGGGGAGCACTTACAGTGGCAGAGACAGAGCCTGCTTAATTGCATTTCTTGTAATGCACAAGGAGCTAAACTGGAATCCGTTTCTCTAAGGACACAGAAGTTGAAGGAAAAGAAAAACTCTTCTGTTTCTGTAATGTCTTCCTCTAGCAGAGATCACTCTGGAAAAAATATTGGTTTGCCTGCTTCATCCCTGTGTGTGAGTGTACTCAAAATGCAGAGGAGGTAGTGAGCCTGGTCACCTTCCATAAAGCCAGCAGAGAAACAGGGAAATCAAATGAGCAGTCTCAGCTGCCTGCTGCCACCATTGCTAAACCCAGCAGGGCAGAGGAGCCCTGGGAGACACAGCAGGGCTCCGAAAAATTCAAAGGGAAGTGACAAAAGGGAGTAGGCTTTGCCATTTCTGACAGAAAGCCATCCTCCTGCTCTGATGGAAGAGTCTTGGCAGGGAGCTACAGCAGGGAAAATGAGATGATACAGCATTTAACGTTTGGGGTAATGAGGCCTATAACAGATGACACTTGAGATGTGAAACACTAAGGTAGTGGTATTGCATTTAAATATTGGCAACAAGCTAAAGCTTTTCATCTGTCTGCTCAATGCCCCCTTTTTTGACCTCAGAGGGATAAATATCTTTTCCTTTCTTGATTTTATGTGAAAAGCACAAGTCAACTGCTCTTCTCTTGGAACAACTCCTCCTTAAAAACAAAGGTTGCTCCAATCCACACTCTACTACCGGTATAAATCAA
The DNA here is from genome assembly GCA_013399835.1 of Leptocoma aspasia. Lineage (NCBI taxonomy): Eukaryota > Metazoa > Chordata > Aves > Passeriformes > Nectariniidae > Leptocoma > Leptocoma aspasia. The sequence goes on from VXAX01004958.1 coordinate 220,775, forward strand.
CATGCAAAAGCAAATTCTTAGAATGATATTAAAACAGGAGCTGCTCTGAATGACCAGCCCTGAGAGGAGGAATTAGCTCCCTGCTTTTGTTAAGCTCGTAATTCAGATTTCAGACTCTTCCGTGCAGAGATGAGGAAGAAAAGCAGCACAGAGAGGAAGCCGACGCTTGGGTGGAATAAGCAAATCTTCCAATTAGTCTGTCTCCTCTCCTGGATCACATTTCACGCTTCCTACAGCTGCAACCAGAACTAAGGATGAGAATCCAGCATACAAATGCCTAGTTCATTTGCTACAGCAGCATGAATAGGATTAAAATAATCTGAAGAGGAATTAAATGCCTCAACGGTCAGGTTGCAAGAATAAGACCTCTTGTGTGCTTTTCCAGGATCAGTGGAGTGGGGCCAGCAGAAGTGACCCAGGGTTAATGCAGCTCAGACCTGCCTTGGAGGGACTATTTTCTTCCTACTCAAAAGGAGTGGGCCCCAAATCGTACATCCTTAGCCATGAGCTGTGAAATGTTTGTTCACATCCAACAGGGAGTTGAGTGGATGAGTTTCCAATGTCACCACTTGCACGAGCTGGATTTCCAAGCTTGCAGCTAATCTGTACATGGGGCTGCAGGTTTCCCCCTAAAATACTCTGGCTCACAAAAAACCTGCCTGGGGGAAATGTAAGCTGGTAAGTGATTTTAAATGAACAGGTTTGGTTTAACTTGCTACCTAACAATGCTGTTCAAATAAGAAAATATTTTCTACCTCTGAAGGAATAAGGACAGAACTCAAAAAGCTGATGTAGGTGAAATAGAAGCACAGCAGTGTCATGCCTCTAATTAAAAGCAAACTTGATCACTCTGGGAAACTCCAGTGCTTTGAAAAGGTATGTTATTTCCCTTGCTTTTATTTTGAAAACAATTGTCAAGTTAAATAACAGAAATAAGAAAGAATTTTTAGGATCAGAGCAGAGCCTCACTACAGAGCAAATTTTATCAGATGCAGGTATGGAAATCTGCATCTTCAGAGATGACATCAATAATTTTCTTACTGGCCTGGTTAAATGTAATTAAAATCATTGGTTTTAAATGCAACCTTACATTCTAGGCACAAACAAGCTTCTAGATAATCAAACAGATAAGCATTCATTTAATCAATATATAATCAAGCAGTGTGCAAGCACCTAGAAGTGAAAAAGAAAGAACCAGCAGCTGAGATGGTTATGTCAAGTATAAATCATGTCTAATTTCCTTCTGTGACAGAGTAGCAGACCTTGTCAATAGAGGAGAAAGAGCAGACATCATCTATCCTGACTTCAGCAAAGCTTTTGACTTGGTGACATTCAAACACGGCTCACGTGGAACAAGGAGCTGGTGGATGTATCACCAGCTGGAAAACTGTACCTGGAGAGTGGTTATCAACATTCCCTGTCAGAGTGGAGGGGAGTTATCAAGGGAGATTACACAGAGGCCTGGCAGCACTCACTGCCTTTCCTTAATGACTTAGTTCCCAGGAAATCTGTGCTTTTTGAATTTGCAAGGGGTACCAAGCTGCGATCAGGCTGGAGCACACACTGACTTTTAAAATTACCTTGTCCAAGTGGGGGAACATTCTGGAAAAAAGCAGAGAACAGCTTCACTAAGATGCAAATCCCAGAAGCAAAAAGGAGCTCTGGGAAAGCACCAAGAAAAGCTGTGGTGATGGGGGATTCCTTCCCCCTGCCTCAATGCCCTCCCTGCAGAACAAATGGAGGAAGAGATGTGTATGTGCTGCTGAAGCCCTGGCCCTATTATGAACATTAAAACAGTAATTAGCTGCTGTGCTCTGCTGCAGAAGGAGACAGATTTCTATCTGTGGTCCTCAAAAATACAGCTCACAAATACTTATTAGTCCTTGCTCATGAAAGATGCTGTAAGCATTTAAATGAGTTTTAATTATTAACCATATTAGTTCATCTGTTGGATGATTTTCCAGTGATGTAGCACAGTGAAAGCCAGAGTAGTCAGGGTAATTTTCTGTGACTACTCCTAAAGAGGAGAAAATATGCTAAACCACATCATAAACCAGTAACATCTTAATACTGGCTGCAAACAGGTTCTCTCACAAAATCCCATTACCTTACTGGGATGACAAACAACCTCTCCACTTCAGCAGGGACTGAAGAAAGGGAACTGATGACATCAAACTCCCTGTATTTCCCAGGGCTTACCTGAGGGTCGTGCCTCTATAATGTAGCCAGTTGTGGGTTTTTCTCCTGAATCTCCCTCAGTCCATTGCAGTGTCAGCCCAGAAGCAGATTTTGTCACTAGGATTTCCTGAGGGGAGCCAGGAGACCCTGAAGGGGGAAAAGAGAGTAGCAAATGAAGGTGGCATTGAACTGCAGCATGATTTGCTTCTGCTGAAAGAGGGGAAAAATTTTCTTGCAGTGTTGGTCAACAAATATGCAACATAAGTCAGCTCTGTGGGCTACTGACCTGACTTTTTCACTAGCTCCAGTACCAGCAGTTACATATCAGTGGGGTTTACAGGTCATAGGATCAAAGAATATCCTGAGTTGGAAGGGACCCACTAGGATCATCAAGGTCCAACTTGTGGCCCTACAGGGGATAACCCCAAGAATAAGGTACCTGTGTCAAGAAGGCAAGAGAAAAAGGACTCTCATTTTACCCATTGCCACTGCTATTTCTCATTTCAGAGGTGAAACCAGCCTGTGAGATTCATGGAGAGACTCATGGGGACAGGCACTGCCCATTGGCTTGGGAAGATTCCGTGGCCACGTTAGAAAGGATTTCTGATCTGCACTTGGTCTGTGGTGTGGTGTGAGAGTTAGACTGTGGAAGCGGGAAACAAACAAAAATCAGAGTTGTGGCCACTGCACCAATGCTCTGTGACTTACCTGACAGGTTGGTATCATTGGAGGGCATTTACCTTGTTGGATTATCTGTTTATCAAAGTCACTGCCAAATAAGAAAACCAACTCTTTGGGTACAGGCACTGAACCAAGCAGGGAACGCTGCCCTGCAGCTGCTCTTGACACAGCAGGAAATCCACAGATCTCTCCCTCTGCATAAGCCAGCGTGTCAGGAGAGAACAATTGTAAATTCCTTCTGGTTTTGCATCCAGGAACTTCTGCTGGTTTCAGCAGCTACTCCAGTTCTGCCTCCCACTGCAGAGCAGTACAGTCACAATTATGCACTGCGCTGTCAGGATGCAGCTCAGAAATCCCTGGCTGGCCTGTTTGCATTATGATTTATTTACAGTGCTTTGTTTATCCACACTAAACTTCTAGGTTTCAGGAAAAAGAAGAAAACATGTTTTTCACAGCAGTTGTGAAACGCACTGAATCACGTCCCATGACTCAGCTTCTCCTTGGAGCTGGAAATTCTTATGAAGCCCTGAGTGCACCATTCCCTGCTGGTGCCCTGTGCTTGTAGAAGTGATCTGTGACTTGTGATTTGCTTTTATAGCCCCCCTCACCTTCTGCTGGCCCAGCTGTGATGTTGGCTTGCAGTTCAGGTCCGTAGGCGATGGTTCGGGCTTGCACTCGGAATAAATAGGTCATGCCCTTGGTGAGATCCCGCACCTTCAGCCAGCGCTGCCAGTTCCCCTTGATGTCCACAGTCACCACCTTGCTCACCCCTGGAACAGCCACACAGATAAAAAAATAAGAGGGAGTTGCAATGCAAAAGTAGAAATCAAGCGGAGCTTATTACATCTAGACGGTAAGTAAAATCATCTAACAGTTTGCTAAGAAAGTATTTCTTACAATTAGCACGAGTTTAAGTAGTGATAATAGGCAATTTTCAGCACTGATAAGTATAATTAGAGTTTAAGCTTGATAAGTGGGTACTGACAAGGAAAAAACCTTACAACACAACTGGGAAATTACCAAGAGACTACATGTAACTTCAGTAATTATTCTGGGAAGAAAGGAGGAGGTAAACGAAGAGGAGTGCACGTTCCAGATTGCTTCCAAACAAGCATTTCTCCGTTGCTGCTTCCCCAAATAACCTCCAACATGGTCTGGAGGAGGAACAAGGGCCAGGTTTGTTCCATTCATCTCATCCTGCCATATCCACCATCCCCATGTGGATGCAGATGAAGGATGTGCAGCTCACCAGGACCTTGGGGCTACAAATGCCACAGCAACAGGGGATGCAACCAAAGCACTGCGAGCTTAAACAAGGCTGGAGCTGTAACTTGTGTTGCACTCTTCTCACTCTCTCAGAAATTTTCTTACAGGGATCAATTAAAATCAGAGTTGTTCCCTTCACCAAGGTTCATAGCTAGTTTCACCTTTAGGTTTTCAATGCTGAATAAAGGACTGAGGGGCAACGAGTAGTTTGAAAACAAAGAATATGGCTTTAACTGAAATTTTCTGGAAGTAAGTCAATGGAAAGAATTTGATTTATAAAAGATTATACAGAATAAAAAGTTCAAATTTATAGAGTATTTCTGGTGGTTTTTTGGGTCTGTATATGTACATGACACATTTCAAACCAAGAAGGTAGGAAGTAGGAGAAGGTTTTTCCCACTAGAAATGCCTGCTTGCTAGTTTATCTTTCCAAAAAAATGCAGAAGGAAGATGTTTTAAATCCAGATGCTTACTTTATGCAAATCAAGATGATGCTTTCAGTTTTAATCACTTAAATAAAGAGTAATGTCCAAGCAATTTCTGTTCAAAGTTTTCTTCCAGATACAATTTATAACTCAGGGAGTCTTTCCTTGGCTAACGAAGACGCAGTAAAAATGCTCCCTCCTTCCACAGGTGAACTATTTCATTTCTCTGAGACAAATCAGGAAGCATTTGTCATTTTCAAGTTATGCTCCAGAAAGAAAAAAAACCAAAACCAGAAAACTGCTGAAAAAGGCTCCAGGGTAATCTTGTTGTCTATTATTGTGTAAAACATAACAGTGTAAAGCTTAAACAATAAAAGGTCAAGCAGGGATAAGACTGTGCTAAAGAACAGATTGCTGCTAGAAAGCTTGGAAAAATGGGCAGGTGAGTGGTGGCTGGTGAGTGGGAAGGGAGAAGGTGTCACCATGGGAGGATGCTCAGCCAAAAATCGAGGATGGGTGGAAAATCAAAATATGAATGAGAAAAGCTCTGAAAGAGGGTGCAGCCCATCCAGGTTGGCGCACTGCAGTGCTCACATGGAGAAATGTGGGTTCTGGCCCCATATGGACTTGATGATCCATGTGGGTCCCTCCCAACTTGGAATATTTGTGAATCTGTGAAAATGATGGCATCAAGGAAAGGATTCTTTTCCATGGCAGGAGAATAAATACGTTTGCTGAAAGAAAAATGTTGGCACAAGAGCAAATGGTGGGTAAAAAACTGGAAAATAAATTCAGGCAAATATTTTGCATCTGAGGAAGAGCCCTCCATAACCTTCCTGCTCACATCAGAAATCTTCCAGAGGGGAAGGAGAGACAAGCTGGAGTCGGGGCAGCGCAGGCAGAGGTGGGGAAGAGAAGGAAAGGCAACAAAGGTTCTGAAGGATGTTAAGTGAAATACATGCAGAGAAAACATGATCTGACACTTCCATATTTTCAGGGGGAAAAATGTATTCTTGAACATTGTGTAGGAATGAAGAAAAGGGAGGAAATGCCCGACCAGCCCAAACCTCCTGCATACCCTGTGCACACTTCTTGGTCAGAATTAGAAATGCTTCCTGTGGGAGCTCTTTGTGCTCAGACCTGCCAGCCATAAAGGCTGACAGTGCTTTTATTCTGGTGTTTTCAATCCTGAGTTTAACTTTCTCTGTGCATGAGACGTGGATATTCAGACAATATAGATCATTATTCCTTACAGGAGAAGCAAATACAAGTGATTGATATCCTTATTTCTTTGAAAAAGAGTTTAAAATGGATTGGCAATGGCTAAAATTACTGTCCCTGCTGTCACACTGCCAAGGTGGACATCTTATTGAACTATTGGCAATCTACCAGGAATATAAAAATATTAATAAGGCCATCCACAAACTATGTCATCTTTTCTAATTCACCTTTGGAATGAATTTACGTTTGTTTTCAGAGAAATGGCCAAATCCTTCTCTCTTGCTGTTCTGGCAAATCAATGAAACGTTTGTGGCCAGCACATTGTTTCAGTGGTTTAACTGAATTCTGGTGCTGGGTTAAAAATGCTGCCTGAAAACTCCGTGTGAAGAGACACAACCACGTCTCTGCCCTGTTATCCTCCCTGTCACAGCAGAGGTGCTGCCAGTGATGGCCAGCACATTTGATGCCTGGGCAATCTCAGTGATAACAGAAGTGACACATGATGTGATAAGCAACACAAATGTGCCTGACAACTATTCTGGGATGGAGCCTACTCAGCAGTTTCAAAGGCAAAGCGTGGAGACAATCAGGTGCTCCCAGGCTGAGCTTCCTCTTCGCCCAGACCAGGTAATGATGGCTGTAAAATGACTTTTCAAATCACACAGACTATAGTTTGTGCAAGAAAATGAGAGAAGACAAGACAAAAGCTATATTCCACAATATTATGGCTCGCTGAAGCGTTTTGGCAAAAGTGGAATTGTTTTATTTACCCTTTGCCACCTGGCTTCTCTCGGAAAACAGCGGAGAGCAAGTAGGAAATTGGGCAGAGATGAAAGGTCCTACAGTACTATTGTGTCATTTCGCCATGAATATGTATGATCAGAGGCCTTTCTTACCCTGGACAGGAGCCAGAGGCTCGTAGACGACTCGATAACCCTGCAGGACTCCATTTGCTGCTGTTGGCTCGCCCCAAGACACATTGAGGGTAGTGCAGGTGATTTCAGAGAAGGCCAGGAAGCTGGGAGCACTGGGTGCTGAAAGGATTGCACACAGATTGAATTGCAGCAGCAGCACTCAGTCTAATATACATATATATTATAAAACATTGCTTTATTTGCCCAGCCTGAATCTAAAAGAAACAATCAGAGAATGGGATTTGTCAGTTGTATCCAAATGTCCTGTAATCAGTCAGAAATGCAGCCTGTCCTAAAAATACAGCCAGTCAGCTGCAAAACTGAACCTCCACACCAAACAAGGAGAGAGAGCATGGAAGGGAAGAGCCCTTAGAAGGGTGCTATGGGAGCCACCTCCTCTTCACAGCCACCACCAAGGGCATTGCCTTCACCCTGTGCCAGAGCACTCCCAGCACATCCAGCACAGAGACTGCTCAGCCTGACTGAGGCTGCTGATCCAGCTTAAAAAAA
>VXAX01004958.1:228081-475373 GCA_013399835.1 Leptocoma aspasia
AGAGTGCTCAGCCTGACTGGGGGTTCTGGTCCAGCTTAAAAAAAAAAAAAAAAAAAGGGAGGAATTCTAAAAAGCATGCTAATTCCTCACAGGACCATCAGGGCAGCTTCCAGGCACTGGAGATGAGCTCCTTCGGATTTCCAGGTGTGGCAGCAGAAACCAGAAACAGAGCCACAGACTGCTTCCTTCTGGACCAGCTTAGTTTAGGGACTGGCCCTTCTGCCATTCTGTTCTCATTTCAGCTGTATCACTCTCCTCACACTCCACTTATGTGACGCTTTTTTCCCCGCTTTTAGGACGTCTACAATGCAAACCCAAAGAGCTCTGCCCTCCTGGGTGCCATACCCGCCTGGTGTGTCCTGCCCTGGGCGGGGCTGCTCCGGGGACCGTCCCCGGCCGCGTTGAAGGCGGAGATGCAGACCAGGTACCGCGTGTGGCTCGTCAGGTTCTTGAGCCGCACGCTGGTCTCCGGCAGGAACAGCACCTTCACCTTCTCCGTGTCATTCAGGGCGTCGCTCTCCCAGTAATAAATCTGTTGGGACAGCGAGACAGAATCCCAGCATTGTTAAGGTTGGAAAAGCCCTTGATAGATCATGAGTCCAGCCATCAGCCCCCAGGTTTGCCACTAAACCGTGTTCCCAAGTCTCGCATCCAGTCGCCTCTGGAACACTTCAAGGCTTGGTGATTCTTCCACCTCCCTGGGCAGCCTGCTCCCATGCCTGGCTAAGCTTTCTCTGAGGAAATTTTTCCTTATATCTAATCGGAACCTCCCCTGGCACAACTGGAAGGCATTCCCTCTCATACTGTCATGTGTTTTAGTATATCCTACACCTAGAAAATATTTGGCCACTGCAGCTACAAAACAACCAGAAAGACAGCGTAGTCTTGCCCTGGACTCCTCTGTTAGTTGGGATACTCAGGTTTTTCAGCACATGCCAAATAATTTCCTTAGCAAATTCCCCTGAGTCCAATGACCACGTAGCTGAGTACATCACTCAAAAACAGAGCAAACGCTGAAGGATATGGCTTAATGACAGCAGGTATGAGCTGCCAGGGTTCAGTGAGGAGAGGTCAGTTTAAACACTCTCTGCAATGCAAGCTGCCTGTCAGCACTGGCATCCTGACACACCCTGATGGTCCATGAGTCCCCTCTGCACACACATAGCACTCACACCACTGGTGTTCACAGCACAGCCAGGAAAATGCCCTCCTGAAGAGGGTAACAAGATTCTCCCTAAAGTTCCTTGAGGTGCTTTTTCCCTTTCTTCCATTACATAATTTTTACCCCGATGCCACAAAATTAGCCTTCGGAGAAGCTGTTTCCAAGCGGAAAATTGCTGCCAGCCCTACTTATTGGACAGGCCTGGCAGTGAGAGCATTACAACAGGCCAAAGCAAGCCAGAGAGCTGAGAGAACAAGCCAAGGCAAGACTCCACCTTGGCTCTCCAAGCCAAGCTGCTGAAGCCATCTATATACGTACAAAAGGGAAAGGACAGGGATTGATATATAAGGATGCTTGTTGCTGCCAAGAAGGGATGCCAGATTATTCACATTGGCTTGGCTTTCCTTCACTTATGGATCTAAATTCATGGAGAGAGGCAGAGCCAGACACTGAACCCAAGCCAAGCTCCAGTGTTTGTAGACTTGCCCATTCCCACTCTCTGAGGGTCCGTTCTCATGCTGGAGATGCTGAGCAGCGTGTCTCTGCAACGTGCTCATCTCCTGCAAACCAAACGCAATTAATACTCTGATTTAATTTTGTTAAAGTTAAGGAAATGAAGCAATGCTTCCAAAATCCGACCTGGCTCAGACTTCCAGCTGGGAGAAAGTTCTGCTCTTCCTAAAGGCTTGTAGCATTTGATGGAGGGAAAGCTCTCTTAATTTTCTTCAATACATTTCTTGCCCCCAGCTCTTGTGTATCTGTGTTGCTTTTTGTAGCAGATATGTTGCCTGAATAAGTGGAGCTGCCTCCTTATCTGCATTCCCTGTTTCCCCATGCTCTCCTTCTCCATAAATAATGACACACTCTCCCCTTTTCTCTCCTCCCCCTCCCAATCTCATTCTCTTTCTTTTGTTTTTGGGGCTTGCTGCTGTTCCTTACTGCAGCCTGAGCACTGTTCTAATACACCTTATGCGGCGAGGGCAACTGCACTTTGTAGAGCTCTCTCACAAGTAAATAGCAATGCCAAGCAAGGTAAATGAAAGCAGTAGAAACAGGAGGATTGCCTTGTAGCCCTGGATGTTCCCGTTCTGGCTGTCGGCAGGAGGGGGGTCCCAGGTGAGCTCCAGCTGGCTCGCGGAAAGAGAGTTGACTTGGATGTTCTGTGGGGCCAGCGCCGGTGCTAGGGAGGAAGGAGGACAGAAGAATTAACAGTGACAAGCAGAATTAGCTCATATCCAGGCTTTTCATTTGCAGAAGGACCCAGGCCAGACTCTGTTTATGCCACAAGTCAGCAATGAGCCAGCCCCGGGGTATCTGTGTCACCGGGATGTCGTGGCACAAGAGGAGTGAGGAGCAGCTGAGCCTGGGGACGTGGTTGTGCTCTGCTCCACGCAGCCTGGCTTAGACACTGAATCAACTCAATCCTGCCAGCAGCTTTGGAAAAGAAAGGAAAATTTTGCCTTGGTCCCCTGGTAGTTTGGGGCTCACCTTTGGCAGTGGATGGTGTCCTGGTGAGCAAGGCAGCCCCTGCCACCATCAGCCCAAATGCCACTCAGCAGCAAGACTTTGGGCCAAAATGCTGCCTAAAATTACCTCCAAACCCAGTCAGCTGCTAATCAATGCACTAATATTTTATCTATGACAGAATGACTTTTAGTTTGCTACTAGGACTTTTTGTTAGCTCCACTTTGATTACACCTCCACATGCACAGACTGGCCCTCTTTTGGCTCCTGGTGGCATTTCTTCTTTGCATCGTGCTGTGCTAGAAAACCAATCTTTGAGTGCACCTGGGTCACTCCATCCCTTCCCTTTGTCAGGATCCCACTTGGTGCAGGTGGATTTTCCTCCCCAGCAGCTACTGAGGACGCTCTGTTCTCCTGACCTGCTGTCTGAGCCTCCAGCAGGTTTTAACAAAACAGCTCCTGCTCTGTTCACCGGAAAGGTGCTGAGGTGAGTCCTGGTCAAACTCCAGAAGTGGGGAGAGAAAGGCAGGGCAAAGGCTCCATTTCTCCTCTCTCTGTGTTCATGGTGCCATAGCCTTCTGCCAACCCCCTGAGAAAGTTGTCTCTTTTCTCTCTGCCCCTTTCTGGGCCATAAATAGAAGTGATTAAATATTCACCGCTTGCACTGGATAGCGCCGGTTAGTTGCTCCTCTGGAGACTTCTTTCTTAAGAGAGAATGACCTTCATAAGTCACACTTTTCTACCAATACTCCCTCCCCCCAGAGTTATAAAATAAAAAAGTAATTAACACCCACTCAGCCTGACACCAACTATTTATTTTGTTCTAACTGTGTGGTTTCCATATTATCACTGCCCACCCTGCCGTTAATGGAAATGTTAATAACCAGCGCCAGGTTGTTGTGACAGATGCTTGGGCTCATTATCAGAAATTCTTATTTACCGCTCCATTAAACGACAGAATCGCACAAAAAAACAATTCAATCAAAACTAACTGGAGGAATTTTAACAGCCACATTAATAATCCAAAACATAAATAAAGTTAATGTCTTTTGCATGTTTGCCATTGGCAACTCTATTGCAAAATTATTGCTATACAATTAAAACGTGAAAGGTAAAATTGAAAATAGCCTTTATCCCAGGGCTCGGTTAAAACTATTTATTTATTGTGCGTTTTTTTGTTTCCTTTTTGGCTGGATGGTGAATACATGAGGTGACAGTGACCATCAGTAAACCCCAGCTTGGTCACAAGGGTGCACTTGTCTAATTATTGCCCTGCCTTCTGTGCTCATCGCTTGGCTGGATGCCCTCAGTGCAAGGGAACGCTGTTAGGAACCAAAAACCTCAAGCTTTTGAGAATTTCACAGCACAAACCATAGCACGAGGCCAAACTGATCACAGAGAGCAAAGCTGAAAACACATCCTGGAGATCTGCCAGGATGACACGCTCAGGGAAACAGGAACATGTACAATCACAGAGGAAAATGGGTCCTTTTAGCAGTGTATTTCCTTTCTAAGGACTGACACCACTGTCTGTCCTGAGCTGACAGCTTCACAGTGCTCTCAACACCCAGGTCTGAAGCAGCACCTACAAGAGCATTTTTCTTTGGATGCCGTGTGCCAGCCTGGAACAAATACTGCTTCTGAGACGCGACCATCAGAGGAGACGGCGTGCACAACCCACTGCCAGAAAAACACTGCTTTTCCTCAGCCCCTTCATGCAGCACATCTAAGAAACACAGTGGTTAAAACCTGCCAGTGATAACTCTGCACTGACACACTTGCTGCTGGAGCTGCACTTTTGCTGGCGCGGCGGTTGAAAATTTGACGGGAGGAACGAAAAAAAAGTGTGGAAAAAAGACATTTCACTACTCCAGAGCCTCCACAAGATGCAAATTGTTTGGTTTTGTGCCCTGTAAGTCTGTCCCTCTGTTCAACTTTCAAAGGCTGATGTGTCCCTCCTCTTCTAAGCACAGATTTCTCACTGACAGCGAGGGACAGCAGAAGAGTGCTGGTGATGCTTGATGTGGCTCTGTGCTGACAGCACGTTCCATTAAGGTTGAAGAGAAATACTTCAAAAAGAAGGAAACACATCCCTGAAGAACCCCACCTGTTTGTAACCCCAAACCATTCCCTGAATATATGGATAGCCTGTGCCAATAAAAGCAAGTGCATTTTAAAGGTGAATTCAAAAGGCTTTTTATCTTCTAGGAATGCACTTCAAGATTACTGAGCTTGGACTTTTTCATGGCTGCTGAAATCTCAAACACATAAAAAGCAAGGTTAGAGCTGCATACCTCACATTGCTTTAGGTGTTAGTGACATTATCAACTATAGCAGGAGCGACACAGACCCCCGAGGGTCCAAACACAGCTCTTGGCAGGTGGAAAGCATTTCACTTTCCCTGAAAAAAAATCTGTGTATTCGTGAAGTCGAATTCTGTGCACGTATCCTGCCTTGGAATCTCATGCAGATATTTGTAAACATTTCTTTTCTTATCTGATTTCAATTTACCTTTGAGATTGTCTCCTTGAAACTCTCTCTCAGCCAAAACGTAAGGAGAAAGAGTGAGCAGGTTGTATAGTAATTAGTAACAAATAGTAACAAATATGGGCTGGGCTGCTGTTGGCAGGATCACATAAAGACAACAAATCTATCCAGAAACGTGGTGAGAGTGTCAAAATGAGCCCATAAATAAAGTTACACACCTAAATCCACACTTACACATATCACTGCCCTCATTTCCCAGCCGCACTGAGCAGCCTCTGCTCTCACTGCAGGCAATTTGAGCTTGCAAATGCTTCTAACCTTTAAAGAAAAGGTGCTTTAAATCCCTGGTGGTCTCCCTGCTCCAGAGCTCTGTGCTCTGCAGAAGGTTCACCTCAGCTCTTCTCACTTGGGATATTTGCTCTCTGGGCTGTGTGGCACCCAGAGCTTTCCATCAATATGGAGCTACTATTCCTTTTCTCAGCGACAGTGGCCATGATGCTCTGTGGCACAGGTGGGCTACAAATCCTTGTGATTCATCGGGCAAACTTGATAACTGGTTTTGTGAAGCACTCCTCACTGCTCTTATATCTGCTCCAGTTTCTGGGGACCAGAGGATTTATCCTCTAGTGGTTTTCTAATTGTTTCTGCAGTGGCAGTGTTACTGGCAAAAACTCACAGACAAGTTTGGGACAATTTTTCCTGATACTCACATGCCATTTAAGTAAACATTCAGGCCAAAAATGAGGAGAAAAAATGCAGTGAAAGAGACTGAAGGATTTTCTGTGCATCAGCTTGATCCCAAACAATCCCAAGCAGATTTCTGTTTTGTAAAGACCACTGATCCTTTTCTATCTAGCAAGTGTTTCCCTCCAGTTCTTCAAAGCATGACTTGGAGAACATGCCTGCCTTTATTCCCTAGTAATCAATATGTTTGCATTTTGGTGTTAGCACCTAGAGGCCAGAATCTCATTGCACAATGTGCTGCATAAACACTGAACAAAGACACAGCCCCAGGCCCCCAAATCCTCTAATCTGTCTCCACATTACAATGGAGGGGTGGTTGTTGCATGTTCTGAGTATCAGCTGTAATTTTACCTACCTAGTATTAACAACAAGGGAGAAAGCACAACAATATTCAGTTGGTGAAATTTTGCACACCAGAGCTTCCAAAGTTTACACACTGATTCCTGGCACACACAGTCATGGAAAATTGGGCTGAAAGGGTTTGGAGGGGACTCAAGGCACCATTCTCCTGGGTCATACTGGGATCAACTCGCTGGTCAGATTTTCATGTAATCTCAATCACTGACTTCTTTCCAGATTGTGCTGTCATTCCCACACAAAGTCTGCCAGCACCTCTCTACTTTAACAACTCTTAAAATAGGGGTTTGTGTAATACCCATACTTTAAAAATAAAAGTGAACAAAATAGGGATATCTATAGTAGAACAATAACTCACAAAATAACTCTTGTATTATTCTTTTTGACGCCTAACCTAAACCATACTCGCTGTATTGAAGTTACATCCCTGCAGTGACATGGAGATTGCTGCTTCTTCAGCTGCAGCCACTGCCTTCAAATCACAGTGTAGATAAGCAACAGTTTAGTGGTTTCTAAAGCCAAACACCACACAACAAACAGAAGGTCACCAGATAAAGCAGTGAGACTGATCTGCAGAACAGGCAAAGTGGAACACAAGGGGTTTTCCTGCAGTACAGGCTTAGAGTAGAAATGTGAGAATGGTACCTCCCAGGAATGACCAAGAAGGTGGATCTGCAGATGTCTGCAGTCACTCCTTGCATGAAGGAAAAGTGGCATGAGAGAAAAATGTTGTGTTTATTGGCCATTTTCTTACAGAGTCTGGGAAAGAGCGGTGGGAGGATCGGAGCAGCAGAGCCTCGGTGCCATCAGGAATTCTGTGTGAGTGATGCTGATTAGCTCAATAACAATTAGTCAGTTGTGCTTCAAAACCAGCTACTGCAAAGCTGCTTTCCACTGTGACAGAGCAGCACAAGCTATATTTAGAATGTAAAACACACTTCCCACTAATTTCTGGCTGTTTTAGGCTGGGCTTCATCTCGTGATGGAAGTCGGTGCTTTTTCCAAGGGCTGCACTTTGTGTGGTTACTCAGATGTGTTTCAGAGGCACTAAGAGAGGCAGAGCCACATTCCAGGGATGTGGGTCTTAACCCCTCCAACACACTGCATTTGCTATGTCGGGCCTGAGTGCTCCTGCCCTCTCACTCAGCAATTTGGCACCAGTGCTGCCCTGCCAGGCTTGTGACACCCTGAGACATGAAATGAGTCTCAGCAAAGGAGCAATCTGGCCTCCCCATTGTTGAAATGTTCAACTGGACGGAGGAGGAGGCTAAAACAGATGTAAAAGTCAGGTTTTAGTTGGAAATATCCCTTTCCAAGGGATGTTGATGTATGTGTTGATTTACACAGTTGCATAGATCGATGTAAGAGAAATGGAAAGATCTCCTCATGTACCAGTGGAAGTGAACACAACGTTGAAAAACGTCTCTCTCACCTTCATGAATGCTGAGGAAGACAGAGCAAAAATGCAAAAATAGATGTAGACTAGAAAAGACAAAAAATAGAAAAACCTATTTTAGTGGAGAAGAAAGGGTGAAGAAGAGAAAAAGAACAGCTGTCAGGATGAGGACTTTGGGAGTCTGGAACACCTGCAGTTGTTTTACTCTGTGCCATCTTGTCTGGGTAGGCAAACACTTGGCTCTCTCTGTATACCATATTTAGTACAGTAGCTGCGTTTTGCCACATCAATTTTTTAAGGGTATTAAAGTAATGAAGGAACATAAATTAAAGCAGCTGCAAATGATCCCCAAATGTAACATCCCCAGCTTCTATGCTTAGTACTGGGAAGCTTCCCAATGTTGGCACAGGTATCTTCAGCACCTGCAGAGAGACAGGAGGGAGGTGGGGGTGGAGGGAGGGATAGATGACATTCCTGCAAACTGAATTCCTGAAAACTCAAATGAAACAAGGACTAGAAGTGGAGTCTCTTTTCCATGGGCACAGATCTAGGGGCTTACCTGCCAGTGCCCTTTTTGAACTGAGGAGCCATTCCCATCATGTTCCTCACTATCTCTTCCAGTGGTGGTGAAAACACTGTTGCTGTGATCCCTAATCTTTTGAAGTGAGGTTTGGATTTCCCACGTGAGTGAGCCATGTGCAGTCTGGGAATTTCACGGGGCAGACATGATCTGGGTGATTACAACCATGGCAAACCTCACAGAGCAGTGCTGTGAAAGAGCCTGCAAACACAAACTACACACTTTTCTTTTGCTGAATTCCACAGCTGTACTTAGCAAACACAACCCTAGAACAGGCTATCACATTGCATACTGAGATTATCCATCAAGGAAATGAGAGAGCCCAGCCCAAAAGTAAAGCCCTCACAGAATTATCAGACTGCCTCTGGAAAGGGCGTACAGGTGGTTAAAACAAGAAGGGGGGAATAATAAAACGAGCTTTTCCCTCTATTTCTTTCATGTCAATAAGGATGTGATCACACACAGGCAGGCAGCCCATCAGTCAGCAGAGATGGGCCATGAGCAGGAACAGCAAGAGCCTGACAGCATTAGTATGCACAAACAACCAGAGGCACGAACCTGCAAGCTAAAACCCCCTCTCTCTCACATCCATGCAAATCAGGGATGGCTCCTGCAGCCCCCTCTCCCTTACATCCTTGCACTTTGGGGTTTTCTCCATTGAAGAGCAGAAACAGCTGTGTAAGGAGAGCAGTGCCAGCTCTGATGAGTGCAAGATTCACCCCCAGGAGGTGCTGAAGGTTGTTCAAGGGATGGTGAGGAGCTGCTGTGTGTCTGATCCTCTCTCTTGTGCACTGGGAGCAGTACAGGATGGGAAAGCACCGCCCTCCACTCTCTTAAAAGTCTACCCATTAGAGAGGCAAAATTACCAGTTTCACATTATTTCCCCACACTCTCCAGGACCCAAAAATTCCACCTCCTCTATTTACAGTCATATTCCACTTATTATAATTTGTTAATGCCACATTTGAATATCATAATACCACAAGTTCATGGCAGCTGACAAAAGCACCCACTTCACATCTACTAACAGCAATGGCAGCACCTACTAAAGTCTAATCCTTCTGCTTCACTGCAGCCAAGAGAGCGTATCAAATCATCTCCCCTGGGTTTGCCCTCTACCAAATGTCAAAAGCTATATCAGAAAAAAGTCAAAGGGCACAGGTGAGATCTGCCCCTGGAATAACCTTTTGCAGTGGCTTTAATGCCAGTTTGGGTAGCTGACCCCCATGAGGAATTAATTTAGGATTTACAGATTGCGATGGTCAGGGAACCCCAGGGAGCCCACAGAAGACTGTGTTCTTTTGCTTCTGGGGAGAGAGAGATTAAATTTAAATTTTCTTGACTCTCAGTGAGAGTTTTCTCCTTCTTACTTTCTCTATTTTTCATCCCTGAGATCATTGCTGCAGTTTCACCCCCCCATTCCATCTCAGTGCCTGGACTGCTGCAGCCAAAATATTTTAGACTATTGCTAATTCATAATTTCTTCAGAAAAAAATGGCAACTTTTTTTGTTTTCAGTCTACAACAGGCAACCTGAAAAGCCTCCAGTTCTGTGATTGACGACGGATACAGCAAACAGATGTCAGAGAAGAAAACCAACTGTGTTTCTCCACAGCTGGCTTCACAGCAAAGCTGTACAGAGCAGGCAAAGCCACGGGAGTTGAGACCCATATGAAATACTTACAGCACAAATTTTGCTCACATATCCCAGGATGACTGCAAACAAGCAGAGCAGGACTGCACAATTAGGTGAAATAGGAATTTGGCTGCAAATATAACCCTTTAGTCAAAAGCACTCCAACTCCAGCCTGTGCCTGCTGGAATAGGAGTTATCAGCCAGGGGCTTCCCCACTTCTTTACCAGGGCAATTTCTGCTTCGTTTGACTTTACTACTGATTGCTCATGTTTTTTGAAAGGAAGGTTAATTCCTCTGCTTTTAATGGAGTAGCTGTGCAGTTAGCTCAGTAAAGCTTTGCATACACGATCAGGCATCTCCTCCCTCCGCTCTGTGCGGGGCTGTCCCTGCTCCCGGCTTCCACAGCCCGTGGAGCACTGCAGCATTTGTCCTTCCCCTCCCACCAACTGCAGCACAAAGCCACGAGCCCTCATGATGAATTTGGCCACGGGGGCCTGCCCGTCTCGGGCTACAGTGGGTACCAAAAATCAGCATCAAATGGTTGGGGTTGTGAGTTCATGGTCAGAGCAGAGCGCTGCCCGGCACCTCCCAGGGACCAGCCGGAGCAGCGCATCAAAAACCGCGGAAATTTTTGCTAGGACAGAAGCATCCTTCCTACATTGAGACGTGATAAAAAGAGGCAATTAGACCCGAGCTAAGCAGGAGCTGCCGCACTGCATAAAGCATTGTGCTGTACCAAAGGCTGCTGATGACCAATATTAACAACTTAATGAGCTGTTAATGAGGCGCGCGTTCGGCTTTTACTTGCAGCATGAAAACATTGCAAATCATTTTAGGGAGCTTTGGACTGTCAATGGAGAATTAAAGATGTCAAATAAGCCCATCAAATCTATGTCTCAATCTGGACACTGCGTTTCCAGTGCATTCGCTTAAAATTCCTTCTCCTATATGGTAGAATAACTTGCTTTGACAGCACTACGACTCTCAGACTTTGCTTCCTTCTGCCTTGACATTAGATTTCAGCCTCCAGAGAGCTGCAGGGATGTCTTTTTGACATGCTGACATTAAGGACACTTCTTCCACAGACTCACACTGGCACGGTTACTTTCTGTCTTGCCATTGTAAAAGCAGCTACTGAGCTAGGCTACCAAATCTGGAAGTCTAATTAGCAAACCTTCGCATCATCTGTAAACAGATTAAGAATATAAAATCACCCTTAAAAATAGCCAAGTTTGAGTAGGAAAGGGAGCCAAAGCTTACAGAGAAAATTCATTTCCGTAACTCCCCAGCATTGTAGCAATACCAGTAGCACACAAGCAGTGACTAATGCCCTAACGTGGGCACGCTTTAGTTTGTTATTTTTTACTGTCCTGTCACAGCCCTGCAGGATTAGATCCCACAGCCAAATGTTATCAACACTCCTGTTACCTCCAGTGGAGCTGCATTGAGGGGAACAACAAACCCAAATTGGACTTGCTGCAGACAAGCCCTTAGTGGAGTCCCTGTACACAGAGTGAACAGGGAGAAGTTTAAAATCCACCAAGAAACACTGATGGGATGTGCCCAGTGGCCAATCCTGCTTTCAGAAATGGAATGCTGTAGGGATACAGGCGTATTGAATTCCAAGAGAAACTGGGAAGAGTTTACTTTCCCAATCCAAACAGGAATTGTCTCACCACTTCTTTTTTTCCTTCCATCTTCCTACAGTTTGCCTTTCTTGCTGTGGTCTGACTTTACTCTGTCTTTTAGCACATTGTTGGAGAATAAGGCTTGCATCTTTAACTCTAAGCTGGGAGGAGACCTTCTCCTTTCTTGGAGAGAAAGACACTGGGACAGGATGCAACCCAGGGTCACTCCTGGAGCAAGGCATTCCCAGAATGACAGGGTAAAGTTCATCCAGAACTGAGCATCCCATTGGAACAACTCTGCAGGTTCTTTAAATATAAAGGGGAGGGGAAAAGGACAACCAGATTGAAACACCCTGCCATGCCCCAAAAGTAGCCTCTTGCTGATGTCCAGAGGTGTCAGCAATTAAAAGGCAAATACCCTATTATTCCAAAGGCTTGGTTTTTAAAGTGCCAAAGTTGCCCTTTGTTTAAAGTTTGAGCAAGTGAAACCAATAATTCATTTACCATTCTATCTCCCAATAGCTTCCTTCCCTCCCCTTTTGTTTATCGAGGGAAGATACTGTCCCTTAGGCTGACAGGTTTTAGACTACTGCAATGTGAAATGGCCATGATAATCCTTCTCTTCCCTTCTCCAGTGGCATCTGGGATGGCAGTGCCCACCCAGCTCTTGCAGCTGTGCCAGCAGCACTGTGCTGCTATCTGCACAGGCACAGCCAGCCCTCGTGTCCCACTGAGATAGGAGCAAACAGCCAGGGGCCCGGCAGGACGGAGCCTGCCAGCTCAGTGTGCTGCAATGCTGTCACTCCTCTCCGAGCCTGGTACCAAGGAGGCACTGGGGACTCCACACAGCATCTCCTCTGCTGTCTGGGGCAGGGGAGGAGATAAAGCTGCTGTGCTGTAAGAGAAAGGGGGGCCCGGGCAGTGCTGAGGGACTGCCTTCTCCAGAAAGGGACTGAGGTGACACCACGGGGAGAACCTGGAGTGCACATATAAAAGAGCGAGGCCTGAAGGAAGAGATTAAAGCACCCAAGGGCAAAGGAGCCTTGTCCTGCCAACCTTTCTTGCCTTGAGCACAAAGGGATGTTGCCCCAGCACAGATAACCAGGTAAGAAGGGACAAGAGCTCTGTGCTGGAAGCAGTTTCTAAAGGAGATAAAGTCTTTGCTTCCTTACAAGGCTTCTTTGTCCTTATCATGGCTCGCTCTCTCAGCGTAGCCTTCTCTGTCCCAAACCTATTTCACTATTTTTAATCTTGGAGCTTTCCAGGTGGTTTCTGTTTCTGGCCTGCAAAATGCTGGAGATGGCCAGGCAGCTCCAAGTGCTTCCCCTGACATTACTGGCAGAGCAGATCTTCCCTCCCTGAGTCAATTACGGGTGAATAAAATAAAGTTTGTGAAGTCCAGGAACACCTGTGAAGATGCAGGCAGGAAGGCAGATGAAAATAATTGCACATAAAAGGAAGAAATTTGGTTTGGTGTCTGCTAGCTTTGCACCAAGAGGTGGATTCAGCATTTGAAGACAGATGTAAGAAGCAGAAATCACTCTGTCCCATTCCTGTTCTTTTCCAAGCTACAGTTCCACTGGGAAGAAAATGAGAGGGCCAGGTAACATTCTCTGAAAGATGATGGTACAACTGAAGTGGCATTTCAACTGAGGACTTCTAAACAAAGGGATTTGTCTCCCAGCTCTTTTTACTCCTTGCCTTTCCCATTACAGAACCAGCTCTCAGAGATCGTAATTAAAAAGAACAACAACAACAACCTGGCCTCATCAGTTCTTGTGAATTCTGAAGGTCACCAATGTCACCATCAGTTATAATGACACACATCACTCCCCTCTTCACACAAATGGATTTACAACCTGTTTAAAGGCTGATGTCTCTCAGAGCACTTCACCCCTTCTGCCACCCCCCTCTCTGCACACACTCACTCTACTCTAGCAACAGCTGCTGGAAGAAATGATGAATTCCATTACTTTTAATCCAAAACAGCTTTGCAGTATATGGGAGAAGCACTGAAGGCTGCAGGCTCGTTAGCACAGGATTTGTATTGCCACATTTTACTTTATTCATCTTCCCAAATTAGGTGAAGCACGTCTGCCCCAAACCTGTGATTTCTGTTTAATTAAAATGCAGGTAGTGGAGTCTCCCGAACTCCAGAGCCCCCCACACAATCAGGTAGTGACAGCAACCTGGTAGAATAATGCTCTTGATATAGTGGCTGCTCTAACAGAGTCTTAATTTCAGTGGAGCAGAACAGCACCTCTGGTAGCAGCTGTGTTTCAGGCTGGGATGAATATCAGTACCCAGCCTCTCGCTGAACACTCACTGCCTCCCCAATCAGAGCCAGCATCCCTGACAGCTGAACTGTTAAATGAATTAACAAGGCGAAAAGGGGGCTTGCCAGCGGGGCTGCGACTCCCTTCCTAATTTCTGCAAGTGGTGGCTTTCAATTTTTCTGTCATTTGTCAGGAAATGCACATGGTTCTCTAATGAGCAGGGCAGAACTGCAGCCAGCTCTAAAAAGGCAGCATTAGAGGATCTTCTGGGCCTTGGAGGAGAGGGATGCAGATGCTTGAGGCAGGTGGGGGAAGGACACGGGCTCTGCTCAGACTGAACAGGCAGCACATCCTCCCCAACTGTGCTGAGCTCAAGGAGTCCCAGCCAACTCTCCCATCTTGGGGAAGAACTGCTCTCCACACCAGTGAGTTTTGCCAATATCCAGGCAGAACTCAAAAGGAAGCCTTTGATCTTGTGGGCTACTCGAAAAAGGAAAAGCATTTCCTCCACCTGTAGAATAAAATAAAAAACCTACCACCAAAAAACCCCAAAAGATCCAAACCACTGGCATCCAGCTTTCCTGTTCACCATGCAAGTTGGGCTACAGAGGCTTTTTACTCATGTCTGGCCCATTGTTCCCTCCAAGAATTTCCACCTGCCCATCAGTCAGAGGCAGGGAAGACCTGCTCAGGCTGCCCAAAGGGGGCAGTTGGCTGGAGCACAGCTCAAGAGCACTCCAGGGCTGGAGAGAAACTCTCCATTTGGGTATATTTTGCTCATTTAATTGGCAAAACTTGAGGATGGTTTGTTTTAGTGGCTTTTTTCCCCCAAGCTTTTCAGGTGGTTCCATTACCTACCGGAACTTTTATTGTAAAAATCCAGGTATGATCATAGGGAAATTTTCAAATCTAACAGGGGAGAGCACAAGAGGGAAGGAAGGAATCACACACACTCCTCCTTCTGCATCACTGCAGAAGCTGAACAGCACAACCATCAGCAACACGAACACCCAACAGAAATGGGTATTTTGACTGAGCTGGCCTAAGCCCAGCACATTTCCCCAAAGGCACAAAGGCTGTATATCCCTTTTTACGAGGCAGAGAGGAATGTTCTCCCCTCTCCCAGAATTACTGCAGTGCTTAGGGCAGAAGGAGGCCCCATTTAACAGCCCTGAGACAAAAGTTACCTGGGAGCTTCAGCCCAGGGACTGGCCACCTTCACTCACTTTGTACCCAGTGCTGTGCTTGTGTCAGCATTTGTTTATTGGGAAGCTTTTCTCTGTTTTTAACCTGGATGCCCCACTGCTGGAGCTGAGCAGACCCATTTTTTCCCAGCTTGCTGCTTAACTACCTTTACCGTGGGTAAGAACATTGAGCAAACAGTAACAGCAAAAACCTTGTATTTCCACAGCACACTTTAACTCAAAGGTGTCACAAATCAATTTAAAACTTAAATTGCAATACCATCTCCAATCACTTTACTCACAGTATAAATCACAGCCAGTTCTGGAGGTGGAAGAGGCAGTTATATAACAAAGTGTAATAACTTCACACAACACGAGTGAAAATCGGCAGGAAGATCCTACATTCATCATCTCTGCTGTGTGAACCTGGACGGTCCCTTTCCAGAGGTAAATCCAGGGACTCTAAAACAACAGCCAAGTCACACACTGCAACTTCAGACACACCAGTCCTGCCTGGAAAAGGAGACCTCCTGAATACCACAGAATCATGGAACGGTTTGAGCTGGAAGGGATCTTAAAGCTCATCTAATTGCAGCCCTCCTTCCTTCAGACACTCAGGGGTCCTGTAATTATCTCAGTGTCCTCTCAAGGCTGTCTCCTCTTGTTGCCCTGATCCCTGAGTCATGATAGGAAGATCTGGATAGTGGGATTAAAGGGCACAATATAACAGCATTTCCTTGTTTTCCCCAGCTGATTTGCCACGCTGTGTACATGTGTATAAGTGCATGTGCTGGCTCCATTTGCAGCAGGGAGATACTTAGCTCTGAAACAAAAATGTGTTTTGAAGCCAGATACTGTTGGCTCCACCTGGGACTTTCTTTGCTGCAGTTGCAGAAGTAAGTTGGAGCAGCAGCAAACTAGAAAAGAAATGTAAATATTGCCAGCTGTCTCTCCACGACAACGCTGCTCTGATTAATTTATGATGTTTTCAAAGAAAGATGGTGAATGTTGCACCATATTTGAAATGAAAAGGTTAAGCAGAGTTTAAAAAAATGCGCAGCAGAATTCTTAAAAAAATGTGCTTTGCTTAGTTTTGAGCAATAGAATGTTTAATGACTAATAATGAAATGAATTAGTGCTGGCTTTGATAGCTCCTCCATCCCACAGCCCCGAGACACAGAACAAAGTGCAATCAGCCCCATTGCTGGGCCAAGCAACGGGAGGGTCGAGCTGCCTCCCCTTGTTCTGAGCTTCAAACGCTGCTGCTGCAGAAATTGAGACCATAACTAACGAGGATTTCAGTGCCAGCCTCCCTCCAGCTGGGATCACCATCCCCACAGCCCTGCTGGCAGGAGAGCAGCAGCTATTCCAGTCCTGCCCTTCCCTTCCCTTCCAGCTGGAGTTTCTGAGGGACAGACTGGCTGGGGGTTGTCTGGGCTCTGACAAACCACCCGATTCTCAAGGCATTCACAGAAAGCGTCTGCTCAACTCTTCTGTCCTGATTTCCACCTCCAGCCTTCCAGTGGGGGGATTTTAAAATGATCCAAAAGGACTCAGGCTCCAGATCCAGAATAGGCAAAGGCTTGAACAGTGCCACTGGCTGGGGCTGGGTGCAGTGACAGTCTGCACGTTCCTGGGAGCACCCAACCCCTGCCTCCAAAACCAGCATTGAACCAGGCACGGCATCTCCTCCAAGAGCACAAGAACACAGCCAGGTGTGGTGCCAGGCAATGTCTCTACACAGAGAGTTATAAAATAAAAGAGCCAGCTTTCTGAGTCTCCCTTGTTTTGTCGTTTTGTAGTTTTGTTTCTTTTCCCTTGTGGCTTTCCTATGCTCCACTTTTCACTTCTTTAACTCGAGTCAATTTTTCCCTCAAGCTAATTTGGTATGAACAGTCATCCTCCTGCAACTCCAAAAATATTTTCTCTTCTTTCTTTCAAATGCCCTTTCTTCCCTCCTTCCTGCAGACCAACTGGTTTTCCAATGGCAAGAAACTGCCAGTGCCTATTCCAGGAGAGTGGGCAACAAAAAACTGTCAGCAATAATGACTGGGGAATTTTTCAAATAATCTCTTTCCTGGACAAATATTGAACATTATCTGGAGAATACTACAACATGCTGGTATATAAAAAAAACCAGAAATCAACTGATTTTCTTTTCACCTACCTGCTTCACCCACAAACACTTCCACTGGTGTGCTGGTAGGGCTCTCACCAATGACATTATATGCTGTCATTAGTACTTCATATCTCTTGTATTTCTTCAATTCTGAAAAAGTAAAATATTACATATTAATATTATATATTATGATTTATACTGTATTACAGCTATCTTTTAGACTCCAACACCTCTTTATCTCCAGACTTGTCTCTCAGAAAAAGTGGCAACAGACCAGTACAACAGTGCAATGTCTACTTCAAGCCTTCCTGAATTCACACATCACGACAGTATTTGCATCATTTTGAAAGATGTCTGTGATGAAATGGCAGGATTTTCCACTGTTTCCTCATGGTGTTGCTCCAGCAAGAGGAATAATGATTTCTCTAGGAATATACCCATTTCTTATGGATAACTAACTAGAGGAACATCTCTAGGTCATTATTAAGTACAGAAAAGGGCAGGATTTGCCTTTGAATGTCACCATAAGGTCTCATTTTGATTTGCACTGGTAGGAAAGAGCCTGCCTAGCCTTTGCCTAATCCCTGGAATGCTCATTTAGGGGGGGCATTTGGCAGCTGCACTGCTCTAGAACGGCTGAAGCAGGTGCAGAGTGAGAGCTGCAGTGGGGAACCCATTCCAGGTACTCCACAGGGATCTCCTCCAACGTGACCACAGCCCGACCATCAATCACAATGGGAAAGGAGAATCTGAAGGTGGACTCCATTTGGCCACCAGGCAACAAATTTCTTTGCTGACACAGAGAAACTACTCCGACAGATGAGGCAGGAGAGCGAGAGAAGCGTGAAAAAATCTAAAAAACCCAATTGTTTGTGGGTAATTAACAGATGCAATGAGGGTGGAGCAGAATCACATCAACGTCATTAGGGAAGGCAGCGCCTGGGCAGTTTCAGATTTTGTATTTTCAGGATGAAAGAATCAATCCCAACAGATATATTTATCATCTACAATATTTAACAGGGAAATTAGAGTAAGAGAGCAATCAATAATATAAATTGCCCTATTTAAATGAGCATTGAATTAAGACACGCATGGCCAGAGGTCCAAATTTCTCCCTTTGCCAATAATTTTCCCTGCTATCTATGAATCAGAGTCCCCTTAACTCGGGGGCTGACAGTATGCCATTGGTTTGGCAAGGTTCAAAAAGCCTAATCAGGCAAGTTTGTCTAATTTCAGTGTCACAGAACAGTTTATAAGTGTTATGCTCCAATATCTGACTGCAAGTTCAGCATCATTCCCCAGTCTTGGGCATACTGTAAATTATATCTAATATATCCCCAATTTTTAAAATGTGATATCACTAAATTCAGATGGACTACAAAAGATGGAGCAATCAAATCAGAAATAACAGTGCTGAGTTCATAAACAAACAATAGTAAGATACACACATATAGTACTGGGCAGCTGGCACAGGGAAACTTTATTTTCTGCCATGAGAAGTCACAAGGGAGATTTTAGTGTTAACTGGATGTGGAAGAAAATGGAACACGAGAGTTCATGCATGCAACTTTCAGTGGGGATCGGGCTTCATTTTTTCTTTTTTTTTTCAGCCCATCACAATCTGTGACTCAAAAGCCTTGGGCAAAACCTATCTAGTGAACCATCATCATCACAAAGCAACTTGCCTTTTAACTCTGTCGAATGTTATTTTATTCATTTCCAATTGAAAACACCTCTGGAGATGCACATAAATTCATTGGGCCCTTTCTAAATTGGCCTTGTACTCCATGGAATGCCCGAGCATGGCAATGCTCAACTCATAGGACTAATGATGTGATACAGCTAAACTCAGATGGACTGCAAAATATGTAGCAAGTGAATCAAAATTCATTTAGCATCAGCAATACTGAGTTGTTACAGTCACTAATGTTTTACCTTCCCAGCAGCCACATTTTTACCACAGCTACCTATGTGCATCATCGACGTGTCTGGGTGTAGGGGAAGCAAAGGCTTGAAGAAAAAGAAACTGGAGAAAGCCAGAGCCATTAATCTGTGTTGATTTCTGCTGGATCCACAGAGGAGAGCCACAGGAGTTTGCCCATGGTATATTTTGAACCATTACAGAGAGTCTCAACTGAAGGCAACGTGCACTTACGTGTTAATTCATACGTCGTTAATGCAGAGCTGCTGTTCACTGTCTTGAAGCTGCTTTGGGCTGTTCAGGGTAAGCAAAGCAGAAAGCTTGTTACAGTGCAAGGAAATAGTTATTGCAAATGATGTACAGCAGAGACAGAGGCAAATGAGGCAGCACACCCATACACAGTTTAAGCTTTAGGAATATACCTTGAAGGGCAATAAAATCACATCACTCTCTTGTAACACATTGAGAGCATCTCGCCCACATGGGGCTGTTTCATTTCCTCCTCAAACAGAGAACTCACAAGCACACAACACAAAGATGTTCTGGCTTTTAGATTAAATAGAACAAATGAGTAGAAATGAAATGTTTTCTAGGGGCGAAAGCTCTCAGTGGTGCATTACATCCTGATTTCTCGAGATGCAAAATTCAAAACCTGAAGAGCTGCAGAGTACTGAGCTGGAACGTGGACCAAAGTGAACACTTACATCAGGGCAGGACCTGTTTCTTTAAGCATGAATTTGATTTCCCACAGTTTCACTTAAAGAATTCAAGATTCCTGCTGTGAGTGAACTGTAATAATATGCTAAGCTGTGCAAAACTGTGGGTCAGTGAGGAACAGAGGTGTTCTAAGGTGAGAATTATGTGGAGAAAGAGGGAAATTTATCTTAAAATACATTTGTTTCCACCCTTTGCTCTCTCTATCTCTTGACTCCCTGGAGAGGTACAGCTCATTTTTTCTCCTCTAGAGTGATTAGGAACATTGCTGCAGGGCCAGACAAGAAGAGGGAAAACACAAAACTGGTTGTTTTCACAGGCTCCCCGTCTTGGGAGAGCATCCAAATTTATTATTTCATAATGTACACTGTCAGCCATTCAGTTTTTGTCTGAGAAAAGCCCTTCTGCATTTCTACACCTACAAGAGCTTTACATCTCTGTCCTGATTCAAGCTGCTCAGTCTGAGAAGTCTCATTAGCTCTGACCCTGTAAGTGAGGTCAGAGTTAGGTGCTTACTTTATATTTAAAGCACCCACTTAGCCATACACCCTCATTAAAATTCACTCTTGCTTTTGTAGAAATCACTTCTATGGGTTCAGGAAAGCATGGCAGATGATGTAAGATATTAAAATAGTCTCACTGAACCCTTTTCTGTTGCTCCTGGAGTATTATCTTATTCTGAATATTCCAGTGACATCAAAGAGGACAAAAGCTGGTCCCTCCATGAGCACATCTCATTGCTGGACCTTATTTCTCAAGCTACTGAGTGTTCACATGTCTGCCTCATATCATCTTATTCTGCCTATTCTTCCCTCTGATTTCCTTTCTAGCCTTTATCTAAAAAGCCTTTTCATTTTTTTTTTTCTATTATTCCTCTCCCTCTCCACCTTCTTTCCATGTGAGCCATAAATCCCAGTGACTAACATGGAAAGCAGGCACCTAAAAATTCTTGCTCATCTTTGTTATTTTCTTCTAAAATATGGACAAGCACTTTGAAATTATAAAAATTCTATTTTAAAATTCTCCTCAGCTGTTTTCCTCATACTGTAAAAAGAAAAACAAAATGTCAATTATAAAAACTATTGAAAAAAACAGCAAGAAAGGAAAAAAGTTGCCAGCTGAGGAAAATGAAGTGTCTCTCATTTGAAGGCAGAACAAAGTGAACCAGGGTAATTATGAAGTGGAGGTAGTGGGAAGCAGGAAATCACAGGGTACGTGGGGGACAGACCATCAATTCCAGCATGCTGGCAGAGATCAGCACAGACCATTACAATGCTGATCACACTGAAGTCACTTGCATTTTTCAGCATCCTCAGGCTGATTGTGTAAAACCTGAATTATTCCCAGCACTCTTGGACTTACATTTTATTTCCGTGGGGCAAGGGGCGGGGTGCAGCGCCTGCTGCAATGACAGATTAACACTGTGAGATATTTGAAGGTGCAAAAAACAGGCTTACGTGTGAGCTCTGCTCTCAGAGCTGAGGGGTTCTGGATGTTTTTGGATTCTGTCCCAGGCCCGGTGTCGTAATCCAGCTCCCGGTAGTAGATGCGGTATCCCAGCAGGAGCCCGTTCACACTCTCCACTTTGGGGGGCTGAAAAACACCCAGGTGAAGAACAGGCTCGTTAGGATGTGCCTGGCAACAGCCAGCCATCACCAGGGGCAGTGGCTCCGTGCTCTGCTGAAAACAGACATTAATAATGCACAGGGTTGAAGGTTGTGTGGTTGGAAAAGCACAAGTTAAAGGCAACTTTGAGGATTTTGCTCAGCTGTGGCCGTTGCAAAAGGCTCTTGACTGAAAAATCCACACCATGAACCAAGCTCCTTCCCTTCTTGGCCCACAGAAACCTGGGTGGGATGAAAGGTATAAATAAGCACTGCCTGGAAATGCAGGTTGCCTTCCACCAACATTGGAACAGCCAAACAGTGTTTCACTGCTTCCAAAAGGAAATAAATTATTTTGTCAGAGACAGAATTTCTTTCTTTTCCTTGAGGAGTGATCACAGGACAGTCTTTATTTGGCATTATTTTACTGAAAGACTGATGATCAAATAAAAAAGGAAATAAAAAGGAGTAAGAAAAATTGTTCTGGCTTTGATTAGGAGGACAAAACTAGGTCTAATAACAACCTCATACAGGCATTTAGAGAGAAGATAACAGTGTGGACACACTGGTGTGGGCACAGAGGAAAACCAAGGGCTCCTCCATAACAGCTCAGAGCAGTTTGGCACATGCAGCCATGGGATGGTCCAAATATGAGTTTTTTTCCTTCTGCATCATGCTGGGAGATGCTCAAAGAGAAAACACCTCAGCAAGGCTCCTCCAGCAGCCCCTCCTTCAGTACAGATACACAGCTGGCACACTGAAAAGGAGATTTGTGTCTGGGTGGCTTGCTTAAGTAGAGACAAGCAAAGGGATTCCTCATGTTTTGGAAAAAAAAATTACTTTCCTGAGTCTAATGCAGGCTAAGAACTGCAGAGAAGAGATGGCTTGAGCCATTTATCTTCTAAAGTTTCTTTAACTGAAATTTAAGGGGCTGAAAGTATAAATGAAAAGGATTTTAATGATGATCTTGCCTTTAATCCAGAAAGATCCCTACCAGCCTTGAGAACTTTACTAAGGAAGAGCATTGTGTAAAAATTAACTGCTGGTGTGAAACACTGTCACAATAGAAGGTAATGCCCCATGTAATTTTAATGAAGAAAGTAAGGACATCTTGATAGAAAGGAGGAAGATCTTTGGTAATAACCTGGCATTCTGCTTCCAGAAATGACATGAATTTTCCATTACTCCATTACAATGGCAAGAGGAGAGAGAGGTCTGTCTTGTCTCAGTGCCAAGGACCTTGCTTTGGCTGAGGGCTGAAGGAATTAAGTAGAAAGACTGCAGTTGATGGAAACCAGAAAGGATAATTACATGAACCAGAGTACAAGGAAACTACACAGCCACCAGGAAAAGGAGCAGAACCTGCTCCAGCAAGAAGCTGCTTTCTTTTGAAATCCTCCCAAGATTTCACTTGCTCTGCCTGGGTATAGATCTCCTCTTCATCATTGCTTCATGCTCATCATTGTGCTCCATCCCCCAGCAAAGCTCTGACCACCTTTCACTGTTCTTTGGCATCTGCAGCAGAGAACGATGCTGTGGGTACAGGATTGTGAGGGACCTCGAGGATCACCAGGGCTGGGACCTCCCCACCTGCTGAGAGCTTCTGTCACAGACAGAACAAGCTCCACCAGAAATGGAGCTGATCCTTCAGCCTCCCAGTATTCCTGCTGGGAAGCTGTTCCCAGCCTCACCACTTGGGCAGTTAGAAACCTTCATTTAATTCCTAATCTAAATAATTCACAGCCAGTTTCTAACCATTTGTTCCTGTGCTAACATTGCCTTTTGGGTTAAACTGTTCTTCTCCCTGTGGGGTGTTTACTCCTGTGATGTGTTTTAGAAAGGGCAATCATATTCCCTCTACGACTGCATTTTACAAGGCAAATAAATCAAGCTCTCGTACAACAGCCTTTCCTAGTCTCAGGCTGAGAGCCCCTTGTCCAAGGGACTAAGAAAATAGACCAAATAAAGTGCCAGGTAAACACTCCCCTGTGCAAGAAGATGAGATGAGGTTACTGGAAATTATCAGTATCTCTCTCCTGATATTTTCTTTTTTCTTTTCCAATCTTTTGACTTTCTGTTTTCTGTATTACACTGAAGTTACTTTAGCCCTGATGGTGCCTTTGCAGAGAAGGGCTGCACAGCACAGCAGTGTCCTCGCCTACCTATGACTTTTCCTATTTTAATTACTAATAATTTTTTTTTTTAAATTTACGGGAAAAAAAAAGTTGAAGTGTAATATCCTGCAGAACTCCAAAAGGAAAATCCTGCTGAAGCTGAGGAGGAGACTGTGACTCCCTACTCTGCCATGTAACTGCCTGACAGGTAAAACTTAATTTCTCATTGTGACCCAACAGTGATCTTATGAGAGCAAACATTGTTTCCTTATGCTATCATGTGATTCTCCATTTTTTCCTTCCTTGAGATTTAGGACAGGAAAGCTCAGAAAATAAATAGCTTGCAAACTGTCTCTCTTTTTGCCATGGAAATGATTGTTTCCTGGAAAGGGTACTCCGCTAAAAGGTCAGGTCTTCCCCTTCCTATCTGTCTTCTGCGAACAAAACTCTGCTTTTGATGTAATGGATTATTTAGGATTTTGTAGAAAGGCCTGGGGGATCTGCTGCAATAGGTAAAATGGTTTGGAGTGGCAGCCCATAATGTTGTACATAAGTAAGAGAAACATTCTTGTGCTGTTTAAAGAGAAATAAATAAATAAAGACTGAAATGTAAGTTTGAATAATTGTTCTCTCTAAGGTAGAAGCAGAACAGTACATGATCCTGATGTTAAATGTAACATCTTTCAGAACATTTGAAATAACCCTGCATTATTGATACAACAGACCTCACTGGAAATTACTTATTTTCTTCCTCCTTTAAATTTAAAAATAATGGACTGATTGGACCAAGCAGCTGAAAGCCCAGATAGTGCATCGAGAGTTTGTTTTGTGAATTATTAACACAGCTCGAAGTTAAAAATTTAGCTTTGCTTGGAAATCCACTCTCCCATTTAGCTTGACTGCTGTTTTCAGTTTACATTATTTCTCAGACACTGCTGTGAAACTTCCTCTTAATTGGAGGCTATTGTGGGACTTGAAGATTTTTGTTTATTTGAAAAATATAGTACGGTTGAATTACCAGGACCTATTAATATACATGTGGTAATGACATATAATCACCCACAACTCCCTTGAGATGGCTCTGGCACAACAACCCCATTTCACTTTCATGAAATGAAAAGCATCCAATTACCTAAACAACCACCTATTTCACATTAACTACACACCAGTAATCAGTCAGCTGGGGGAACGTTTATTTCTGTGGTCCATCGTGCCTCACATCCTCTTTGTCCTCTCTTTCTGTTCTTTTTTTCCCCTTTGCTGGGGGCTCTTGTTGTAGGTGGGGAGGTAGATTTGAATCTTTCCATAATTCCTTTGGTAAAACTGCTCAACATGTCTCCTATTTGCTCAACATGCTGTAAGCAAGGCTGCTGCTCAGGATCACCCTGCTGGGGCCAGGCACCCAGCAGCACAGCCAGGCAGATTTTAAAGTGCTGCTGCACAGCAATAAACACACCCTCATCCATATATTTTTCTTCCAAAAATGCAAGGAGTCCCATCTGGACTGTAAATGCATATGTACATTTTTCACTATAATGCAATCTGTCCAAAGTCATCCTTGTTATGTGTGGGGGACATTGTCTGGGGAGCAGGGTGGGCAGAGGCTTTCCAGGATGGGTTATGGATAATGTGCACTACACCCCACTGGGCTCCCTCTGTTAATGCCCACTCTGCAAAAAGAAACCTCAGGCACTGGATCACAAAATGTTCCTGCATCTCCCAGGAGGCCAGGATTGAGAGATAAAGGAAGGCAGAGGAAATGCCAATATAAAATGCAGACTTGACACAAATACTTCCCCATCCAGCCCGGAGAGACTGCGGAGAGCTCAAACTTCCTTTCTTTTCTCTGAAGAAACTCAATGTTTCCCTCTCAGAGTCAAGAGAGCATGTGGAGCTCCTCAGAGGTATGAATGGGATCTCAGGCACTGATCTCAGGCTTCTGATCATTCCAGCAGCAGGAGGAGGCTATGCACGACATGAGCTTTTGATTACCTGATCTTACCAACACCACGCTCCGTGGAATATTTTCCGTGTAAGGATGCACATCCATGGATAGCAATGAAAGGGCAGGAGAATCTGACAAGTAACAATCTTGACACTCCTTTACCTTCCAGTGGGGCACAAAGTAAAAGCAACTGACAGGAATCTCCATTTATCACTAAAATTTATGCTAGATCAGGCAAATAAGGAAGTAGCTGCAGTCCTTCAATGTTAGTACAATACTTCCAGCTCAAGAAAATGTCCCTGGCAATGTACCCTTAAATTCAACAAGTCAAAGCAGCCAAAAAATTGTTCAAGGGAACATGAGAATTTTTCATTTTACCTACCTGCCACTGCACAAGGACAGAGGAAGTCGTGTGGGGAGTTACTAGCACAGAACTGGGTGGTTCATCTGGAACTAAACAAGAGAAAAAGGAAGCAAAAGCAGTTACAGCAAGAGGGTGGAAAAGGGGCAGCTTTTCTTTCATTCATCGGGTTCTTTTTCTTCACTGCTGAAGGAAATCTTCCATCCCAGCTGCTTCGTGGTGGGTCTCAAAAGCAGCATGGTGGATGTGGATGTTGGAACCCAGGGAGAATCCAGGCACTTCTCTTACATCCCTTGCTCTACCCATGGCCTTGGCAGCTTGAGCCGAGTAAAAAAGCTCAGGGCATAAACCTGGAGGAAGCTGCAGCAGCCAGCTGCTCACAGACCACCAGATGCCCATCTGTAAGGAAGTTAAATCAGCTATGTGCTGGCTCCGAAGGGTGAGAAAACCGCTCCCAGATTTTTCAGGAGATTTTTTGCCACCTTTGGGGCAAGCCCACGTTGAATTTAGGAGTGTGTGTCACATAGTCACACATTATTTTAGTCAGGACAGCTTGATTTACCACAGCTTAACCCCTTCCTGTGCCCATGGCCTGTGGCACTCCCAGACACACCACAGCAGCTTAAAGACATGAAGCAAAGGCTTATCAGGAGCTCACAGCCCTCCACAGTGAAATGCTCAAGTGGCAGCACTGGGATTGCTCAGCAGAATAAATGCTCAGTTTGTTGAGGAGGTGAGAAGCTTTCACAGTTTTTTCCCCGTTGTATTGTGAGGAGGCCAAGCACAACTCTGGATCCACTGTAGTTAAATTCAAAGAGAACTTAAAATGAAATTTTAAATTCCAAAACAGTGAGTCAGTGCTGCCTCATTAGCACCAGTTACAGCCTGCACTGACCCTGCTGCTGCTGTGCAGGAAGGTGGAGAGTCAGGATGCCTTTAAGGGGCTGCTTAGCACATTAGTCAGGTACTAAATGGGTTCCTGTTTAACGTCCCATGCTCCTGAACTCTGTCCTCTCTCTGTTCTTCTGATTTCAAGATCACATTCCCTGGCAAAATGGCTTCCTATTTTTATATCTCAGTGTCATTTCTAACTCATCACTCACACCTAGCACCATATATATATATATATATATATATAACCATAGAATCATTTAGGTTGGGAAAGTCCTCTAAGACCATCAAGTCCAACCGTTAAGTCAGCACTTCCAAGCCCACTGCTAACTCGTGTCCCCAAGTGCCACATGTACATGGCTTTCAAATCCCTCCAGGAACGGGGACTCCACCACTGCCCTGGGCAGCCTTTGCCAGTGCTTGAGAAACCTTACAGTGAAGGAATTTTCCCTAATATTCAATCTAAACTCCCCTGGTGCAACCACGCCATTTCCTTATGTCCTACCACTTCTTACTTGTGAGAAGAGATTGACCCCCACCTCACAGCACCCACATATATATATTTATCCATGTATGTATCCCAGGATTACCCATTTTCCCAGGATAAAAGCACATACTGATGCTTTTCCTAATTTGCAGAGTTCCTCCCTCCATTCAAGACATCAGACCTACTTCTGCATTCAGGCATCGACTTTATACAATCAAGGAATTAGAAGCTGATCTCTAAGGCTAAAAATAAAAGCCTTGTCAATGTCATTCACAGTTTATTAGTCCTGATCTGCAGGATTAAATGCTCATGTTTCCAGGAGCTTCATACTCTTTCTTACTTATACCTCAGCAATTTTGCCATTCTGCAGACAGACGTGGATTGTGAGGGAAAAACAATTGAAGAAACTTCTTCAAATGTATGCAGGGTTCTACATTTATTTTTAATGCTCTCTTGTAAATTATTCAATTTCTGCTAAGATAATGGTTAATGCAGAGTCTGGAAGCCAATCAAACGAAGTTTAAATCCATTTTGAGACTCCTGAAAGTATGATTCATTATCAGAGGGCACAGCAGGACACTTAAAGGCTGCCTGTTAATTCAGCCATATCTTATTGCTACCTGTGCCAACTTCCTGTGGACAAAACTGCTTTGGCTGTTGGTTTGCTCTCCAGTCTCCACGGAGAACACCCTGCAGTGGCCCTGGAGAGCTCCTACCCCTCGGTGATGCCCCCAGTGTGCCTCTCCTCCTCCTCCCTTACCATCCTGCAGGGTGGTGACCGCCTCTGTCTCGGCGCTGAAGTCGCTGTCCCCGATGTCGTTGGTGGCCTTCACTCGCAGCTTGTACGAGGTGAACGGGTTCAAGCTGTGCAATGGGGGAAACAAGGCTGAGGGATGAAATCTCCCTCCCTCCCTCATCACAACCTGCCTCCACAGACAGCCTGCCCACTGCCAGAGTCACTGAGCAGTTTGTCTCCTCTCCCCATCACCTCTTCTCTGCAGTCTCCCCCAGATTCCCAGGTGTTCCCACCCCTGCTGCCACCAGCACCTTCCCAGATGTTCCCCTGCCCCGAGTTCCCAGAAACACTCATGGATTTGTTGCCGAATTGGGCACCAGAACACAGACCTGAGGCTGCAGCTCACGGAGCAGCCAATGACTGGGGCTTGCTATCTGAGTTCTGCATGGCTGTGCAGAGCCTGGCTTTCAAGGTGCTTTGCTGAGATTTTCTCCAAAGCCATCTGGGCCAGCCCATCCTCCGAGCACGGGTGGGGAGGAGGCAGGAGACCTGCCCAGGGTCAGCCAGTGCCCAGCAGGCTCTGCAATTCAGAGTGCCAGCTCCTGACTAATCCCCTACACCACACCACTTGATCAGTGCATTTTGCTCCTGCTGAATCCCAAATTAATGCCATTACTTGGATTATTTAATAAAGACAGTGACAACAGGTTCCCTGCAGCTCTTTTATCTACGTGGTGCTTTAAGATATGCAAAGAGTGATTTCTAGCTGACATAACCTTGTGAAGATGATTCTGCCTTGGCTTGGCAGGGGAGGTGAAGGGGAGGCTGCCTTTGGAGTTGCAGGCAGAGGTTTGAAATGCAGAGCTGTAACTTAGGGGGATTTCACTAATTAATTGGTAGTGTCTAACCATCCACTGGCAGATGTAACACCGACTACAAACCCAAGGTACTTGTAAGGAATGACTGAACATCAAGGATAATGCATTCTGATGGGCAGCACTCTTACATCCATGACTCTTCTGGACTTCCACAGGAAAGTGCTTTTAGCAAGGGGGAGAAGAAATCTCTTTCAGCACTGCCATCCTATCAGGACAGAATTACTTACCTACAGCAACTTGATTAATGTGAATCATCCTTTCTGATCTTTTGTTTTCAGTCATGCCAATGTCAAGTGACATAGATGGTTTCCTTGCTTTTACAGGTTTTGACTGGAATCATACTGGCACACAACCAGTGAGCTGCCATATACCACAGCCTCCAATGCTTTTAATAACAGACCCAAAAAATCTGTATCTGAATGCTCGGAATACCTGATTCTCCTAAAGCTCACGGCCTTTTAGAAATAATCTGATTTGCACTGGCTTGTCAACAGAGGAAATGGACAGCAAAACAAGTACCTGCTCGTAGACATTCAATTACTTCTGCTGATGTTACAAGGACTTTAATTACACCAGTATTGCAGAGGATATAATGAAGCCTGAATAACAAAGTTTAAACATTCTGATGCTATCTATAAATTTCAGTATGGAAAATACAGATAAAAATGGTTCTCATTTCATCTGGAAAAGCTTATATAAAGATAATTGCAATGCAGCATTCAGAGTGGATTTTAACATCAGTCACTACTGAAAGGATTTTTAACTGTTGTATTTTACAGAGCACTGTGTAGCTACATATGATTTAGCCTGAGTAGTGTTATCTGTGGTGCTGAGCTTCCAGGAAAGGCTTCAAAAAGATGCAGTGCAGTCCAACTTTAATTAGATTTATTGCATGACCTTCAGCAAATCTCTCAACTGCTGTTCATAACACCACCTCTAAAATGGGAGCAGTGGCCTCACTTAACCTCTCTCCCCCAAAAAGAACGTGAAGCTGAGGGATGCTTGTTTTGGTTTCCTAACTAGTGGGAAAGCATGGGAATTTCTGTGCTAGCCTGGGATCATGTGGTACCTGTCGATAATGCAGGATGTGGCCTCGTGGCTGATGGAGGAGGAGTAGGTTTGCCAGTCTCCATGTGGCAGCTCCCGCACTTGCACTGTGAAATATCGGATTGGGGACGATCCGTCGCTGCCAGGGACCCACGTCAGCACCAGGCTCCGGGAGGACACGTCACCCTGAGGGGTCATCACCTGCCTGGGAGGTGCTGGTCGTTCTGCAATCAAAGCATAACTTAGCTGCTTTGAGAGGAAATTCAAAACAATGTAAAATGTGACAGCCTGGTCAGATTTTCACAGTGGTAAACCCACAGGGCATTGAATTGTTGGATTTGCCACATGAAGTATACAACCACCCCATTCCTTAATCTTCTACTGCAAAGAGGAGCAGTAAAACTGATTCTTATCTCCCTGCATCAAAGGTCACTGTAGGATATAAACCTTCCTCACAGTGGACCTCAAACCTGGGGGAGTCTTGACCTGGCAAGTTAAAGAATCATCAGAACTGGCAACCAAGCAAAGCAAGGCAATCTTTAATGAAACTCAGCTGTGCTTCTGGCTGCAATTGCTCTTCTGACAGAATCTGTGTGTAAATTAGCTCACTTTTTAACCTGTTCTTACTCCTTGGTACCAGGAACTCTGCTGTCTCTGTGCTATGCAGGGTCCTCTTCCCCCAGATGAGGCATGAGGAAGAGGAAGAGGTGAGCTGGAAGAGGCTGTTGTGTGGCAGAGTTCAAGCACACACAGCTCATGCCAAATTCCTGCACCAGGCAAGGAACCAGGACACATCAGCAGCTCCTGGTGCTGCTGCTTCCAAACCCCAGCCTGGAACCAGCACAGAGCTGGGGCTGGAGCACCTGGTGCAGGTCCCTTCCAGAGCTCCCCAACTCTTCCCTTCATACCCACTAACCTTGAACCTGCAAAGTCAAACCAGCCAGTGCTGAGGGAGATCTCTCCAGAGTAATTGCCCTCACAGCTCTGGGATGAGCAGGGAATGGCAATGCAGGTGTAAGCATGCCAGCCCCCAACTGTTTCATTACAGATCTCCTTTCCCGTCACCGTGCCTCCGCACTCCATCGATTTCAATAGAGAAACTCTATAGAGTGAGGAATAATTGTTTAATTGTTTATCATGAAGATTATTGATTCTGATTAAAATGTGTGGCATGTAATAAAGCAGAAATTGATTGGAGACACCGCAGTGACTTGCTTTTGAGAAGCAATTCAATTCAACTTCATCAGCACTTGTTTCCATAAACACACCTCTGCCTGCCTGATTCCTCACAGCTCCGTGCGGCCGGCGCTTCATTTCCCTGCCATCCCCTAAAACCATTTCCTGCATGTTTTGGCATTTCTCTGCAGCCTGCTCTTGCTGACATCAGTGCCCAAAGACTTGTAAGCTATTAGCTGGAGGAAGCCCTGGGTGCCAGCAGCCTGCGAGCAGCAGCACGACGGGAAAGGTCAGTGCCTTACACTGACAGGCGGAGACAGGGACACGGGGTTATTCCATGCCAGGGAGGGAGAGTCATGCAGGGATTTTATACATTCTGCTGATAAGCTCTGCACTTCTGGGCAGGTCAGATCTTGCAGTCAGTCTCCCATGATTGGGTTTCCTTCTGCTGCTAATGGGAGATCTTAAAATCTCCCGTGTTGCAGGATATACTCCCTGACTGTTTGTACAAACTCATTAGTATAAAGAGTTTATTTATGGGAGTTTAGCCACAAGCAACTGCTAAGGTGAGAGTGTCAGTGCAGGCTTGACTCTACCAGGCCATGTGACTCTACAGACTACTTTTAATTTCTTGTTACATTTCAATTTTTTGACTCAGTTCTGCCCTGATCACTGGTGTTGACTATTCTGAAGTGTAGATTCAAAGCACTGCAGCAGAGGCTCTGGAGAATACAGTCTCCAGACAATATAACTTGGGATCTAAAAATCATAGGATTTATGTATACATCTAACATAATATATGTTATATATTATATATAACTTGGGATCTATAAATCATAGGCATCACTGTAAAATGGAAAGACTTATACTGGGATTAACTAAGGAATTTACAAGGGCAAGAGTGACCAATTTTGTTAATTTTCAAGAGAATTTTTGTGTCTGTCTACCTTTGTATCAAGGACTATGAGGATACTAAATACATCTTTATTAATAGGATCTCTTTTCATTCTAGAATATTTATTGTCACGTATACACATTTCAGCTTAATTTCTGTTTAGCAGAATAGCTGGACTGGATAAATTTCTCTATCATTCCCTTTTATAATTCTTGCTGATGTGAGAAAACACAGTGTTGTCCTTATACTTTATATGGGATCAGTAAACTTGTGGTTCCAAAGCACGTAGAGACCCAGCAGAGCTGTCCATCAAAAAGAGAAAGGGATCATGTTACACTGTGATTTGGGTACTCAAGATAACCCTGAAGCATTGATAGCAACAAGGGGTCATTGTTCCCACAGTGGAGCTGGGAGTTCTGCCGTGAGCTATTGTGCATCCTTGTGCACAGTCTGGGGCATCTCAGCACATCTTATTGAGCAGGAGAGGCTCTGAACTTTGAGAATTCACACTTTTTGGCGTGGTGGGTTTTTTTTTTTGAAGCCTCCACATGTCAGGCTTTGAACCTCTCCTTTGACAGCAATCAGACAGGGGTGGGAGAAACATTGAGCTGACAAATCTCTTTGATGGACAGTATCTTTAGCAGAGGCACTTCCAATTTCCTCATACATCTCCAGAGGTTCTTTCTCTGAGGACTGCACTGTTATGCACTGGGAAGGCTGCACATGACCTGCAGAGCTTTGCCAGAGGGAATTTTACCCCAACCAAACAGGTCAGGAATAGTTGAAATGCACCTCACAGGCTCTTGCTGTTGGTAGCCGAACATCAGCTTCTCTTCTTAGAAGTGTTAAAAGAAAAATAATGAGGAAAATATTGTTGGCAAATACAATGGGAAATCCTCACTCTTGCAATAAATGATGTGCAAGGTGTAGAAAGGACTTTAAACAAATGACTGCTTATCAGGCACATTTTAGGATTTAAAAATTAAAAGCAAATGATATTGGTTGCATTATAGTGCATAACTTGGGCAAGAACCAAAAGCAGGCCCAAAGTACATGCAGGAATTCTAACAACAGTTAAAAGATGTCTGTGGGGGTCTGGCCTGGTGACCTGCTGGAGTGTGCTCCTCTCTGGACTGTGACTTTTATGAGGCATGGGAGTTGTATGGTTCTAGTTTTTGAGGGAAAATTTTACTTTAAAGGTATCAGTATCCAGACTTCGCATGGCACAAAACCCAGTGGTGCTGGTAGAGTTACCCTGGCTTATTTTGATTTTGCCAGCTCAAGAGACCAGATACATTCTTTGCAGTGGAACATGGCCTATGTGCCAGACCAGGGAAAAACCCACACTCTTGTTCTCCACCAACATATTCACCAATATATCCTCTTTTACCTCTGAATAATACAAAAAAATTAAAGTCTTCATGCACAAGTAGAAAATGCAAATTTTTTAACTGAAGCTCTACAGATCAGTTCTAAAACTGGAGGAATGAGCAGTTCCCTGAGCCAAAGCATTAAAAGCAAGCAGTGATGCAGAGCAGATCCTGTAATACCTTACATGTCTTTCACATTTTGGTACATTTGGTATCAAAGCATCTGGTTTCATTTACACACACACATAAATGCCACCTTCTAGAATCCCTTCAGAACAGAATTTGTCTGGAGAGTCAGGATGCAAACAACCATTTCATGGCTGATGCAAGAAGCAGAAAAAGTCTGGGCAATGCAGATGCAAAGGCTCTGCTGGAGCGTGTGGCAGCGAAAGGCCAGAGTAATTACAAACACATTAGGTCAGGGCTGAGGCACAATGGAGAAATTCTGCAACACCACTGCCTCTCATTTTGCGTTCCCTAATCAATATAATTCATCCATCACTTACTTTCTTAAGATTGCAATCTTTCTAGAAAATGAGTGAGCTAAAAAAAAAAAAAAAAAAACAAAAAAAACCCATCTGACTGCAAAAGGAGGCTGCACATGGCCAATATAGCAGCTGATGGAAAAATCAATTCCAACAGCCTGGCAGGTTAGAAGAACTGTGTCTCATAAAAGTCTGCCTTGCTTTCTCAAATCATGATGTTGCTATGGATTGGGGCAGGTTTATGGGGTGAGAAGGAGGAGGTGTAGCCTGCTGTTAAAATCCCCCTAAGTGCAGCGCAGGCTCCGGGGCAGGCACAGAAATTCCCCGAACCCATGGCTTGCAAGCGTTACCTCGTTTCTCAGTGGTGATCACCGTGGCTTCCAGAGGCTCCCCCCAGCCCTGCCTGGTCTTGGCAGATGTCCTGAAGATGTAGGCTGACTCTGGGCTCAGGTCTGTCGCCGTGAACTGCCGGACTGTGGAGCCAACCTCCACCGTGGTGAACTTGTTGGGGCTGCTGCTGGCCAGGCGGTAGGCAACCTGGTACCCTGCAAGCAGAGAGGGGAAAAGGCTCAGCTGGCTTCTCTAGCAGGGACAAAAGAGCACCAGCACTGTTAGTTTATCCTAATTACATGCTTTTCTGAAGTCGGGAGAAAAGTAATTTACTGCCTTTGGTGTTATAAAGCTCTGCTTTTTGGCAGATGCCACACACCTTACGAAGGAAATCCCTCACACACGAGGCTCTGCTGGATACAACTGCCATGAAACTGAGTTCACTTTCCATCCTTTAGGCCAACAAGATGCAAAACCAGTTTAATCCTCCCTGGGCATACTGGTACCTTTTTGGAAAGCAAAGGAACAGAGTTGGTGCAATGTGTCACCTGACTGAGATGGTTCAAGGCAACGCTCCAGTTCCAGCTTTCCAACCCACGCTCGCAGGCTGTTCTGCCCTCTCCCAGTTGCAGCACTGGCTCAAATTCAACTTTCTTCAGCTGCAGCTCCAGCAGCTGGATTGCCCAAACCATGCAGCCTTCACACTGCTCCAGTCAAAGCTTGCTCCTCCTTTCTGCACGTGCTTTTCCCTCAGCAGTGAGTGCCAGAACTACCAATAAAGCCACCCTTCTGTCACTCAGCATCGCTGCCCTCGCCCAGAGCCTGAGGAAGAAGCCTGCAAGTTCTGTGGTCCTGCTTAATCTGTGCAGGGCTCAATAATCAATTTTGCTGATGCCTGTAAGTGATAACCCCCCTTCCACCCTGCCTGACAATCAGGAGCTCACAGTTTGGCCTGGGTTATTAATGATTCCACTGTGCAAGGAGGGCTTCCAGGGTTCTTACGCACCACTAGCGACAACTGTCCCCCAAAGAGGGTCTGCCAAATGTTCGAATCTATTCTGTAAACCCAGCAATTCAATCAGGCTCTCACTTCTGGAGCTCAATGGTAACTTCCAGTCCAGCAGCTGACTTCCAAAATCAATTAATAGCAGAACTGATGTGGGGTTTTATTGCCCAAGCTGAATGTATGATTAAATGCTCCATGGAGTTACACGGGGCAGAGCGCAGCCAACAAATCCAAATCAAACCAGCTGAAAACAAAACAGTCACAGCACAGTTCTGCCAACCCTCTGCTCATCCTCCAAATGACAAAAGAGGTCTGCAGCACCTGAGCCATCTCTTTCTCATGGAATTAATATCCCAGCCAGCGTCTGAACTCCCACCGCATCTTGGCTGTAACCAGACCAAGGGGAGCCAAACCAGGCACGGTTCATTCTGGAAGGTCAGTGCATGAAATCTGAGGGGCTGATCTTACCTATGGCTATTAGAGAAAACCCAATGACATTTATTTCCCACTGTGAATATGCCACAATTGCTGCATTGCCACTCACAGAAAAGGCCCAGAGTTCCTGCAGTCCCTGGAATCGATGCCACTCGCGTGTGGCGCACTCTGCCACAAACAGTGGAATTTAATTGGGATACAGATGGTATTAATTTTGTTGTGCTGACTCTCACAGTGCCACTGATGATGCACCAGGGTTTCCTTGTCCTTTCTCTGGCAGCTGCTCGGGGACATGGGGCAACAATCATGACTGCTTCACGTGGAACAAACACCTCGAGGAGTGACCTGGCTTTTCGGAGCACCTGTGGCTTCAGCCCCAGCTCCCCCAGGCTGTGGTTGGTTTAATCCCACAGGAACACTTCCACAGCTGGGTGGATAGCTATAGGTTTCTTCAAAGGCTAGCAATAATGTCCTATGAGGAGTGCCTGAGGACTTTGGGCTTGTCTAGCCTGGAGGCTGACAGGTGACCTCAGTGTTCTCTGCAGCTCCCTGAGGAAGGAGTGAGGAGAGGGAGGTGCTGATCTACCAGGGTGGTAAAACACTGGTGCAGAGAGGTGGTGGCTGCCCATCCCTGGAAATATTCAAGGCTGGATA
This sequence comes from Leptocoma aspasia, assembly GCA_013399835.1. Lineage (NCBI taxonomy): Eukaryota > Metazoa > Chordata > Aves > Passeriformes > Nectariniidae > Leptocoma > Leptocoma aspasia. The sequence goes on from VXAX01004958.1 coordinate 264,163, forward strand.
CAGCTCAGAACAACCTCTTTTAGTTGAGAATGTCCCTGCCCATGGCAGGGGGGTTGGACCAGGTGGCTTTCAAAGGTTGCTGCTAACCCAAACTATCCGGGTTCTGTGATCTCCCTGGGACTGATAGGACATGTGGGAATGGGTCAAAACTGCTTCAGACAAGGTTCAGACTGGACATGAGGAAGAATTTATTTACAGAGAGGGTGGTCAAACCCTGGAACTGCCTTCCTGGAGAGGTGGGCAATGTCCCAAGCCTGTCTGTGTTTGAAAGACATTTGGATGAAGCCCTTAATAATGTTGTAACTTGGTCAGCACTGAACTGGTCAGGCAGCTGGACTTGATTATTGTTATAGGTGCCTTCTAACCGGAACAGTCTGTTCTGTTCTATTCTATTCTAATCAATTAAAAAGTCTCCTGATTTTTCAGTGCTCCTGAGTGTGCTTACATCCCAGCAAAGTCTTGGGGTCTTACACTTTTAACATTTCATTCTTTCAGCTGCAAATTATCTCCTTTTCTCCATGGGACTAGTTCTTCCATTACTGGTCCAATATATTTCAACAAACTATTTCTGTACCTTTAATGCTGCAATATTTTGATCTTTTTTAAAAGTCCACAGAAAGACAGAGAGCAATGGGGAGAAGGAACTGATATGTATGATCTTTTTTGTTTATACTGATGTGAAGAATGTGGGAGTGAAAACCCCAGTGCAGGATCTTAACAAGGAGGAAAAATAGTCAAAGAAAAGCACTGGGGAAATTTTTACAGAAGCAGGAAAGATGAAGGAAAAAGCAACTAAGATGGCTAAAGAAGCTTGATAAAGGGACATACAACGTAAAGAATAAGACCTGGAGGGAAACAGAGAACATTAAAAGAATAGAAAAGTTGATTTATCTAGTTATTAAAAGATAAGTATGATATCTGGGACATATCCTTGTTGAGTAATTTCCTCTCTTTTCTAAACCTTTGTAAAATACGAAGTGTAGTTAAAACGTAAGGGGGGAATAGAAAGATAACTATTTACTGCTAAGTGGTGGCACTCATGCTGGAAAGCAATTAAAAACACACCCAGATTAGGCAAAGGAGCACATACATATCTAGGCCATTACACTATCTTACACAAGAGTGGGTCTGTGGCTAGTTAAAAAATCAATTTAGCTGTGAGAAAGAGGAAATCACTTGTCACAGCCTGTCTCTGTGACAGGCTCTGCAAGCTCCCTTTCCTTGCATCCCTGTGAGAAACAGCACCAGCTCCCACTGTCCCCTCCTACACCTGCTGTGCTGGCTCCAAGTCTGAGGAAATATCTGTTTTCCTGAGTTTACACAACCAGAGCCACCACCTTAACAGATTTCCTAAGAAACTCAACACCTCCATAGGTCTGATTCCAAGGCAAATATCCAAGCTCTACACCTGAACTCAGCTCACTTTTATTGCTACCTACAACCCACCTGAGAGACACCCAGTACTTCATTCTGACCCCCTGCATCTCCTGTTAGACAGTTTGGGACAATGAGGATCCAGACTGGCATAAAAAGCATTACTTTTATTTTTCCTGAGTGGCACAGAAGACTCAGTACTTAAACTACAGCTTGGATAATAACTAGGGCTAATGCAAGATCAAAAAGATAAAATTATTAAGTTGATGAATTTCAGCAACAAGGGATAGGAGAAGAAAGGAAATGTTAAGTGAAATCAAACTAGGCAAATCAATAGAGGTAAATGGAAAGTGTTCAAAGAGAAATTAATGTATGCTCGAGGGCTATAACAGGCAATTGCTGCAGTGGAGGAATGAGCAGCTTCCTTTCCTTGCTAGATTATGAAAATAAGATGTTGCAGATATCTTAGAAAAAAAAAATTTAAAAATCAAAGGTTATGAATGAAAGCATAACCTTTAAAAGGTGATTGGAGCAAACTTTTGGGGGAAAGGAATATCTTACAGAATGTGAAATACCTGTATGTTCAATAAGAATTCATATTATTTTCTTAACTTCTTTTCCCATATAGCTTTAGATCCCAAATCTCTTCTGCTATTGGGAGTGCTGCCACTCAAACCCTCCTGAAAGATCAAGTCTTCAGGAGTTTATTTATTCATTGAAACTAGGCTTATTTTTCACTTTAGCATCTTTTTGAGCAATTTTTTTTTTTTTGCACAAGTGCAAGCAGTTCCATGAGCTGCAGACTTCCCAAACTCAATAAATGGCAGCTGCCTGTTAAACGTTGGGTCACCGCAACGCAGCTGCTGGATTCCCCGAAGCAAACAGGCAGGAGGAGGGTGACAACACCCCGTGAATATCAAAAAGCCTTCAAGCTCATCACCATACAAAGCCCTTCAAGAAGTGACAGCACCCGTTGGTGCAGGCCACGGTGCAGCAGAGATACAAACAATTATTAATTTGTCCCAGAACTCGGGGAGAGCTGAGCGATACCGCGGGGTTATGCTCGGCGCGGCGGAGCAGCAATCCAGTTTGTTGATTTTCCTGCTTATCTGTTTTAGGGCCAGCGGGTGTGCAAATGCAGCCTGGGATCAAAATAGGAATTTGCAAACATGGATTACATCCAATTTTGGTTCTAATTCTCGGCGGAGTTCTTACACTTTTTTTCTTTTTTGCAATAAGCTGCAGGTAAATGCTAAATACGAGGATACTGTGAGGAATACTAACCAGAGCCTGGGAGGATGTGGGTTAAGCTCTTGTTTTCAGGGGGAGCTCATAGCTTGAAGTGCACAAATGCACATTAATGCCTCATTTATCTTTAATAGTATTTGAGGGAACTATGTGGGTGCTGGCTGAACTGAGTTCAGAGAGGAAGACAGAGAGTGAAGCCTCAGATGGTTGGTGTAACATTCCCAGAATGACAAAGGGAAATATCTCACAGACTTGCACGGTAAAATATTTAAACAAACAAACAAGTGGTTTTCCCTCTTGGTGCCTGCCAGCATTTCATCCTGCTAATCTCTCTCTGAAATGCTAGAACATGTTTTTATACAGATTACAAAAATGTTAGCTGCAAAGGTGTGTGTATGCTCAGAGGACAAGGCAGGCAGAGCAGGAACATTAGTTCAAAGGCTCTGAATATAAGTTGCTCTTGCAAAGCAAGTGGTTTTTCTTTCGAGCCCCATGAGTGAATAGAAGGGCAGCACACAAAATTACATTCACTTATTTTTCCCAATGACTCCACTTTGGTGCACTTGACCAGGGGGTTGCAGTGCTGTTTTGGAGGTTCATTATAGTAATGAGATGTAAAAAGTGTACAGGGAAAAAAATAAAAACCCAAAACTCCCCAAATTTGCAACCTTTCCTTAGAACGTTACACATAGTTTTTTATCTATTTTTGAAGCACAGCTCACTTCTTAGGAAAGATAACAGAAGTACCCAGCATGAGCAATTTTCCCTTTTTCTCTCTTTAGCAGCTAACTACTTCCTCCAGGAACCTCAGTATTTCTACCATTGAGAAAATAAAAGTGAGAACTGTTGAATAAAGACAATGGACTTCAAAGAGGTGGATGGGGGGGACTGGCAGGTAACATCCCCCTGGGAAGGAATTCTAAGGCAAAAAGGAATCCAGGTTAGCTGACCATTTTAAGAGACAAAAAAAAAGTGGTACAACTATCCCAATGTAGACAAAAGATGTTAAGAGGACAATATGTTTGCATTCAGAGCTCACTAATGACCTGAAAATCAAAAGTGAATTGGACAAAAAGTTGAAACAGGACACAGGTCTAAGGGAGTGTATAAATAGACAGTACAGGCACACAGGGACAAAATCAGAACGGCCAAAGAGCAAAGTGAGTTATCACCTGAAGGGCAGCAAAGGCAATGAGAAAGATTTCATAAATACATTATAAATCTGAGGGAAAGGAGGAGAACAGGTCAATCAGCAGGAAGAAAAAATGAGCACAAGACAGGTGAGGCAGAAAGGGAAGGAAGGCTGATACCTGCATTGCTGCGTTTTCACACACAACAAGAAGTTGGTGCTGACAAGATCCTCCACACAAATTAAAAGGGACAACAATGTAAGTAGGGATGTAGGCTGGAATAGAGAACAGGTTAACGAATATTTAGTTAAGCTGGATGTAATCAAGTCAGAAAGGCCTGATGAAATTTGCCCTGCAGAGATGGAGCCATCTCTGAATAATTAGCCATTCTCTTCTAGGACTTGTGGACGACAGGTGACATCCCAGAACATTACAAAAGGGCAAACAGAGTACACCATCTTCTAAAAGCAGGCAAGACCGACTAAAGGAATTATGGACAAATCAAACTAAAGTTCAATACACAGACAGAACCTGGAAAAAAATATGAGTCAATATACAAGCATCCATGAGGATAATACTGTGCCAAGGAACAGCCAATATCTGTTTGATTGGAGCAAATAATAAATATCAAATAATCTGTTTTCCATTTTGACAGTGTAATTGGCCAGGTGGGAAGAGTAGATATGATCCACACTGACTTTGAGTAAGGCTTTAATATGGTTGCACACAGTCCCACCAAAAGCAAACACAATAACAGACTCTAAGAAAAAAACTGCACATTTTGAGATAAACGCTTAAAAAAATTAAAATGTTGTTATCAATGATTTGCTAACAACGTGGGAGGACACAGAGTAAGGTCTCATGAGACCTCATGAATGAATCTGGCCCTGTTTAATACTTTCATTAATGACCTGGCTGATGGAATTGCCAATCTGCTTGCAAACTCCAAAAATGAAACCAAGCTGCGCACACTTTAGAGGATACGAGTGTCATTTAAAGAGATTTGGGTAATGAAGAGAGATGGTCTGGAATCATTGAGATGAAATTCAATAAAGGCATCTGTGAATTATCACACTTAAGGAGAAAAAGCTGAATGTAGTTGTGAAAGGAGGACTGGCTGGCCTGGAAGGGTACTGTGGGAAAGAGCAGGCACGAACAGTGGGACATGAACTGACTTAGTTACACCATCAGAGTAGGCAAGGACTGTGTGAAGTATCCTGGCATGACTTACTGGGCATGGGCTGTGAAGGCATTGTAAACAACAGCCTACACGCTAAACATGCCAAAGATTCTTTAAGGGACAGCTTTTCCCTTTCCTTCCAACCCTGTTGTTTGTATGATTCTATCGTCACCACAATGGCAATGAGCAAGAACCAGCTGCAGAGGGGATGCACTGCACAAAGCACTCTGCAAAGACAGAATAAAGGAGAGTTCCTACTCCACTGATCTTGCAGCAACTCCAGCAAATGAGGCCGACAAGGTGCAGCAATGTGAGAAGTTGGAACACAGTTGGGGGAGCAAAATGTCTTTTGTGCTTTCTCATCATTCCCATCAAATGATTTTTTTTTCCTCCTTAACCACATCCTGTGACTCAAATCTCAATCTCTGCTGAGAGCAAGTTCTAGGACATACAGTTCCTTAAAAAAAGCAACAAATCAAACCCACAAGTCAACCTGGAAGCCAAGCTTCCTTGAGCTGCAGAGGAACCCTGTGTGGATCCATCTCTGGCAGCTCACCGCTGCCAAGCTTCACATAGACTCCTCCTCATGCTCAGAAGATCCTGCAGCGTCTGCCTTTGGATGCTGTTTGATGATTTCCCGGTCTCTTCAGATGCCAGGATCACTTTGGTAAACTATACACCTGAGCAAACACTTTGAGCTCTTGACTCAAGATTTAAGTGCAATGCAGGATGAGTTCTGTATTTAAAGCAATGCCACCTCTGCAGGAGCATTTGAAGCAGGCATGCTCCAGCCAGCAAGGAAGGCTTTAGGGAATATTGCTGGAAGCCTACACATGAGCCTGAACGATGGCAGTGAAATTAGAAGCAGAAAGGCCTGGCAGACTGAGTACTAGATAAAACAAAAGCTTTTGCTTCTGTTCTCAGAACTGAGACACAAATCTTTACTCACCAGCCAGAACTACCGTAAAATGTGTTCAGCAGCAGCAGAAAACACTAAATTGCTTTGTAACTATGAGCTACGTTAATTTTAGAGGCAGGAATGGATTCTTACATTGTAAAAGTCTTCACATTTTAAGTGCAACAGTGGCTGGTGCACATATTGCAAAGGCAACCCAAGAGTTATGAGAGCAGGAAGGTGAGAAGGTTTTCTGCAAATTCCTGTCATGCCTTGCTGCCTCTCTTTCCCTTGATGAAAGGGCAAATAGGATTTAACTTCTCATGACCTGTCTGACATATTATCTCAAGGAAGCAATAAAATAAAAGCACACATAAAACTGAAACATCGGGCGTGTCTGGCAAAGGTGGAGAAAATCCAGGTCTCCAGGCAGTTTTCCCAACAATCAGCCAAACAGGTTACCAACCCAAATGCAGATGGGAAAGGGGATGACATTCAGACAGAGGGCCTTGAACACCACCAAATCCTGGCTCAGGAAAACCCACGGCACGGAGCCCTGCAGACTTGTCCCCTCACCACATCCCCTCAGCTGACAGCAGCACATTTTCTTTCCTCCAGCCAGATATTTGCTTGTGTGCGAGGCAAAGGAAAACCCAACAGCTGTAGCTTGCTCTGACCTCCATCCCTCCATGCCCAGCCTGGGGTTTGCTGCCCCATCTTACCCAGAATAATTCCGTTGGGCTCCTCGGGTGGCTGCCAGACGATGCGCACGGACGTCAGCCTCACCTCGGGGAACACCAGCCTCACGGGGGGCCCGGGGGCTGCAAGGCAACACAGAGCTCATGGCAGCAAGGCCTGCACCTCAGAGGGATCACAGGCTTTCTGCTCACCCTGCACACAATTGCCACCCAAGCTGTATCTCTGTGATAGTGGTTGGAAGCACCCGTGCACGTGCATAATATACATTTAGTCTATATATAAATATACATTATGTCTGTGGATAAAGGCCTCCAACACCCTCAGACACCAAACACAGCACAGACCAGTGCACCCTACAGTGGTTTTTTACTGCACCAGGAGCTCTGAGCTCTGTAGGACTTTTCTCACTGCAGCATCACCACTGGTGTAACTGAGAACGCACTATGAAGCAGGACACCAAGCTGCCTTTACAGAGTTATACAGCTTAATCCACTTCATACCTGTTGGAATTCAATAAAAATATCCCTTCCCTGTGTCATCAGCACCAGCTTTGAACTGATTCCTGACTTTACATTTGCATCTTAAACACTGAGGTGTGAGCAGGAGAACCCGAGGCAGGTGAGAGGCACGTTAACGCAGACGGGGCTGACCAGCCCAGGTTCACGAGGTGAGGAGATGCTAATTCATACATTACCATCCATGAATTTTCCCCTTCAGCACAAATTCCACCTGTATTACTCCTGGTGATACTTTTAATTAAGTTGAGCCCAGAGGAGACACAACATATTTATGTCAGGGGTATGGAGATGGAAGAACAATTAGTTTCATTTGCCAACATGCACTTAAGGAAGGAACTGCTATAATGGGGTTATCCAAAACAAACAGTTTTAAGTATTTCTCATTACAGTCTGATATGTACATTTCATTGAGTGCTTTTTCTCTCCCTGCAGAGTTCTGCTAACAGTAATTTTTCTTGTTTTTCCTTTCAAAGAAAAGCCAGGTCCACACACAGGGAGTATGCTGAGAAAAAGGCTAAAAAAATGTCAGGGAGTAGTTGTCCCTGTTCCTGACCCCACATGCTCCCACTCCTTCCTTCCCTGCACTGTATGGAAAATGTTTTATTAAGCCAGAAGCCTGAATGTGTTTTCAGCCCAACCAAATTACCTTAATGAATTTGCTTGTGTAAACCAATGTTTACTCCATTATTATTTTGAAAAGATTTTGATGAGAGAGAATTAAACAGAAGCCTCTCACACTGATCTCAACCTATTTATTCCTGAAAAGGTAATGAAAGTAAAAGCAGTTTTAGCATCTGCAAAGCCCAAAAATATTTCAAGAATTGAACCAAATTTCTGTAGAATTCCATCAGCAGGAATGCTTTCACACACTCAGGGAGTGCTTGCTTGGGTTCCTTCAGGACATCCAACTGCACTGGGAACCCCCTGGGAAGTGCTGGAGGCAGCTGCAAGAGGAAGCTGGTAGGATCATCTTCCAAGGTCAATGCCTTATTCTTTTGGGTTAAAAAAAAAAAAAAAGGAGAGTGGACTACTGAAGTCACAAATTCCATCTCTTTCTTTCAGTCCAGTCAGACCCAGATTTGTTTATTGCTTTCAATTGCAGCACTTTTTTTTTTTTAGCATGATTGAACTTCAATAGGAATTTATAATTGCACCCTAAAATTGTCTTCAATAGAAATTATCTCCACCAAGCTTCAGAGTTCAATATTAGAAGTTTTCTTCCTCTTCGTTAGCTGCAGGGAAGGAGGAAATAGGGGACACTGGTTTTCTGTGCTTTTGCCAGATTCTCAGTGCATGACCACTGGGATACTGCTGAATTATACCAGGTACAGCCAACATCCTTTGGGTTCAAAGCTGAAAAGAAAAATCCCCCCAAAATCCAAATATTTGTTGCCTCCACTTGCACCACTAGAAGAAATCCACATTAAAAGCTTGGATCAAGTAAGATGGTTATTTTGGTAACCTTTAAACTCACCATCATCCTTGGTTCTCTCTGTCACTGCTGGGGAGCTGGGGACCCCATCCCCAATGCGGGTGAATGCCAGCACCTGCAGCTCGTAGAGGACAAATTTCCTCAGGCCAGAGAGCAGCACTGACTGGGTGTGGTTCCCCCTCACTGTTTGGCTCTTGGGTTCAGAGTCCAAATCCTTTGCTTTGTAAAGGATCTGCAGGTTAAACGTGGACGAGACACAGAAGGAAAGAGATTGTTGCATGAGGACTGAAGAGAGGGAGATTCCTCCTTGTCACCCAGTATAAAATGAGATTACATTCACCAATCACCCCTCTCAAAGGCAGCACAATTCCTGTATCTTCTCCAGCTGACTTTGGAACAATAAGAATACCCAGCAGGTGAATAATAAATAACAAATACAAAATCATGTCCTGGTAATACACTAAAAATCAAATGAGTATGAAACTCCAGTTGCATACCTTGTAGCCCAGGATGAGACCATTCTGCTCAGACTCAGGAACTGCTGCCCAGGTCAGCAGGATCTGGGTTGAGCTCACGGCTTCAGCAGAGACATTCTCAGGAGGAGCAGAGGGAACTGGAACCACACAGCATTACCAAAGAGCAGAAATAGGTCAGACATAGCAGATCATTTTTCTCCACCTCCCTACTTGCCTGCAGTCTTCCAGAATGGAAGAGTACTCAAATCCAAAAGGGCTGGAATATGTTTTAGACAATCCTTTCTCCTTTTGTATTCATTCTACATCATCTTTACATTTCAGCCTGTCTCGCAATTTCTTGCCAGTTCATCTCAGAAATGACAATGTTTGTAAAGAGCTAAACATTTAATACTTATCAGTGTCTACAGACAGACAGTAAATATTGACAGCTATGAATAAATTTCAGATTCTATATATTTGCAGTAATTAGAACCAGTTTAAATTCCTGGACTTGTCCAGAAGCCTATCCCCCAGTATTTCTTTACCATACCTTTTATTCCCTATGCCAAAACCCAGAAATCTCTCTGAATGTGAGTTTATTTACAGCATGATCTGTTCTAACAGGAAGTTTTATGCCCCTGCAGCTTCCTATATTATCTGAAAGGAAATTATAACATCTTGTCTAGAGCTAGCAATAATTTCAACCCCTGGATAGCACTCCCACTTCAGTAAGAAGTTCTTTAACCTATGCAGCCTTTTGATGATGTGATAGCACTCAACATTTGCAAGACATCAATTAGAGATGGATGCATTAACACGAGGAGTGTTTTCAGGGATTGATACAGTGTCAATGAGAGATGCCTATTTCATTTATGTTGCAAAATTGGCTCTCATGAAGCTGGAAACATCATTAGGACTGATGGCACAGGAACACTGTAATTTTCTCTGACTCCAGAGAAGAGCAAACTTGCATTTTCCCATGCCATTAAAGCTCCAAGTGCTGCAGAACCACACAACTGCAGCCTTTTGTAGGCAAGCTTAATAGCATGTCACGTTATGCAAGCAGGATGTGAGGCTATTTTTAAGAGTTCACATTCTATGCTGCCCTTTTGCATTTTTCCCCCACGGCATTTCCAACATCTGAAGGGTACAATCTTTTCTAAAGCCTGATACACCTGTCAGACCTCCAGAGAACATTCACCAAGTTATGTTACACAAGCACTTAGGGACACTGTGGCTTGATTAGGGCCTGAATATATCACAAAAAGCAGCCCAAAGCTCTGCCAAAGGAATGCTTTCCTGGCTGTCTGAGTGAAAGAACAGATCTGCTGTTTTAGAGGCGAGCTCCTGAAGCTCCTAGCAACATGAATGAGATAATGAGTATGACACCAGAATTAATAAAAATGGAAAAAACCCACCACCAAAACGTGGTACCCCCACCCCTGTGCACTCAAGGTTAACAGCAGAGATTGTAATTTCTGAAACAATTTCCCTGATACTAATTATTTGGGGCATAAGAAACAGAGCACCATCACACAACACTGCAGCAGACTAAAATCCAATTTTTTTCCCCCTCCAACACTGAAATGTCTTTTTTTTTTTTTTTAAATCTTCTCCCAGATTTATCCCCCACAAGGATATAATTATGTTAAAGGAAAATAGATTGCCAGGAGCCATGAATGTCTTTGGATAGCTGCCATAACTTTATCTGTAGATCTTCACAAAGAGCTACTCCCACATGAATCACTCCTGGAGAGAGAAAGGGTGGAGGTGGGTCGCAAGAAACCAGGATGTGTAGAGGAAAGAAGCCCTTTCCAGCCACATTTATTTCTATTTTATCTGGTTTGAATCCTTTCAAAAGAGAAAAATTTACTTTATTTTACAAATACTTCTTTTCCTCTTTGATCAGCAGCCAGGAACCCTCCCAAATTCACAGAAGGCTTGCCCCGAGGGCATCCTGGCTTTGAGGTGAGGATGGTCACACTGCTGGTGGGGGCACTGGACAGCTGACAAAGGAGAGAAGAAGGTTCATTACTCAGACCCCTCTCAATTCCCAGTGACAGAGCAGCTGAATGCTCCCTCTCACTGGAAATGACTCTAAGCCCAATGCCTAAATGGTAAAAATCCTTGTGTTCATTGAGCGAGCTTCAAATCTTCAGTTCTCACCTCAGTGTCAAGAACTTTATTCTAATATGAATTCAGGACCTGCAAGTGATTTTATGGATCTTATTGTTGCCAGTCTTTTATCAAGTAACAGACTTTGATCGGCTCTTTAAGAATGAATTGAAAGGTAACCTTCAATTCTCTGACCCATCTCCTCTCTCAGGAAGCCGTGATTCAAAGAAATTATAGTTTGCTAAGACTAATTAGTGAGTGAGGCACATAATCCCTCTTTCCTCTACAAGCTCCCTTCCCTAATGCTGGTTTCCTTAAACTGCTGCACTGAAGACTTCGTTATAAGCTCCAAAAAAGCTGAGTTCTCATTAGTAACCTGCAAGAACAGCACAGAAGCCAAGCAACAGTGTCCAAAAAAACCCCAGAGCACGAACAAAATGAACCGGAAACACGGAAACTAAACGATGAGCTAATCCAACAAAGTGCCAGCACGGAGCACTTCAGAAGATCAAACGTAGGAAATCACTGGCACTTTGCACTGGAATGTCAATAACAGCTGGAGTTTTTAAGGTTATCCACTTTGGCATCTAAAATCATGCATCCTCTTTCTACATCTGACACAGCCACACCTGATGTACAGCAAATGATGTCGTTTTATGTCTCTAACTGGGCCAAAAGGAGATTTTAATAAGCTAGTCTGTATTCTGGCTTTCCAGGAAAGCCAGAGAGTGGGATGCAGTGGTTCTCTGCATTTTTGCAGCTCATTTTAGCTGCACATCCCTCACTCTTCTTGAAAGCAAAAATTAAAGTGGCACATCGTACATCTGACGTCGGCTAAGAAGTGCAAATTTCCAGCAAGGTTCACGGCAAAAGGAGCATAGCTGCAGCCTATAAAATTAGGTACTGCAGGCCAAATCCTCAGCTTGTACAAACTGACAAATTCCCACAGTGACACTGGACCACATTTGAATTATCAAGAGATGCTCCATCACAGCACAGTAACTGCTCTGTGAAGGTCAGACTCCCAAGCACCGGGAGATTGATCCTTGCCATGGATGTGTGACCATGCTCCTACAGTAGCTCATCCTGTAAGGCAAGTGTACACATTCATGTAGCTGAATATTAAGAGCACAAAATCCATTAAGGCACTGGGTTAGGTGTATCTGAGATGAATTTTTTTGAAAGCAGGAGGGTCTGTATCTAAGAGGAAGCAGCCCTGCCAAGGTTGTTCTAATACATCAGATGCCTCTGCAATTTCTTGCTTTCTCTGTATTGGACCTACTGTCGTTGTCAATTTATTGAGTGGAAACTGAGCTTGTTACTCTGCAGTTATTTTACACTGTAAAATTTAATGAGCTATTTAATTTCTAACATTGCGAAAACATTTTGGATTGATAGAACCTGTCCTGTTTAAAAGTCCTAATTCATCTCCCTCCACCTTCAGCTGCTTGCAACCCTAACCCAGATTCTCATTTTAGGATTTCCCAACTGTTTCTCAAGCCAGTGTTACCAAAACCTACAGCATTATTTATTTCCTCATAGTTTCTTTGGTTTTGATTTGTTTTATATATTCAAGAGCTTCAGAAATCAGTGAGTACTTGTAATGACATGCCCCACTATTGTTGTTGGCATTTGTGCTCAGCTATCATTGCTGTGATTGCACAAGCTAAAACAAACAAATGCTCAAGCAGAGCTTTATTTTCAATAAAGATTTTGGGCTCCCGTGGCTGCACTGCCATCAGATACCATAACCTGGTTTAGTGCCTGGGCTCTGCTCTTTATCTCCTTGGATGGCGTAAAACATGGAACCAAGAGTTGTGCCAATGAAGCACCACATGATCCTGGCCAAGGCACCTCTGGCCAGCTGTGCAGGATGTTTACAACACCCAGCACCGGCAAAACCAACTTCCCTAAGACTCTGTGTCTAAAAAACGGAAAAAGAAATATTTAGGACACCTTTGAAGTGCTTGGAGAACATAAGCAATAAACAGAATTTTTCTTATGGTTCCAAAGACAGACCTAAAAGTACTTTGACCTTTCTCTCCAGCTTTAAACATCTTTTATTTGCATTTTAACCCCATTTGACTGTGTATACAGGTTAATTCCAGATTCCCTGAAGTGCTTTCATACAGTTTGCTGCTAAAGGCAGCACATCTTGTATATTCTAAATCTAGGAAGATACAACCAAAAGTCTGAGCCCCGACTTACTCTATGCAAGAAATCAGATGTTAGTATCAAAGAAAACACATGGAAAAAACCAAACGAGTCCTTACGGCCTAGATCAGAGCTTTGTGTTATTTTGATCCCGGGTTCTGTGCGCTTCCCACAATCAGTTTCAAGTCAACCTTCCCTTAATACTGCCAGAGAAAATGCCAGATCCACATGTAACCTCTGATCTTCAGATGCTGAGCAAGAGCGCTGCAATCCTAAGGTTTTATGAAATGACTTAATCTTAGTATTTACTACATTTCAAAAGAAGTGTTTGAAGAGCAGCGGAGAGGCGAAAGTGGAGGATGTGATATCTTTTTATTACGATACAGAACTGCTTTGTCTGGGTCCTGCTATCTCTAACTCCAGCTCAAGCCTTCTTTAAAATACCTCTGGCAATCGCTTTCCAATTACTCCTTCCCAAAGAGCAACACTTCAGTGGAGGGGGATGACTTTGTTTAGCTTTCTCCCTGGCTACTTCAAAGCAAAGTTATCTGAACCAGCAGACCAAACCCTGCTGTGCCTGGTCTCGCTTCCCACCAAGGAACACTGCCTGGCACACAGGGCACAGACATGCACACATCAGGCATGCACAGGATTAAATCCCAAAACTTCTTTAACGAAGAAAAATCGCAAAATAAATAACGGGAAGAAGTATCTGCATTGAACCTTGCACAAATAGGTGTCACAAACAGATTTATTATTAAACTTTTAAACCACACATGTCACCCCGTTTGTTACTAACTTGCCACATAGCTTTTCATTTCCCAGGTGCATGTAGGGCAGGTCTGGAAATAAGTTTTGGGCAAGTCAACAGCTAGAGAGCAGCTTTTCAACATCTGCCTTCTCTGTTCTCCTGAGCTAACAGTAATTTACTGTTGCCTGAGAGTGACAGCTTCCTTCTGATATTTGAAGTCTCTGTGCTTGCCTGGACAATTCAGCTCAACAATACAGTCCTGCTGCTCTAGGTCTGTGAGCAGGTTATGTCCACACAGCCTTGTACACACAGTTTTGGAAGGCAGGTTTGAAAACGTGCCATCAGAAGCTCAGGTAATTATTTTATTTCTCTCTGTGTAATCAGCTCTCTAATGTGACTTGTGCCCTTTTAGAATTATTTGGTGCTTGAAATGAAACTTCAGGTAACCACAGCTGTTAGAAAATGTGCCTCAGGCTAGAAGCAGACAGGGAAAAGGGGAGGATTAGGGGAAATGGGGTACTGGGGAGGAAGAGGAGGCGTGAGAGAGCATCTCAGCAAGAAAAGTTTCTATACAAGGTTCTCCTTGTGCTGTCCGCACTGGGGCAGAAATGGGGAGAGGTTGTTCTGTTTGCTTTAAATAAAAAGGTTTGTGCAGGAAAGCAATGTAGGAATAAAAAAAAAAAAGAAATAACCCTTCAAATGTCTGTACATCTTTTTACCTGCAGTGCATCTCGAGATAGTGTTTTGCTAATTTCATTTCCGATTTCACATCTCAGCAGGAAAAAAAAACCTCACTGAACATCGAAACACCAAACCAAAAAACTATAATCTGAACCAAAGGGCGGAAAGCAGTGGATTTCCTGGATTTTCTGTGCCAGCAGATGTGGTGCTTGCACTCACCCGACTCCCGCGTCCTCCCTCTGACGGGCTCGCTCCAGGGCCCTGCCCCGATGGCGTTGAAGGCCTGGATCTGCAGCTCGTACTCGGTCCACTCCTGCAGCTCCTCCAGCGTGCACTCCCGCGCCAGGCGGTCACCCAGCACCTGCAGCAGGGCTGGGGCTGGCGGCTCCAGGCGCCGCGCCCTGACCCTGTACCCCACGGACTCGGGGTTCCCGTTGTACTGCGTGTCGGGGAGCGGCTGCGAGGGACAGACACACAACATCCCCGTCAGGACACACGGCTCTCCGGTCTGCCTCAACTCACGTACGGGCCACAGCAAGGCAAAAATGACCAAGAGGTTGATTTTCTCTACGTTTCTGCGCTGCTTGGAGTTTTTCTTTTGGTTTTTTTACCTTAATTTTGAGGCAAGTAGGTTTGCTCACAAAACCAAGCCCTTTGCTGTGGGTGTATCGGCAGAGATGATATGAATACAATATATTTCAGAGCTTTGTGATTAATTATGGAAATGAATGATAAATTGCTGGAGCATGTGACAAATTCATTTATCGTACATTTTTTACTTTTTTTTACTGACTCTCTGCCTACTCATTTATCAGCAGAGATTCATTCTAGTATTCTAACTCCCCAAGCAATTTCAGAGATTAAAATATGAAATAATTAGCCTACTTCATGAAGTTTGGAGGTTTTCTGCTGTAAAACTAACTACATGATGCCACGGATGGCTGAGATTCAGTTCTGATTCACTGGGAAAGCTGGATACACATTAACATTTCACAGCTTAGAAGACTCTACCCCGCAGGCATGCAGGGCTAGAAGCGTGACCCTCATTCTGCAGGAAGGGAGGAATCCCCATCTCCCAGGGGAAAACAGATTCACCTGCAGGTCTTGAAATAAAAGACATTAAACACTTTCAAATATTGATGTTATTAAGCATGAAAAGCATTTATCAGGTCATTTTTAGCTGTGGCTGTTGCTTCTCCTGAACCCTGCAGTTTGACTCAAGGAAAACAGGCTTCCAGGCAGCACAATCTTAATGTTTTAAAGGCTCTTAAAGCAACCTAAAGTTAATTTTGATGGAAGATATGTAAGTCTGGATACAGAACATTGGACATGATATTCACACAGAAAAGCCATGACAGAGTTGTGTGGGGCCTTTCAAAGGAACTGCAGTGGCTGTTCTGTGGGTACTGAGGTGACACCCTCAAGCTTCAGGTTTTGGACTGGCAAGGTTCAGCATTAAGTGCAGTGTCCTGTTGAGAAGCTGGAATTATTCCTTTCCAACAGGAGAAAAACCCTCTTGATTTTGACTTCCAGCCATAATGAGTTTATGCATGGAAGAGCTAACGTTTGGGCAAAAGGAAACCTGTGCTTCATCAACTTCAGACCACAGTAACCCCAGTGGAAAACTCTGCCTAACAGGGGTGAAGAAAAACTATTCTGGAGCAGGTTAATTGCCAAGTAAATCCCAATGTGGGGACTCTGCAGGTAACTGAGATGGGCAAAGGGGCACAGCGATGTCAGCAATTGCCGCATCTTTGCAATTAATCATTTATCTCTGCATTTTAGCGCATAATTCCACACCGATTCAGCTAAATCTAACCTTCCCACAGGAGTGCCAGCCTCACTGCTGCTGCACCACAGCTCAGAAAACCACAGGATGCTGCCCATGGCCGGGGTGAACCTTCTGGGGACCGTTTTGTAAAGAGCAAACAACCGAGCCCTGGAAAGCAGCAAATTGGCTCGAGCGCCCCATTCCTGCCCCACGTGTTGACCCAGACTGTGGTCCTGGAGCTCCTCAAAGCCAAGCTTTTACACACAGGCACATTCCCCTGATGAAGTAGCAGAAACAGTGGCAGTAGGCAATTTATTTGATTAATAAGGCACTTAAGGCAAGGCTCAGATTTCCGACTAGTCTGGAAAAGGAAACGATTTGGCTGTTACTCCTTCACGCTGTGCGCGAGGAGGAGGAGGAGGAGGAGGAGGAGGCACATTGGGAGGTCTGCCCTGACCCTGGAGGTGCAGCCCCATCCCCACACGTCCCTCGAGCTGCTCACCACCCATCGCAGCCACAGGCTGGTCTCGCTGGCCGTGCGCACGGTGACGCTGCCGGGGGCCACGTCCGGCGGGGCCTGCAGGGTCTGGATGACCCGCGAGGGTTGGCTCAGCGGGCTGGGGCCCACCACGTTCACCTGCCGCATCCGGAACCTGCAGCAAGGGGGGAAAGATGTCAGGGCTTGGGGAACGCTCCCTGGCTTCTCCAGGGCGGGAGGACGGCTGGAAAAATAGGGATTAGGGGCTTTCTAAATTCCGCGAAGGTCGCCGCACGCGGGTCCCCTTTGTATTCACTGCTGAATGCCTGATGGTAACTGCTTTCAGATCCTCTCAGGTATTTAAAAAATGAAAATGAGATTAGCTTAGGGTCTATTAGAAACTTAGGTATTTGTGTGAGAAATTTATGTTAATTATACCAAGCCTGATGAGCTTATGCTGGCAGTAAGTGATTTTCTCTGGTGATGCTTATACAATACATTCAGAAAGGTATTAAAATATCAAACTTCGGATAGTCTCATTCCCTGTCAATATAAAAAATATACTGGTGATAACATTTCCCCTCAATTACGCGTTGAAAGAGGCTGATTTATCCCTGTGCTGCATTTTCAGCCTTCCTGCACAAGAAAGATTAAGTTATTTAATATGGATATGCATCTTTAAAAAATGCCCTGTCTGCTTGAAACCATCTCTTCTACAATAGAAATCCTTATTGGGTCACAAAAGATTTAGGGAAATCTTTTTTTTTACAAGGAGCACCACATAATTAAGATGTGCTGTATATTTCAGATACTCTCACCCATCAGAAGCAAATGGAAGCACCCAGCACTTGCACATAAATGCGTGACCTGCTCACGTATTAAACACTTAATTTTTGGACCTAATGACTGAGCTTGGGAAAAGGATGAGCCAGTCAACACAGCAGTGTTTATTTACCTGCTCTGATCTCTCTCCAAAGTGCACTGAAGGAAACACATTAAACAAATACTGTCCTGATTTCACCCTCAAACACTGGCCCAAAATACAGGAAAGAAGAATGGCCTGTAAAGATGTGCTCTGATAATCAGCTCTCACCACACATTTCCTCAGTGGGCAATAATTGAAGCTGATCAGGGGACAACAAATCCATTTGGCAACAGCTTTCTAGGTTTCAGAAATTTGTATAAAATTGGTCAACACTGAAGCAAAACCGAAAAAGTTCCTATCAGTGTGTGCAGGAGAGAAAAAAAAAATAGGCAAAATTCAAGGAGCTGTCTTGAAATGGAAAAGAAGTCAAAAGGGATGTGTGAAAGATTTCAGCATAAGTGGGACCATTCTAGAGTTTAATGAATACAAGAGACAAATGAGATATAAGAATAAAATAACCAAGAAAGTTTAACCACTGCAAAAAACAATCACCCCAAATTTCTCATATTCCTCATTACTTGCTATCTCAAAGATGTTTCTCCATGCACCTGTGTGGGTGTGCAAGTTTTCCTTATTCTTCATGGACAGTGAAGGTTGAACTGTGGTACAACCTGCACTTTACTGCTCACCCCTGCCTTTTCAGCTTTTAGGATCCCTCTTTATGAGGAGAACAAAATCCTCTTAACCTGAAGATAATTTTCCTAAACCTCTGCACCAGAAATCTCTGCTTAAATAAAAAAAAATTTCAAAGACCTTTTAGTAAAACGTTTAGCTCTAGAAGATGAGATTTAAAACACTTCAGTGGAGAGTTAGTGAGAAATTCAATATGTTCCTAGGTTTGTGACCAAGGGAGGAAAATTACATGCCAGCACTGAGTCAGTTGTAAATTACATGAGCTCTCCTTGGTTGCACCTACTCCTGCCTTACAATAGCACACGGGTTAGCTAATAGCCCCTTCAGCCAGCACAAAATGGACAAGTTTCTAGAGGGCTGATTTAATACTTGCCACTGGATTTCCTTTCCACCAGCCTCTACATTAGCCAGCTGGATCAGGAAAGTATTTTTCATTAGGGTTGAGTACCTCAAATTCTCCAGTCTTGTCTATACCACAGCATCTCTTGGATTGGATTGATTTAAAAATCAATCTCGTTTAACTGGGGTGCACCCACAATGCAGAGTCACCTCAATCAGTTTAGGCATTGCTTATATCTATTAAGCTTAACTTGGCAAATTCCTATAAACAAAGGTTTCATCTAACTGATGTTACCAAATTAAGTTAAATCAATAAAGAGATGTTTAAGCTGATGCAAATATGTAATTACAGGTTTGCACCAGTTTAACTACGATTGATTTGTCACTGGCTGATGTTCCACTGGTGCTCTCTTCAGGGAGGGAAGCCACAGGGTAGCAGTTACTTGTAAAAGCATCTCACTGAGCACTTGAATTTCCTTCTTAATGTTATCAGCTGGATTTTATGTGAATTACAATTAACAATATCAGATTGGTAATTTTAAGTATAACCTATGAAAACAGCAAAGCTTTTCCCTTTTGTTCAGATTATAAAACCCAGCCAGATGTTTCTGATTAAGAAAGCTGTTCCATGCTGCTATTTACTAACTTTTTTTTCCATGTTGCAGATAATTACCTGCTGTTCTTACCTGTAATGAGTGTAAGGAGTGAGGTTTGGTACTTCCAGCATCTGAGCATCAGGTTCATTCTCCACCTCATGAAGAGTCACCCATTCTTCTTCATCACCCAGCACACCAACCTGTACAAGGGAGAGGTAAGAAGGTTACAAAGTAGGTTATATATATATGTAAATAGATATAAAAATAAATGCATATAACCTCTTTTACAATGTGTCATCATAGCAGTGGAAGCACAAATCCTGGTAAACACATTTTCCAGTCAATACTAATTTTTATATGACTAGTTATTTGTGAAGAGAAAACCCAGCCAAGTTAGCCAAGTCTCCTGGTACCTGGTGGGACTTCACTGGATCCTGTGATAAGATCCATTCCAGAAAAAACACCATGAGAGCAATAATACCCTGTTCAATCTTCCTGCCACAATACAAAAGTATCAAGTAGTAATATAAGAGAATGAAAAATAGCCTTGATAATAACTCGCAGGAACTGATGCATACTAAGTAAGTCTCAATGGAGGCAAAATGCCATGGAAATGAAGACAGAGAAACAAGAACAAAGACAAAGAATAAAAGTGTTTTGACCTCATCTGCTGTTCTGCACTTAGACCAGACTTTTCCATGAGCAACTCTTTGTATTAATTAATCACAACATGTTGCCCAACATGGCCCCTCAGCCACGGCAGTGTTAGAAGGGACTAAACACTGATGAGAACTGAGCATTGCTTTCCATGCAGCTTTCTGGAGATTAAATGAAGATGAATCAGGACTTAAGAGGAAACCAACAGGGAATGAGAGAGAGGCCAGAGCCTGACCTGGAAGATGCAGACTGAGTGGGCAAGGAGAGCGAGCCACGGGAGGAGTGTGCAGAAGGGGAGAAGAGAAGGGGGGGATGGCTGGGCTTCACTTTGGAGATCTACAGGTGCTGAAAGCCAGGAGAGCTCAGGCAAGGCCCCTGGAATAAATCCCCAGCACTCAGCATGTCCTTCTGGTGTTCCAACCCTGCCACAGAGGATGAGGGTAGCCCAATTCCCTCGCCCTGGTATCCACAGTCAGGTGGCAGAGGGCACCTGGGCAGCTCTTCCCTTCAGTGTCTATTCACAGACTCAGCATCCACGAAGACACCTTATCCCTTTTTAACCTACTGACACTATCTTCTCCCACAGGCTGCTGTGGCAACACATTCCAGAAGCTCACAACCCACTGTGTAAAGAGCTATTTCCTTTAATCTTTCTTAAACAGATCCCTTGCAAGTTCTGTGTACGAGTTACAGCCACAGACTCTGTCAAACACTCGGCAGGCACCACAGCCCCAAGTATCTCACATACCCTGAGTACTTCAAATAGAAAATTAGGTTTCATTCACTCTTTTCTCTTTTTTTTCCCCCTTCAGAAGAAGCAGCCTGATTTATTTATGAATGTTTTAGTTCTTCGCTCACCCAGGACTTGATGTGCTGCATATTTATGTTTGTGCATGAAGAAATGACACAAAGAAAATTAGGCCAGAGAAGTAAGTTCTGCATTGCACTGTGGAAAGAAGTCTCTCTGATCTTCCCAGCAGAACATTGATTCCATGGAGGATGTGGCTGAAGAGGTCTTGATGGGCTTTTCAGACTTGTTTGGGATCAAGGTCACTGCCACACACTAAATAACATATAAAATAGCTGGTAGTGAAAATTATGGACCTGGTAAAATTCCCAGTCCTAAGCTCCATAAATTGTAGTGAAGACCATGGATGTGGAAGCTGAAGGGAAACGAGTTGAGACAGGTCTGCACAGTAAAACAGAACATCCCTAAACTGAGCCAAGAGTTGATAAAGAGATTTAAAAGAAAAAAAAAAGCCCTACACAAACAAAGAAAGGATGAGAGGGTTGATTTCAGTCAAGGAAATAGAGAACACTTTTTATTAAATGAATTTTCCATTAATACTGTAGGAAGTCTATAGTAAATGCTTATTTTTGCAAATCTTGCATGTAACAGCATCACCTCCAAGTGCTGCAGTAATTGTATAGCAACAATCCACAGTGCTCTGGAGGCTGCAAATAATCTCCAGTGGTGACTAAGTTGTTTTTTGTATTCTAAGAGCAGTAAGAGCTTTTTAAAATATTTCTTGCCTAACAAAATAATGAGAAAAAAAAAAAAAAGGCCCACAGGTTGCAATTGCTGTGCAGAGCAGGCAGGTCATTAATACACATTAAAGACCACATGGCCCAGCAGGGCTGACATTGACTCACTGAGACATTTTCTGGTGGGCTGCAAAGGTGGAAATATCAAGGATCTTGTTCTATTGCTCAGAAGAAATTTCATTTATTTATTTAATATATATGTATGTATTCTCAGAAACGAGCCTTAGAAGAAAACCTTCAGTGATGGACTTTATATTTTTAGCTTCCCCAAAATCTGTAGCAGATTCCAAGTTTCAGGCTGTGGAAGGAAAAGGAAACTATTTTTGCTGGAACACTCTGATGTCAGATCAGAGGAAACTTATCAGTTTCAAGAATCAGAGTACAAAGGGATTCCCACGGGGCAGAAAGAACCACGGGCAGTGGTTGGGATAAAAGAGTCCTTTGAGGGGCAGGAGAGCCCACTCTGAGCAGCTCTGCAGAACATCAAGTGAAGTTAAAGGCTTCTTTCTTGTAGCTGTTTTTTTGGATAACAGTGTATGCACACTTCAGAGCAGGATGGTGTTTGTTGACAGATCACACACGCTCGTGGGTGCTTTGTTTTGAGAGGCAGATGAGGCACCAGCTGCTTTTCTGTTACAATCAGCATAAAAACTCCTCGAGGAGCACACTCTGTACCTTCCCAGCTCCCTGTGCCACGGGGCTACAGCCCCCAGGGACCCCAGCACTGCCACAATAAAAACACCTCTGTCCCCTGAGACACCTCACAGAATGCTCAATAGCCATCAGCCATCACTGCTCAGCACATATTCATTGCCATCCCTCAGCTGCTCCCAAGGTAATACATCCAATAAAAGGGCATATTCCTTTATTATTGCAGAAATGAGACAGTGTAAAACAATACTGGGAGTGATGTCAGAACGTTTTACTTCCCCATGCATTAGTTTCTCCATTTCTTAAAAGGAAAACTTTACATATTTTATAAAATCATTCAACGTTTTCTGATGGAATGCACTGCATGAGCAAAGTTGCAGAATTCTGACTTTAAAGAGAAAACCCAAAAAATTAAAATTTGGCATGAAAAAATAATGTGTATCAGACACATTCACAACATAATAACATAAGCACATTTGGAGCAACGCCTCCAAAACTTCAGTTAGAAGTACTAACTGCAGGAAAGGAAAACACAATGTTTCTGCACACTACAGAGGTACCCCATGTCCTGCTATAGTTCAAGATGTGTCAGAGTCTTCGTTTTAGAGGTCCATAAGTCACACATTTGAAATCGCTTTGGGAGAAATTCGGTTCAGGGGATGTCAGCCTGGGTGCAATTTTTTTTCTCACTAAATCCTTACATCGATTCAGCCATTTTTGATTTAGAGATTGTCAAGGGCATAAAACTGTCAGAGTTTCAGACACTTTATTTACCAGCTCCGAAGTGAAAACGACACCCAGAGAATCACCTGGTGCAATGGATGAATCCTATCTGGGTCACTGACTTCACCCACAAAACCACACAAATTCATGGCTAAAGTTGGAACTTCTTTCCCAACTCACAGCTTTAGAAGGCAACACAGAGATAATACTTTAAAGCTTTTACCACTTTGAAACTCTGCTCCTGCTCACCATGAGATTCATAGAAAAATCTCTCTAAAAAACAGCAGAAAGGCTTTAAGCAAAACTATCCATAATAGCCCATACACTCATGGCTCCAGGAAATGTGAAACCTCTTCAGACACAGCTTTCAGTCATTCTGCAGGTCTTGTGCTGCCTGCAAATAATGTTGATCACCAGAAAAACACACCTGGCTGGGCAGAAGTTATCCCAGATTCTGTAATCAGCTCGATGGTGTGGACTGAGCACCCACCGAGGCACAGCCAGGGTGGGTTGAAAATGGGTGATCCTCAAGGTCCCTTCCAACCCAAATCATTCCATGATCAATGTATACACATTATATATACATATATAATATATATAAAAATATATATTTTTCCTGAAAAAACCCTAGGAAAAATCCAACACAAGAAAAACAAGAAACTGGATTGCAACTGCCAGAGAGTGCAAACGTGAAATGACATGAACACCAGCAGGGATTTGTAGTCATTCTTGGCTGAAAATTACCAAAAAAAAAAGAGTCTGCAATATGTGCTCTAACTGCATGTGAGAGGACAGGATGGCTGGAAGGATTTACTGAAATTCTTTGTGGAGGAACAAGTTACCTGTGAGTGTCAATGCCACATGGCAGGGGGACTGCTGGTCCCTCTGAACAAGTGTCAGTGGAACCTTTATATTACATTTGAGCCTCTTCACTTTAAATTATACTCTATGTAATAGAAAAAAAAGTTTGAAGTATTTTTTAAACAGCATTGGTACATTTTTGTAGTTCTCTGTTTGGAAATCCAGTTTCCTCCAGTCCTGAGTCTAGATAAAAAGGATGGAAAAGAAACAATCTAGTGATTTTTAAAAAATCCCTTCCAAAGTACAGAATGTACCTTCACTAGAAACACAGAAATGGGATTTTTAACGCTTGATATTTCAGTATCTACCAACACTAAACTCTTAAAGACTTGATCTCCTCTCATGTTCATTGACATAATTGAGAATTAGTTCCACAGTGGCTCCCATGAATTTACACCCAGGAACAAAAAAGCAGAAACCAAGGCCAGATGCACAAAAATTTCACGTCAGCTGGAATTCCCAGCTGTGTTTCTCATCCAAATTGTTCATGAAGTATCAGCCTTCAAAAATGGCTCTCAGCCAAACTAGAGCACTTGGAACATTTTCTAGACCTGCCCTCACCAAGGAAGCTTTCTGCCAAATAAAGGAACAAAGAAGAAAAACACGTTGGTGGCAGGTTGGTTGTGTTTGTGAATACAAACCAGCTGAATTTTGCCTGTAAGGACTCAGACATTGAAAGGTAAATTCCCAGCAGAGATGCAAGAGAAGAGTCAGAATTATCAGGGATGTCCAAAGCAAAGGTGTTGCCCAGTTTAGAGAGGGGGAGGGACACAGATGAAGTGCCCAAATCACAGATTAGTGTTTTATAGCTGAATGTCAGCCTGTCCCTTGGCAATATCATCAGCTTTAAAACCAGAGTGTGCAAAACCACCCCTTAAGTGGCTTTTAATTTAATGCCAAGGCATGAAACACTTAACACTGCTATTAAAAGCTGTACATGGGTCAGTGAATGAAAGATCCGGAAGGACAAAAACCCTCCCTCCATTTCAGTATTGTACAACCACAGCCCTTCAATCCTAAGGAGCCTAAGGAGCAGGCCTAAGGAGCCGAGCTCTGCTTCCATGCTAAAATACAGATGTTGCAACATCAGCCTGCACCCCAGCATGGACAAATCCCAGCTGAGAACAGACCACATCAAAGGCAGAAATGGAGACTGGGGTGGCACTGGCAGCAAACAACAATTTTGCAAAAGCTTTTTGAAAGGTGTGCAGGTCCAAGGCAGTTTAGATCCAAGAGACAGAGGCATTCCTGCCCTCATCTCTGCTCCCAGTGCCATGTCCACACCCCCTCCCCTCACAATGATGTTCTGATCACACACAGCCTGTGCAGAGTTGATCTCTCTGAAACTCATTTGTTCTTGGCTGGATCAAAGCTCGCAGCAGCTCCAGGTCTGATCCAGTGTCAGCACACACAGAAGGCAGGAGGAGGAGAAGTCTTGGTAAGTGCGATGGGGAGAGGGAACAGGAGCAGGACAACGAGCTCTGCTTTAGATTGGCTGAAAGTGCTGTGAAATTGCATTTTCAGAGAGAAAGAGTTTGAGAGGAGTGCTGGCAGAAAGGGGCTGTGAACAAAGGATTACACGCAGCTGTCATCCTGGAAACAGGATTTGCTATATCCTTGAGGACTCACCAATTTCACTGCATACCTGAACTGATATTCATTAATCAGGTGAGCAAGAGTTTTTATTTTTCCTGAAATCCACAAGGAGCAACATTTCTTGTTGTGCTGAAGCTGAGCAGTGAGGTGTGGTGCAGCAGAAACTTGTAGGGTTGCTATGGTTAAAGGGAATGCCCACATTCCTCAAGGACTTGGCTATGCTCCTTCCCCAAAATGAGCAAATAATTCCTGGATGTGTCAGAACCAAAAACCCCTGGACTTTTCTAGTGATGCAAGAGATGTTGGTGAGGCTTTGTGAACAAGAAAGACCCTCCCTGCACACCAAGGACTGTTCAAACCACTGTTTGTACCCAGGGCTCTTCAAGGATGCAGATGAACTTCATGGTAATTATCTCTGCAGTTTTAAAACATTCAAATTTGCTTCACTTCAGTAGCATTCTGCAACTCACTGAATTAACAAATTCCTAGCAATATCAATGCGGTGTTCCAGCAGGAAAATGCTCCTCAGAATGTGCTAAGCCACCATATTATTGGATTTTGGTATTTAATTCTGTAATATGCCATAATGTGTATATAAATGGCACAAAATGTACCAACTTGTTCACAACAATCTCATTACCAAGTGAAGTGATTGTATCAACATGTCTAAGTGGTGATGGTGATTTAAGAAGTCCAACATTTGGTCTTAAAAACAGATTATAGTATTTATAAAGACTTGTGGGTGGAAAGGAAGAAGCAAAGCTCATCTGTCAGGAGAACAAATGAGGAATATATAACTCCTCCAAGGCATAATGACAGCAGGAAGAGGGATATTGTTTAAAGCTGATGGGGAAGAGAATTCATCCTATTCATATCTAGAGGCCTGGATAGAAAACCTTGATATATTCCATTACAAGGTAGAAAAATACACTCAATCTCATGAACAATGGTATCTTTACTATTCAGTGCAATTCTTCCTATACTTCTCAATCTATGAGATAATAATTCCAAACTTTTGAAAAGACACCCCACAGAACCTAAACACAAGTTTCAAATTATTTTTGAAATAGAAGGAAGGACTAAAGCTCTGCTGTGTGTGCTGTTTATGGTGTACCTGGTGTTCTTCTGAACATGAACAAAACCCCATGTGAATTATTTAAAGGATAAGCATTCTCACATACATATATATACACATACATATACATATATATTATATATCACATTTTTCTGTTGTTCTTCTGAACAGAAGTCCCAGCATTCATCTGACCCTTTTCTCCCTGGCTGACAGAGACATTTCTGAACTGAGCCTCTCAAACTCCCCAGCATCCCAACCTTCCCAGAAACCCCTGGACAGCTACTCCAGCATTTATAGGGGAGCCCTGGTCCAAAGTTAAACAAAAACCGAAATCCCAACAGGAATTCATTAATTAGGCTCTTTTTAACCCCCCAGAAACTTCATGAAGATAATTTTGTCAGGGACATACCTGGCCCTCCACTATCCACTTGGAGATGGAGGTTTTGCCGTCGTATCCTGGGCGGAATTGAAGCGTGGCAGAGCGAGGGCTGATGTTGGAAATCACCAGGTTGGTTGGAGCACCTGGAAGTTCTGGAGAAACAGAAAAGTAAATGAGAGGTAGAAACACTCTTTGTCTAGGAGCCAGTAAACACAAGCTGGCATTCAGTTTCCATCATAAAATAACACAGGGAAAAGGGCTCTATTTGCCCCAGTTGTGGTTATTTTTCTTTTCTTTTTGGCGGAGTTTTTCCACAGTATTACTATTTCTGCTCGCTGAGCATGCACCACAATGTTACAGATCAAATGAGAAAAGACAGAGCCCATCTACAGAATTACAGGTACTGTTTTAGAGAAGCTCCCCAATGAACAAACCCTGGTGGGTCCTGGGGGGAAGGCACTTCCCAGCTCCAGGTCTGCCAAGTCACCTAATTCCATTGCACTTCTGTTTCCCCAGAATTAAATGACAATAATGTTTATTTACTTCTTAGGGGACATACAACTACAACTGGAAAAAACTCAAAGTTTTGAGTAGTGTATTTAATATTATATAATATCTAGGTTTTCTAGGGCATTTCTAAAGCCTGATTAAAGTGGATTTTTTTTTTCAATTCTTGTAGCAAATAAAGAGGTGACCTCCTATGAGGAAAAATCTGAAGGCCCAATCAGACCTTTGCCTCCCATCAGTCAAGATTACAGTGGCATTTACATTTTTAATATCATCTGAATTAACAACAAAAGCAAGTTCAGGAAAGAGATTAAATATAGAGTGTTTAGAATAAATTCCCAATAGTTACCTGCATTTATAACAAATGGAAATAACTATTATAATCAGTAATTATGTAGTAGAAGGTGTCCCTGCCCATGGCAGGGGGTTGGAACTAAATTATCTTTCAGGTCCCTTCCAACCCAAACCATTCTGTAATTTTATGATAATGCTGCACTCTGTGCAACTGCAACAGGCCAAAAATGGGCAGGGTTTTGGCATAGATTTCAGGTATGCAAAAATACCCAGTATTTCTTGGTTCTTACTTCACATTTGTGGGAACCATGATCGATAAACTAACCCTGCCCAAGTGGGATAATGCTGTTATCTGGCAGGCATCCTGCCATCAGATATCATGGCATTGATCCAGTCTGCAGCTTGTCACAATTACCTATGATTAGGGAAAAGAAGGGCAAACATACTTTAGGACACACAGAAAAGTTAAATAATACAGGGGAAGGGAAAAACTGGATTCCCTCAGTGATGAGCAATAACTGCTCCACTTTGGAAAATCCTGTTTCTGTAACCTCTATATTAACTGAAACTGCTTATTTGAGGTATGAATTGGCTTTTTAGTTTCCTTTTTACACTGGATGGGGCAGAGTATAGAATTTTAGAAACAAAATACAAAAATGTGCCCAAATGGTAACTCAGACACTGTGGGACAGAACTGCCTCCTCCCAAATATTTTTTCAGGCCACAACTTCAAATTCTTGTAAATAAGATTTTAGTTTCACTATACAAGTGAAACACTCATAGTTGACATAAGCTATATTACTTCCACATGGAAAATCCTTTCCCTTTTAATATCACCCAAACTCTGTTTCTTGCCCCAAAGCAACACTTTGAATTGATTCAGGCTTCATTCTGATGTCACTTTTTAAATGTCAAGAGATTCTGTATTGTATCCACTTTATTACTTTGTCCATTCCACTGTCATACCTACACATTTTTTTTGTATTTGTATTAAGCATCCTCAGCTTCCTGGAAATTTCAAACTGCAAACGTCTTCACATTAACATTTCAGCCCGTTCCAAAAATTAAATCCAAATTACGCGGCAGAGAACTCCGGTGCTTCACAAATAAAATAATCTTTATTACGGCTGAACCGAAGTAACCCGTGACCTTTGGAACACAGAAACACCAAGAACCAGCAGGTTTTGTTTTGTTTCGTTTCCTGCAGGCTGACCAACCTGGGGGCACTCCAGAAGAGATGGTGGAGGAGGTGACCCAGCCGCTGCCCTGCGCGGTGGCGGCCGCCACCTCGATGGTGTAGGTGGTGAGGGAGGCCAGCCCCGTGATCTTGTACTCCAGGGTGCTGTTGGGCAGCGTGCGGGCCAGGCGGGACTCGTTCCTGCCATACACCTCCCAGGAGATGTGGTACCCTGCAAAACATCACCCACAGGTCAGGGGGACACGGCTCTCCAGCAGCCCAGAGAACTCCTGCGTGTGCTTGTGGGCAGTGTGGATCCCTGGTCCTTGTGCCATTCCTTAGGATCACCTTTTATAAACAGGAAAAAATCCTCCTTGAAGTAAATGCTGGCTAAAATACCCAAGTATTTTTAAAACATTGTTAGTTCTAATAAACAATTGATGCAGTGCCCCACAGAGCATTATCTCCCTGTCAGGAGGACATGAGGTCTCAGCTGTGGTTTTTTTCCCTATGCTTGGTATGAAATGGCCTGGAAACCTGGAAATAACCTGTCAGAAAGGTGGACTTTCATTCTGTGAACTCTACAAAGCAAACAGAAAGAAACACTGGAAAATAGAACATCCACTGGAATATCTAATTAATAATCTCTATGTGCTTAGTAGGGCTTTCTCCCTTTGTAGGTTGAAGTAACCTTCAGTGCTGCCTGTCTAGAAACACTTACAAATCTGACAATCAGGCAGGAACATTGTGGGAATCTTCTAGGAACTAAAAAATCTCTACTCCCCACCGCTTGTTCCTTGCAGAAATCCTTCAGCAGGGTGAATCATTATCCTTTCTTTCAAAACCATCTTGGAGCCAATGCATTGTCCAAAGCTGCACCTGCCCTGACCTCCATATTATTCTTCTATCACACCCAGGCTTTCCTTTTTATCTCTTTGATAACCACTTGCCTTCCAAGAACTTTTGAAACTTTCCACTGTCTGATTTGCTCAATTTTATCTCCAAATCTGCTTGTCCTCCTCCTGCCCAGTCCCACTTTATTCTCATTTGGACCCATGTGAACCTCGCTGTGCCAGTCCTTGGAGAGCATGTCTGAAAAGTTTTCTTGATTGCTGCTTTCTTTGTGATTTGACTCAGAAGGTTAAAAAAAAAAATACACATAGCTCTTGAATGCCTGTGAAATTGAAGTGAGTGAAAAGGACTAACAGAAAGGAATCCCACTGAGTGAACCATGAACAAGGCAAACTGGCTAGAGAAACTCCCTACTGGGTTCCCGTTCCCATCACCTAAGATGAGGAATTCAGACCAGTTGGAGGGCTTGAAGGCTTTTTTTTTTTTCAATTTTTTAAAAATAAAAAGACATGATAAGCTGATTAACATATATGAATTGACGTAGCAAAATCCCTCACGGTATTAATCAGCAAGAAAGCATCATCTCATGAGCCAAAGGCACGGTGAGACAAATGTTTCTGCAAGAGTCTGAGAGGTGTGAGAAGTTCTTTGTCCTCTCTTGTGAGCTGCCATCACTGACAGGGATTCATCTTGACCTGATTTTGCATGAAAATGGGCTCAGTGTGCCCACACAGTCACTAATTACGTTTCAGATGAGGGGGCAGTGATAAAGGGAGGTGATGCTTCAACAATTCCAGCTACACCACAAATGCTCCTCTGACTTTGCACTGCAGAGGGGAAGGGGAAAAACTCCTGAATGTTCATCTGGAACTGGTTTTAAACAAGTGTCTGAGTGAGAATTAATTAACTCAGTAATTTACCGATGCCTTGGAAACACTGTGGTGTTTTGATGCTCTCTGAAAAAGCTCAAGAATCATTTGCCAGACCAGAGCTGATGTAGCACAGACAGGATTGTAATCTGTAGGAGGATTTTGACAAAGTTTTAGGACTCTGCTGCCTGAATTAACAGCGGATGAGCAGAAAGATGGGGGCTGACTGTCCCCTGCATTTGGTGCTCAGTGAAGAGGCACGAAGGAGCTGTAGACAGAAAGACCATCACAAACACCCTTTTCTTTCAACAGCTGTGGGTGCAGCCTGTTCCAGACAATAAATAACCAGGGGAAGATAAGCAGGGGACTTTTAATGCTCCCTCTATCCATTTGTTGCTTACAGACAATAGAAAGTGTCACTCAGCATACACCAGGCAATCTTCAGTGATTGAGATATCTCCTCTCCCATCTGGATAAGCTTAGGTTATATATCAAATGTTGGTGATTATTCTTTGGACATTTTATCTCTTCTCCCTTGTGACCACAGGATGAGACCCAGCTTTCCCGCCCATTAAGCACATAGTCCCTATGTATCTATTTTCTGGGGAAAAAAAAAAAAGGAAAAAAAAAGAAAAAAAAAGTTCACCAAGAAAAATATCCTGAGTTCCCGTGTAAATTGAAGAAAAGGCAAAGAGGCAGTATTTACTGTCAGGGATTTGAGTCCCCAATGTATAGTTAAATTCCAGTCATATAAAAGATGAGAACAGAAAATCTGTACATACACAGCGAGCAGACACAAAGCCAAATGCAATCAGGCATAACAAAAACAGATGGAAAAAGAAGTGCTCAAGGAAAGGAACAACAAACAGTGCACCCCCAAGTAGTACTTCAGCCACACTGAGTGGCAGATGGGCAGAACTCGGGGCCATGTGGCTGGTGAGGGCACAGTCCCTGAGTTACAGATGTGATCCCTGCCAGAAATGGGCGTGGGGAGCACAGCTGGATTTTCCAGAGGGTTTCTCCTGGCTTTGGTGTGAGTGAGGACAGGGAAGGTGCCACAGATCCTTCCCCCACACTTTGGCACTCCACAAAACACTGCCTAACGGGAACTAATGACCAGAGGAGTTTCAGAAATAATTTTCTGTTGATGTGGAGTAAATTCTCTACACGAGAGCACTACACCCAATCACAAACTGTCCGTCCACATCCAGATCCTCATAAATCAATGTTTGCTGAGGGAACGAGGAAGATACTGAGATTTACAGCAAGAGTAATGGGCAATTTCCCAGAGCAGGCTGGCTGCTGGGCACCCCCTCCGTGCTTCCCTCCTCCCAGCGCCCGCGCAGGGAACAAGAAGGTCCAGTAAAGACATCAATGAGCAGAAATGATGAATAATTGCCTCCCTGAGCACTCAGATCTCCAAGCAGCTCTCTCTAAACCTTTGAGGTGCTCAGGGCATGAACAATTTTGCTGTTCTTCTATCCCAAATGCAATTTGCATCATTAAGGAGGTTTCTTTTTTCTTATAGACTCTGCTGGGCATTTTCACACTGGTGTTTTGTCTTGAATAAGAGGACCTCTTCAGTTAATCCCTTCTGAAACAATTTACCCCAAATATAACCCAGTCCATCATTTGGCTCCATCAGGTTTCAGCCCATTCTGGGAGGGGGCAGCTTGTTTTTAGCAAAGTAATTCTGCAACACCAAGCACAGAGCTGCTACCTGCTGCTTGACAAGGGCCAGTGTTACATCATCCTGGATGGAGGTACCTAAACTTAAGCACTTGGGCTTGAAAGGCTTTGGCCATCCTCACTGAATCAATACTGCTCTGCTTTCAGAGTCATTAGTTTCTATTCTCAAACCACTTAAATAAGTGCATATTTCAGGCAGCTTTCCATGGTGGAGAGGCAGGAGATGATCTGCATGAGGACTCCACAAACAGCTCGGAGCACATAGCTACAAACGGTGCACGTCACAGATACACAGAGGAAAACACTGACAAGTGAAACCCTATCGAAATAATTACACCTGTCAAACTTAAAATGCTTCAGGAAATTAGACTGATATAACATTTCAGTGGTCAAGGGTCAGAAAGTCTGGTTTTTTAAACTCCTAAAATGCATTTTTAAAAAAATGGTAACACAATTAAAAAAAAAAATTAACGTTTTAACACTCTAAAACCAAAATATTTTGATCCACATGAAATTATTTTCTCCCTTCAAAACTATCTCCAGTAATTTAAAATCTGGGAGCTTTTTTGTGCTTCAAAACCTTGAAAACCTTTGTTAAATGGAACGTCCATCCTGTGCAGCTGCAATAGTTTCCCATCTGAAAACAATATTGCCTCTGTTGATAAGAACTAGAGGCTTCCTCAAGTATTTATACCTTCCTTTATGAAAAATAATGAAGTTGCTGCTGTTGTATCTACACTGGCATACAGTAAATAGATAAATAGCTTGTCAAATGGCAGACTCATCAAAGGGAAACAAGAGAGTTCTGAACCCTTGTGATGGTTTATAACAGATTAAGTAATGACATGCAAATTCTGTCACGCAGTCCACAGCCAGACCACTTGATCACAGAGGAAGGATTCTGCTGATTTCAGGCTTGGTCTTGATTGCAAACCCCAGCAATGCCAATCCAGACTTTGCAGCTGTGAACTCTGTGTAGGGAGCCCTCACCCTCGGGGTAAAGGCCAAGCATGGTCTCACAAATTCCCAAAAATTCAGTAAAGCAGGTGGAGGTCATGGAGGATTTAACAAGACCAGACACCCTGTGGGGAGCTGATTTCTAACACAAACTGCTTTTCCAGTAACCACAATCATGAGCTGCCAGTAATTGGAGCTGTACTTTGTGTAGCACTCCCTGGTGACATCTCAATTACCCAGAGGAGGGGCCAGGAAACCAGCAACAGCCCAAATTCTCCCTAAATGCTCCACTGCACCGTTTTTCACTGCAACAACACATTCCACCACACACACTGAATAAAAAAAGTGAATAAAAGCAGAGAGAGCAGCTGATACCTGTGATGATGCCATTCTTCTCTACAGGTTCTTGCCAGCTGACCTTGAGCGAGGTGTCCAGAATCTCAGTGAAACTCAGGTGTCCCACAGCTCCTGGCTCTGGCAAATCAGAAAAGGAAAGCTGTTAATAGGTGAAACCACTTAACTGGGGTCAGATTCACGTGGCAGGGTTAGGGATGGAGAAATATGTCCCTGAGCCAGGGCTAAAGGAGGCTGGAAACCTCGGTGAGAGGAGAATGCAAGGTGGGAAGAAACACTCTGGCTATCATCATGTCAATTATTTCACCCAGTCATCATCCCAAGTGTGTGGAGATCTAACAGCATTACTGTTTTCCCTCAAGGATACCTGTGAGGTGTTTACCTGCTCTGTTTTGTGCAGCAACACCACCAGCAATCCCCTCACCTGGAAAGAGCTTTTTCCTTATGCAAGGTCACAGCAAGGACAGAGTCACGAGCCACTGCTTGGATAAATTCCCTCAAAACAACTCTAAAAATGTCCAACATAATGGCAACTGTCTTCTGTAAAATGAATACAAGTGTGTGAAACTTTTTAAAGGGTTTTTATGATGTAGCTCAAGAGCTCTTAAAAATTTCAGCTCCCCAGTGTGCAATGAAAGAGCATAAAATGGAATGACTGTCAAGAATATGCCATCCTCCCTCAATTTTGATCTTCAAGGAAGACAACCTGACTGATTTTTGATCCAAATGCTGTTCTGTCCTCAATCGATGCACTGGAAAAAGGAGGTTTTGTTCACTTTATATTCACTGTGCTTCTGTCATTGGATGCCTGCCCGAGTATCCTCCAGCTCCACTGACATCAGTTGGCAATTTCTTGTCTGCAATTTCATGTTTTGTTTCCTCTTCAATTTAGTCCAGCCTCTCATTCCCCTCCAGCTATGAAAAAAAAAGCCCAAACCCTGCCAGCAGGTCAGCTACAACCCCACTTGTAATTCTGCAGTCCCAGGGAGGAAAATTTCCAAATCCACTCTGCAGTACGCAGCAGTCAAAGCAACACAGAAGAACTGCTGAGGCCATAGTGATCCCAGGAATGCCCAACAAGAGCATGGAATTAGCACTGTTTGGGACCATGGAGCTGCAAACATGGAAACCACACACTCACAAAGCTTTGCTCCAATCAGCCCCTGCAGTTGCAGCCCAATTTTAAAGACATCAGGAAACACAGGTGCAGGTGCCTCCAGGCCAGGACACGGTGCTTCTGACTGCATGTCAGGTTTTATTTGACCTACAGCTTCTCAGCAAACAGATCCCTGTTTTCCTAAAGGATTGCCTAACTTTGCTATCCAGACAGAAAATGATCACCTGCGAACATGAATGACAGGCCTTTCAAATCTTTTTTCCCACCACATAAATCCTGAAGTAACTCAGCTTCAAGGAGTTCTCTGCCAAGATGCATTACACCATCCTGCACGGAACTTCTCCATCACTGTGAAAACCCAGGGAAGCAATTCTGCAGGATTAATAAATAAATAAATCAACCCTGCTCATCTCTCCTGCTGAGGCTCCTTGCAGCACATAGACACACCAAGAAATGTCTCAGATTATCTAGAATATACAAGTCTGGCTCTCTCTGGGTTTATCTTTCCCGATGGAGTTTTCATGATCCCAACATTTCCCTGAGATAGCCTCAATGAGACAGGGCAATGACTCTGCTGGGTTGGAAGGAACCTGGAAAGCATTTAAGGTTCATTTCTGCAGCCTTTCCTTCAGCAGAAATATTAACAGTCTCTTTCCTCTTCCCAGCTTTTTGTGAGTTACTTTTTGTGAAATCCAAGGAGTTTTGTATCTTTGGTTTCTTACCCTTCTGCACTCACTGAGATCAGCCACCAAGTTCTACTGTGCTGAGAGGGAGAAGAAATATAAACTCAAACACATTTACAAATCATCATTGGTTAAAGCTTTTTTACTTAGGAAAATGGGCAAAAAAGCTGATAATGCACAGAGGAACCTAATGCATGTTTCTCCTTCCACCACACCTTTTGCTTTCATCCCAGACACACAAGTTGGAGTTCAGATTAGTGGCTCACACAGATTTCTTCTTAAATTCCTACCTCTGGCAACCTGTTCTAGTACATAGAGGAGAGTTACCACACTAGGAAAAATCCATGGGAGAGTAATTTTCTCAGGTTCCTTCAAAAGTATCTTGTGAAAATTGGATTAGCACTTTGAGCCTCTCCTGTGAATGTTAATGACGATTGGATTCCTCTTTACTGGAACACTGACTAACCCAAAAGATCTCTATTAAGGCAGAGTAGTATTTCTAAAAACAATATCTTAATGGATCAATTAGACACTTTTTATTCTGGTTTAAACCTGCAAATGTGCAGCAGTTTTTATGATGCTCCCAAAGAACTGGCCAGAGCCAAGATCACTGTGGACACAGTCGGCCGTGAGGGCCACAGCAATTTATCTGCACCAGACACGCACTGCACTTGTTTGGCCCAAATGTGTCTTGAGAAAACAACTTCAAGGGGCCACAGAGACCAAACCTTTTTCTAATGCAGGAAATAATTTATATGCTAAACCATCCAGTTCATTTTATTTCATCCTGCCTCCAGTTTTCCAGGATGCAAGATACTGCCTTGCTGTGATCCTGGTTACTTCACACAACACTTGCAATATAATATAGATACAGACATTTTCAATTTATTGAGTAACAGCAGGAAACAACTGTAAATTAATCATTGACCTACACAGGAAGTTCCAGTGCTCAGTTCCTAAGAAGGTCAAATTCATATTTATTTGGGTGCCTGAACATGGATTTAAGAGCACAAGGATTCACAGACATAAGGCATTGTGTGTTGGCTGAACCAGACTATGAAGCTCTTAGCTCATCATCAATATAAAAAAATTCATCCAGGTTTAGTCCACAACGAAACAAAAAAATCAAATATTTGCCACAGGCTGAAAGAACACCTATGGAAAACTGGCTGGCAGGTCTTAATCTGAAAGGAGAAGAGATTGGTGTGAACCTGAGGTCAAATTTTAAGCAGAGAGGTTTAAAAATTTGGGTACTCACTGTCTTCCAGGGTGCGCAGGAGCTGGGGAGGGCTCCGAGGGCCGTCCCCTGGGGTGGTGAAGCACAGCACTGAGGTGTAGTAGCTGGTGAATTTCCTCAGGTTGGTGATGCAGCCACTGTGCACACCATGGAAATCCGGAGCGATGGTGACCACGGTGACACTCTCTGGAGCATCTGCTGGCCACGCCAGGAGCTGGGAAATCGAAACACGGATGAGCTCTCATTAGAAGTTGTGTCTATTTGGAATCAAAGTGGGTTTGGCTGCCAAAACCATCTTAATCTGATTGCAAAGAACCAAGCAATGCTGTTAAACTACTGTCAGCTCTGATGCTGAACAGATGGATGCAGCACTGTGACACTGGAGGGACGTCTGTAACACTCACTGCTGATGGGGATACACCAGCATTGCAATTCTCCATGGCTGCTGCTGAGCAATGCCAAAATTATGGCAAATCATTATTCAGATGACAAGAGCCTTTTGTCTCATCAGCCTGGCCAGTCTCTGCTGCTGAAAGCTGAAGGAAGAAAAGTATTTTCAGTGCTACTCTGTTATAAATGCTTTGTCTTATTTTCTTTAAAGATCCCACAGTCTGGGGAGGTTATTGGCATCAGAAGGAGAGAGATGGGGACACACACACCCTCCTCCCCCTGCCAGAGCTCCCCCAGCACCCCCGTGAGCAGCCCTGCCTCACAGGCTGGCAGCATTACAGGCTCAGTGGACTGGGGACATCCACACTGGGAATGATTCAAGCGGTTCTGGAGCTACAGAAAGAATAGAAAATGGTTGTAAAGATGATTACTACAATTTTCAACACCTGAGTCCCAAAAGTTAGACTCCTGAAGACATTTTCATGCATTTAAAATAGGGTGCTTGTCAGAGGAGCTCAGTCTTCCAGGTTTCATTCATCTCAGTGGATGTTCTGGGCGATCAATATCTCTGAGAGCGCAATACCTCATGTGTAGGTACCTCAAATGAGGACTTAAAAAATTCATTTTTGGCAAATGGCTTTGAAATTCTGAAACAATTTTTGAAATTGCCTTAAAGGCTTAGGGGTCTAAAACTTGAAAGTGTTTATGAAATTTTTATTTTGTCCAAAAATCCTTATCATGCGGCTTACAGGAGAAGGTTAAAATTCCAGGCCTGACTCAGTATCTGTGTAAATCGTGCTACTTGTATTGATTTCAGGCTCATAAACATGAATAGATACCTGAAATTAATAAGCCATACTTGACACATTTAGCCAATGTCTAGATTCTCTGATAACCAGAAAGTACAGTTAGGGGACTATTAGGAGTAATTTTGTTAGGAATATTTCATATTTGAGAAAGTGCACTTTACAACTTATTGAAATGCAAATAAATTTCAAAGAAAAGATAAAAATGTATAATGGCTGAAGAAGATAGTAAGTTTTATTTTCTTTTCTAAATCACCTCTGTGGATTACAATTGGCATTTATAACTTTGGAAAACTGAAATCTTGAGTGCATGTTTATGAGGAAACGTGTGTGCACAAAATACAGGCGAACAATTTTGTCAGTTAAAGGAAAAAATGGGTTTAATCCTTAAGAAAGGCAAAGGCCTGGCTTTGACTACTAGAAATTTATAAATCATATACAAAGCTACTCTGTAGAAATAAATGACAGAAATGATCTCACACAGTCTTTGTGCTGCAATTCCCAACCCCTGAGAGAAACAGGATGGTAAAGCTATGGCAATCTACTGCAATCAAAGAAATCCAAATTTTGATGATTTCAGAAGTTTTCATTGGCCACTGACAGATACAAATGACAATTTTACTTCTTTTATGACATTGCTGAGGAAATGGAAACATAAATTAGAGGTAGCTATGCAATGAGATGAAGGATCTTCAGACTGAAACTCTGAATACAACAGAGAATGAAAATTTGAAATAAGACTTTTGCAAACGTGGGCTCACTGTGCTTGGACCTGCACCAGAAAATTACAGTGCACTGCAATCCACTGAACCCCAAAAGTGCTTTTATTCTCCAGAGTCTGAACAGAACCCAAGTGCTATTTCTGTGCTGGAGTTTCAGGATATTGTGCTGCAGCCCTGTCAGTCACTGAGCCTTGAGAGCTGATTCTATCCCTGCCAGAAGCAGACATACACATCTCCATGTATTTATTTACTTCTTCAGCAGTGAGATTCTCAAACCACTGCTGCTCCTCATGAGAAATACATTGGTTTGGGCAGAAATACCAAAATTCCCATTCATATCTCTGTCTGTCTCAGTTTCTCCATCACTCTGAGACATCTCTAGAGAAGGATCAAGTCTTCTGAAACATCTCAAATCCATCTCACAATCCCTTAATTCACAACTTGTCTTTTGAACTACAACATCCTCCTCAAATCACTGCATGTCCCTTCACCCAGCACTCAAATCAACCTTGCTCCTCCTTGCTCATAAACCACACCTGTCTTCCCTTTTCCTGCTCTGAGATTCCTGCAAGATTTCCCGTTGTTCTCTCTATGGAAGTTTTTAAACCCTTCATTTATTATGCCCTGACTGCTGGATCACTGATGGAGGTTCTATTAAGTGAGAACAAACCACCCTACCCAGTTCCTCAGGCTCTGTTAAGCACTCTCTGCTCTCTAGCAGATATTGCCTGATTAATAAATTCTATGTTCTCCCATTTCCCAGATCATCACAGTGGGGAAGTCAAGGCAAATATTCAGTGTGATGCCTTGGTTCCCAGTGAAATGAATGGTGATTCTGCATTAGCATAAAGAGAAACCTCAGGGCTGGTTTTCAGTGCCACAATGACATCTCTCCTGAGGTGACTTTCCAAACTGACATGGAATTGCTTTCTGGCTTTGGAAACTCTCCAGGAAAATGACAAAGGTATAAGGACTTCTAGGCTATGACACATTCCCTTTTCAGAACTTACATAAATTGCAAATATTAGAATCATAGAATGGTTTGGGTTGGAAGGAACCTTGAAGATTATCCAGTTCCAACCTCTGCCATGGACAGGGACATCTTCCACTATCCCAGGCTGCTCCAAGCCCTGTTAGGAGCAACATCTGCTCACTTCTCTCTTTATTTTACCCGTGTAAGATACTCCTGAAAGCACAGAGTCACAAATCAAAAGGTTGAAATTCTGGTTTACACCAGGACTGCTGATGCAGCCATTATCTGAAGTCTGCACTCACCTTGTATCCTTGGTTAATGCCGTTGATGAACTGCTGGGGAGGAGGGTTCCACAGGAACTGGATGGTTGTGGAATTCACGGCTTCAACCTGCACGTTCTGAGGTGGAGCTGTGGGCACTGCTCCCAGGCAGCAGAGAGGGAACAAAACAAAAACAGGGCAGAGAGGGAATGAGGGGAAAAAAGAGAGAAATGAACACAGAACCCACTGTCACTTGCAAGTCACAGAGTAATAACAACCTTGGGAGAGGGATGCACTTCCCGTGAAACAGCAGTGATTTGGAAAGCTGGGTAATTGGGTTAATTTCTCATCCTGTATTGGAGATTCCTTCAAGGGGAGGAGAAGAAATGGTTTCTGCAGCTTATTATCCTGCAGAGGAGTTTCTCAGGAAGACTTGAGGCAGGAGCCATGTAAGGATATAGGTGAGCACAGCTCTTGCAGTCATCCATGAGTGCACAGAGAATGAAGAGTTTCTGAGAGAAATTTCTGGAGCCCTTTAATGCTGCTCAATTCCCCAGATCAGACAAGAAAACACGGAGTTTGTACAATTAAGGTTTTAATTGTGAATTATAATCTGGCAACAGCATCTGTTTATTATTTACTGCTGCTTAAAGAATTAGGACCAGTCATATCACATGCAGTAAAGATTTTTCTTGGGAATTGGGAGTTGTTCTCATTTTATCTTAATATGATATGCATTCATGTATATTGAACTGATTATATATATCCTGAGCCAATACATCCTCTAATCTACTAAAAGTTGCATAAACATTATATGCCAAGGATTTAATTAGACAGATGTTTTTTCAATACAAAAGCAAGCATGGAACATAAAGCCATGCTGCCTTCAAACAACCAAAACCAGCACTTAAATATTTCACCATTTAATAAAACGTCTCATTCCAAGCAATTTCTTCAACTTACTGCTTTAAGATGTCATTCCTATAGTTCTCAGAGGAAAGAATATTAATAGACAGGCCTATTTTTCTGAAATTATCAAGCTTATAGTAAGTTGAAGAAGAAAACTGCTATCTGAGTACAAAAAAATGGACGAAGACACTTTAAATCCCATAAAATAAGCTTAATAATGCTTCAAAAATATCACTATTGACAGCCATGTGCATTTGTATTCTATGAAAGAGGAACTATCCACAAGTGGTTTTGAAGCCTGGAAGGCTTTGTTCCTTCTGCTTCCAAGGGAAAGTTTCTACCAAAGCCCAATGATCTGTGCTTCTAAGGATAATCCACGATTCCCACTGAGAAATGGTGGTTTCCTCCACACTTTTCAAAAACAGGGCAGAAACTTTTAAAGTTCCAAACTACTTTCCGAAAGATGAGTCTTTGTGTGGAGAAGAAATGAAGAAAAGGAGTTCAAAAACGCAAAATTGCCCCTTTTTCCACCAGAAGTTATTATTTGTTTGGAAGAGACATAAAGGGGCATTATTCTTAACTAGTGTTGACACTACAGTGAGACAGGACAGTGCACACTTAGCAGAGATGTGCACAGCCCAGAAATATCAGCACAGAAAAATGGAGACATCCCCAAGGATGTCAGGTTTGAAATTACAAGAACATCCACTCCCATGCCCTCTGTCACTAAAATTCCCTGAAGATTCTGCCATGGCTCCACAGCCTTGCTCTGCACGCTTTTTAAACCTCACTAGCTGTGTATTAGTCAGAACTTTCTTGCCCTAATTTAAAACTTGATGTCACAATTTATGAACTATGCATAATTATTGAGTTCTGGAAGCAGAGTTTATCTGATAGTACTCTAAATTTTCATTAGAATCCAGGCCCTACTTCCTGCCATGTATCATAATTCCCTGTGTGCTTTTGGAAGGTTATACTATTATCTGAATGACCTGTAGACATCATAAACTTTTTCTAGTTAGGAGATTCACCAAATCATCCTGAGATACAGTCATAAATATTAAAGTCACTCTACAGTCATAATGAGTTGCTTTGGCTACAGTCCCCCACTAAATGCATTTTTTCTTATTCATGTTCTTGATGAAACTGTTTATTATGAGAGCCACAAGATATATTTGAATCTCCTTTTGTGTGCAATACCTCGTATAATTAATGTGAACATGCATAAAATTTTTCAAAAGTCAAAAATTCTTACTTTCCTGCATATTTGTATATTCAGATATTGTAACTGCCAGAGATTTGTTATTGCAGAAGAAAGTTGTGTTACAGGTCTCCACGTTCGCTTGTTATCAGAAATTCACCAGGATATCACTGATAAATTAATCTGCTCCTGTCAGGAAGGGTAAATCAGCTGAGCATCACCAAGCTCTAAGTTTCCATTTGTGGTCCACATAGTTCCCAAAAAAGCTCAGGCAAACACTTGAGGATAGGTTTACTACAGTTTTAGGAATGTGGATAACCAAACGCATTAGTTTTTTCTTTTAAAAAGGGAAATATTTTTTGTTCATTACGAGATAATTTTCTGAAACAAGAATATATGGTCATAGCAGAGAAAATACCTGCTGTAATATGAAAAATGGAAAAAAAAATATGAACAGAAAACATAAAACCTTCAGAATGTTGGAAATCATGATTTATGTCACAATTCCTCCTTGGATATCTTTATTGAAAAATCAACATCTGCATCTCAATTAATGCATTTAAAAGATGGAAAGAACATGGTCCATCTGATATGCATAAGCTTAATTATACTGTAGAAGGCATAATACATTTTTATATTTTTAATCGGTAAAATATCGGCATTATAATCTCAAATTTACTTCAAAGTGCCAGTATAAAATTCTCCTTTTATGTCCCGATATTAAAGACTTCCTTGGGTATCTGAGCAGTTCTGCATTTTAAAAAGAAAAGAAGTTTGAGGGAAGCTAAATCAGAATTGACCTTCTGGTCACTTCAAAACTCAAATACTTTTCCAAGATCATGGGGAGTAATTTCCTGAAGCCATGGCTGTCTGCACAAAGGATTTTCTAATTTAGTGGTAGATATCTCTCCTCTTCCTACAAATTTGTTGTCAAGCTGTACAGAAGCTGCCAATGTCAAACAGGTGTTTCAAGAGTAATCCCCAAGTATTTACACTCCCAGCTTTTAAACCTGTACTTCATCATGTCTGCAAGCATTCCAAAGCCATCTCACACTGGAGATCCATCTGGGAGTCATCTCAGAGCTGCAGATCAAATTGGTCAGACACAACCAACTGTTACTTTCCTCCTGATAAAGTTCATGTGGTTGGAAATCTGTGGAGAGCTCAGCCCCCGGGACTGCGGGTTAATGCACGGCATTCCAAGCAGAAAAGGTCATGGAAGCACTCTAGATAAAAACCATTAAAAGGGTTTCACTGACAAGATAATTGAGAGGAGACAAGGCACTGAGGTTAAGCATGTGTACATGGAATTATTCTGTCTCTGGCCATGTGCAAATAGTATGTAAATCCCATGGAGTTTCTGACTGCCAGACTCCTGCTCCTAAATATAGATCTTCAACACAGGCTTGGAAAAAAGGCTCCTCTGGAGCTCCTGACCTTCGAGGTGGCAGCTGTGTGTCTCAGGCAGTCTTGTGGAGCTGCAGGTTTTCCTCTAGGTGAGGATTTGGTTGTTCCTTTAATGCACCAGCTTGAGGTGCTGAGCTGCACATCCCTTGGGAGCAGTGGGGATGTGGAAGCTGTAATTCCTGTAATTCCTCCTGGGAAGCCTCTTCCCTCTGCTCCCTGCTGCTGCTCTGGGCTGAGCTCTGAACAGCAGTGAGTGCATAGGAAAAGTGGTCTCTGCAACTCTACACAGCTGAAAGTATGAATTCTCAAATTCAGCAGTGTGAGATTTAGCACTAACAGATGAGTTTGGCTTCTTGTGGCTGGGAAACACCTCCTTCCTTTCCTGCATGTCTCTCACACTGACAAGATTTTATTTCTTTATTAAGAGCTGGGGG
The DNA here is from genome assembly GCA_013399835.1 of Leptocoma aspasia. Lineage (NCBI taxonomy): Eukaryota > Metazoa > Chordata > Aves > Passeriformes > Nectariniidae > Leptocoma > Leptocoma aspasia. The sequence continues at coordinate 307,862 of VXAX01004958.1, forward strand.
CCAGGGGCCTCTCTGAGACAACTGCTAATTTCAGAACCTTGTGAAATCATTTAAAAATAAAATAAAAACACTAAATGGCAAATGACATCTAAGCAAGATAAACTCCCCTCCCAACCACTACAACTCCAACCTACTTCTGCACAGGAGCAGCTGGGCCCAAGCCATGGGTGCTCCAAAGCTATTGGGAGATTCCCCAGAAGAAGTGAAAGAGCATCTTTCTTGCCAAGAAAACCCAAGGGAAAACTAAGGAAAATATCTTTTCACTGAGATAAAGTGAATGGTTGCAGAGGAGACTCTGCAGTCAGGGATTCCTTTTTCATGATTATTTCCTACATAAAGCAGGAAGCTTTCAGTTAACTGGGTTTCCCCTGGCTCTTCTACCTCAGTCATACACATTTCTCTGATTCATCTCTTACTGCCTGAGGAAGAAGCTGCTTTGGACCTGGCTGAACAGACTCCTCTTGCTTTTATCCTTTCCACACCATCAAGACTCACTGGTCTGGTGACTTTTATTCAGGAAGGACTTTTGCTCAGACCTTCTTGGCCTGGCAAGGTGTCCCTGCATGGCAAAGAAGGGAAAACGAAACAACATTCAAGTACATGTTGAGATCTGTGAACTTTGGGACAGAAGACTGGCTTTTGAGATATGCATCAAAAGAAAGACATGGCAAAAAAGCAGAAACAGAAGTGGTTAATGTCAATGGAGAGCTAATGGAAGCAATGTCTCTACTTGTAAACCTTGCCCTGCCTAAATCTAAGACATGGTGGGAGTTTTTCAAAGAGAGAGAAGTTCAGAGATATTCACAGTTGTGAGATAAAAGGGACAGACCCAAAGTAAGGGGTGGAAGCTGCTGCTGTATCAAACCAACCTGCAGAAAAAGGCAAACATGCCCAACAGTACAGAGCAGAGACAATATTGTCACCACCGAAAGATGTTTATACCTTCACAAAGCTGTTCTTACATGAAAAGGTTTTGAGAAACTTCAGGTTTTCATATGGCAACGAGAAGTCCTGCAGGACACTGCTTAAATAAGTAAAATTGCCCTATGCAAAGGGCTGGCACAAATCCCTGTGAAAAAATAACATCAAAGCAAGGAACAGCTGGAGAAACTCTGATGAAGAAAGACCTATATATACAGAGCATCAAAGGATTAGGCTGAATATCACTCTGAAAAGACTTTCAAGATTTTAGAGACAGTCAACCTGTCTGACCCTCATGCTGGGATGTTCAGTGCTCTGCCAGTAAGTCCTCCTGACATTTTATCTCACTGACATTATGCACCAGTTTCCCCCAAGTTCAGACCCCTCAGCACCTCGTGAGCTTGGCTGTGCTCTGGAAGTCGGTGATTTTTGAGGAGCTTGGAGCAGCTGATTAGTTTTCAGTGGCTAAAGCAATGCCAGAGGACTAATAAGGGATTAATAGACTAGCTCCTGGTATAAATCCACAGCTTCTATGGCCAGTCAATACCCCTTATGACAAAGGTGCCAATATGCTGATGTGCTCCTGCCAATGGGCTGATCTGCTCCCGGGGTTCATTTCCTCCCAGGGGCTGGCTGCACACTTGATAGAGTGTGAGGTATTTTTCATCTGCAGACAGACAGGTTCTTGCCAGCACAGCTCACATCATTTAATGCATGTCAGAGCAGAGGCAGTGGTGGTGTGGTAGTAGGAGAGGGGGATGGATGGGAGTGTGTGTCTTTGACATTTATCTCTGCTCATATTAAAATCAGAATATGATTTACAAGGCAGTTTTACACATGGCTTTTTCTTACTCCTGCTAGTTTGGCTTAGGAAAAACATTCTGGAGCAAGAAACAATCACTAGATTTCCCTGTTTTTTCTCAACTACAATAAACATGAAGGAGCAGAGATTTGGACAGTAGCATATTACATATGGAGACTGGATATTAATCCAGTTTCATATTGTATTTATACCAACCAGTCTCCCTTTCCAGCTCTAAATGTAAAAAGGCTTCAAACTCTTTTTAAAACAGGACATATGTCTTTGGTGAACCCAGCAAGGCTCATCAGGAGGTGGGAGAATCCATGAAGTAGTTATTAACAGCTATTAGCAAATACCAATATGAAATAAATCAGAAATATCCAGTTTTTCTTCTATGTCTACCCAGCACTGAGGAATTACATGAAGCCAAAGAGGCCATTGCAGGTTGGCCTGCAGTCTAAACACTCTTGCTGATTAACATGAATGCAGGACTGACTACACCTAATTTATAACAGAGGATTTATACCCTTATAAATGACAACAGACAGCCAATCAATAAAGGATGATAATAACTGCACATAATATCAAGGGAAATTAGAGTCAATTACAGGGTTTAAGAAAAAAGAGTGAGAAGTCCAAACCCGGGCCTTAATAGATGGAAGGTTAAGGTGCTATGATAGCTTAAGATGTGGAAATAAACAAGGTAATGAATTACAAGCATAATCACAAAAGAGATTCAAATTCTGTGGGCAAACCAATTCTCTGCAGAGCTTGGTTCTTTAGTGGGATAGAAAACATTAATTCTGGCTGCAAGGAGAAGACTTCAAGAAAAACATTTCAAGGTCTGCTATAAATACTCCTAAAATGAGGTTGAGTGTGCCTAGGCTCCTCTAAACTATGAGACTTTACATGCCCTAAGACAAAATACAGACAGTTCTTTCTCTAGTTGTTGTGGTTAATTAGTGTTGCATATGAATAATCTTTTCTTAAAGATCTCTCTACACCTCAAACTGTATCTAATCACGTTATAATGTACTCCTAGTAACAATTAACAAACAACTACATCTTCTTCACTGATTGAGAATTAACTGATGCACTGTAAATCTGCAAGTTTTTAAAACAGTGTAATTGTTTTATGACCAATGAAGTAGAGCCCATGTACTGTCCAGTGCTCAGCATCCAGCACAACCCTGCAATTATGGGAATATATGGAAGCCTTAAGGACCTGGCACTTAATTATCCTACAGATTTTTATACCAATCTAGAGGTGTAAACATGCCTTACACTGGTTGTAAAAAGTAATTACATATCCTTTTGTTGCTGTAATTTATACTCTTCTTAAAGCACTTAGAAAAGTGTGGAGGAGCTGTAGCATAAAAATCAGGGCTTTAAAGATCATTTTATCTTCCCCTTTGAAAGTATCTGCACCATTCCTGAAACGCTTTAGAACCCTTTCTCCACAGGTTGTATTTCTCTCCCTACACTTTCCTCACAATTTATTCCATATTTCTAAAACAAGGTATTCTGTGATTATCAGAACTAATGCAGCTGGTTCGCTCTGTCTGTCTCCTATATTGCATATGCAGCATCTTGCATGCCTTGGCCATGATAAAAATAATTCCCTGCTATATTTTCTCTAACTCTCCTGGCAGGGTAACCTCAGCCCCTGCCTGTCACAGGTCCCATAAATCCATTCCCCAGGACCCCAGCTCTCATCAGCATTTCTATTTATTACTTCTGCTGCAGCTGACTCTGACCTGCAAGTGTGGCAACACGTCATCACCAGGGTCAACAAAACAGATAATTTTTGACTTCACTCCCAGCTTTTTCTACAACAGAGATAGAGCAAAGACTTGGCTCTGATCAGGCACTTGAAATTTGCAGGTCCTTCCTGCTCCAAGCTGTCTATCAAATTTGACTGAGGTGACCATTGATTTCCCAGGTTCCAGGGTGGGATTGCCAGGCAGCACACCCCCTGAGGAAGCTGTGGGATGACCAGGAGATCCTGCTGGGATTTGCTCACCTCCCTGCAGTGTGTACTCTGTCACGGGCCTGCTGAAGGCTCCCAGCCCAGCTCCATTGTAAGATGCCACCTGGATTTCATACTGGGTCCAAATGATCAGGTCTTTCACCAAGCAGTAGTTGATTTCTGCACTGGTGATGTTCTTGTACTGGTACTCTCCTGGGAGGCCAGCCAGGCGGTACCTGCCATATGGGGAGAAGAATTAGCTGGTTAATTAGATGGTATCAATTAGAGAAAATAAAAAAGCTCTCTTTTGAAAATAGCTCCCTTTGTGAAGAGGCAATATGCAAAGTTTTACAGCAGAATTTTACCAAGAATAATGAAAAATAATCAGGAGAAACATAGCAACTCCTGATAAGACCGTATCATGTTTGACTGCTATAGTATTTATAATCTGATCTCACTGAGATTACAGGCTCAGGGCTAAACAAAACAGGTATTTTATCCTGTTTTATGGTTGCAGAAAAATTACAGCTTTTTAAATGTGGCTTGTCTAGTAAAAGCTGTGATTTAGTACAAAAAAATAGCCCAGATGTGATTTTTATCAGAGTGCTGCTGTAAATCAGCCTGAGAAATGGGTTTTTTTTCCTTCACTTCTGAAATCTGAAAAGGAAGAGTTCAGAGGGCTCTGACCTCCTGGAATCTCAGCCACTGGCAGCCCTGGCTTCCACCAGAATTTACTTCACAGAATAATTAAAATAAGGATTGGATACAGTTGAGACTGAAGGGTTGAGTAAGCACTGGAATTCCAGGAGAAGGGCTGTGTCAAACACAGGTGGGTGATAAATATCCTGAAACTCTTTCTGCTCAGACATGAGCAGCTGAAACACTGAATATATTTTCCCATGTAAAAACTGTATTCCAGAGAACAGAGCCCCTTTGATGTGTCTCTTCAGGCCAACAAACTACAGAGAAAAACTAAATTATAGAAAACAAACAAACCTTGCAAATCTGTGAATGTGAATAATACTGTTTGTTTTCCTTGCTTTAGGAAAGTAGTACAGTGGATGCTCACAATATGCTAATTCACAAAAAATCAAAAAAACCAGAGGCCAAATAAGGGACACAAGGCATTACTATTCCATGAAAAAGACAAATATGGAAACATTTGTATTTTTATTCACCACTCAACTTTTATATACTCTTACCCATCCTTTGCTTCACTGCAATCACCAGAAGTTTATTGACACAGAACAATTTCATTGATATCTTACAGAGACATTTTAAATTCATCCAAGTAAAATCAGTGCAATGTTTATGACTGGACAACTTCATGTGTTTCAACCAGAGATTTTTGTTCTAAAATCTTCCTATAAAGAGATCAGTTCTTAATCACTGACACCTCTATTTTCTGCTGCTTGCCTGACCATCCTTTAGCACACTTAATATTTGTAATGCTACACTGGTGTGATTCGATTTACGAAATATAAATGGAGATAAAGAAATAGCAGCCCTCAGCTGAGTTTTGAGCCTTGTTCTTCCTTTCTCTCTCTCACCTCCTGCAGGGTGTGTGCTCCCTGGCAAGTCAGTTCTCAGTGCAGCACTGTTCTGTCTCCTGCCCAGCAGACAAGGTGTAAGTGCTCCTGTGATTTAATTTGTTCTGCTGTTAGCATGGCAGACCCCTAAATGCAACATTGGCAGTGAGAAAAAGGGCAGAGGAAGGAGGCCAGTTCAGAAATGTCATGTCTTCATGATTTTTCTCACCATGGACTTTGATGGATACTCCACATGACTTGTGCAGTGCACCTTCACTTTTAAAGATCAGGTGTTCCATCAATTTAGCATCTTGCATGTCTTAAGCTTTGGGTCTCTGGGATGGCTGGTGCTTTTCATTCTGCTGTACCCTGATTCTGCAGAAATCAGTGCAGGAACACTGTTCTTCAGTGCATATCGCTGTGACCACACAATTCAACTTGGAAGAACGGCCTGGTTTATTACCTGGGACACCTGTGCTTTTATGTGATAATCCTAAATTCCTGTTGAATAAATGGTTTCTCTGCTCTGCTGTCAAGACAAAGCAGGAAGACACCAAAAATGTTCACAGATTGAGCATAATGAATATGAGCACTATTAAAATGGAAAGACATGTTACAGCAAGGTCAGGGATCAACTATGCAGATAAATACTGTAGAAAGTACCAAAGTTAAACACTATTGGAAATGTTACATGGTGAAAACAGCACAGATTGCCAGAAATAGGAGCCTATGGGATTGCTTTTTAAAGGATTTAATGCTGAGACTGGGAAAGACTCCCTGGGAATAACTAAGGAACTAATCCTACCACTGAGGAGACCAGTTTGAAGGGAAGAATTGCATAAGCAACATTTGCACCCTGTGCAAATGGGAACCCAAGACTCAGGACAAGGGTCTATCTGCAGGCAGAAGTTAAAGCACCTTTCCCCACTGATGGCTGACAAAACATTTTAAACTGAGCCCAGCCCTAAAACCAACAGCACTTGCACAAGGGGCTCACCTCTGCTGAGGGGCTCTGTGCAGGTGACAGGAGATGAACAGACTCAGCCCTGCCTGCAGACAGAGGGAACTTCCCAGGGCTGTTTTGGGACCTCACCAACACTCTTAACATGACAAAAGCCTTTCCATCCATGCCAGCAAAAGTACGAGCACAGCTTGAACAGGATGTCGGCATTCAAACTGCAGCATTTAGTTATCTTTTACAGTTCTGGAGGACACTGTATTAAAAATGTCAGCAGCCTGCCTACAGGAGGCTGTAACCATCACTTGGAAATATGTCAGGGGCTGGGAGTTTCCCACCAAAACTCTTATTTAGATAATGCCTTCCTCACTGGAGGTGTGGCCCTAGCTGGCTGCTAGCACTGCAGGGTGTGGAGGATGCCAAATGAGCAGCAATCTGTAGTGGAATTGGGTAGGAGTGAGTGCTGAGTCCCAAAATATCACCTAAGGGAAATGCTCTGCAAAGTCTCTCAAGTGGCAACACCCTTCCCAGCACAGTGAATCCTGTGTAAGCAGCCAGACTGGATGTGTGTAGGATTCCCAGTTACCTGCCTGAATGTGTTTCTCATTAATAAATACAGACAGGGATGAAAGGATCTTACTCAACTGGCTGATTTTCAAAACCAAACCAAGGTCTGCCACAAAGCATCTGACCTGTCATTCCCTCTCTCCATTTTGTTTGGCACAAAACTGAAGTTTATTGATTCTTTTGCTGCTCCTCCATAGGCAGGATCCCTGTTGTGTCTTTGATAAATTTAATTAACCTTTTGAGCAGGGAGCTGAGCTTGTAATAAGCAAATATACATCTGCATAGGCTGCACTGTACCAGCCTCCCATGTGAACACTTGCATTACTTGGTGCTTCACTCCCCTTTGAAAATGGAATAAAAGGATGTTGTGAGTCTCCACAGGGAGCTGGTCCTTTGGAGCAGCTGATGGAGCCCTCAGGTTCTCTAGGACAGACACGCCAGAATTTAAGTGGCTGCAGCCTTGTGACCCCTTGAAGAGCTGTTGTTTTCTCATATTTAACAAACCAGGGCAGCCTGAGCATTTGCAAACAATAACTAATATCTTCAATTTGAGATAGCTTTTTTTTAACACTCTTAAGTCACACCATCTGAACTCCCTTGTGCACACCTGGACCTACCTCTGGACTTTCCAGGCTAAGAAAGGACTTACCTTAGGATGTAGCCATGAAGAACCCCATTGTGCTCACTCTCAGGAGGAGGCTGCCACTGGACCATGATGGACTGATTGGTTCTGCCACTGGCCACGATGTTTTTAGGGGGGGCACTGGGGGGCTCCTCAGGTAGCATCAACCTAAGTACAAAAGAATGTGAGGGACATGGGTGTTGAAAGAAATCACAAATAACAGTCTATTTCCTGTATCCACTCCAAGTGAATCACTCTTTTATCACAGTCTGATGACTAGAAAGAAATATAACGCTGACCAAACTGCTGAAGACATGCATGAAATAGTTACAACAAATCAACATAATAGGAAATCAGTTAAGCAAGCAACAAGACAGACAGCTGAGGTAACCCTATTCTCTTGGAATCACCCAGGCTGCTACAACTCTTTAAAAAGATTACAAGCCTGAATGAGTAAGAGCTCAGGTCCAGTGTCTGTGACTCCTTCCAAATTGTTTCTTTCAGCTCTTTCAATATTTTTCATATCAAACTCCTACATTTTGAAAAAGCCATTTAGAGTTCAGCTCTTCTGCAATTCAAGCTTGCAGCAAGCTTTGGTTCACAGAAGAAGAGGGATGCATTTGAAACTGAATATGATGAAGCTATCCTTCTCTGTCACATCTGGGTAAATTCCAGAAGTGACATTGCCATGACAGGGTGAGAGCTGTGCTCCTGCCCGGGCTAACTGCTGGGGCTTAGCACAAGAGCAAATTATCATTTCCAAGATTCTGCTCAGCTGATACTCTGGAGTACGAGGACACCTCTCCCCAAATGCCATCACCCCCAACTCCTGCCAGCTGCAGGGAAATGACAACTTCTCCATCTCCCAATCACTGAGCAGAGGATTATTTGATTCCTTCATTCACAAGCAGCATTTTTCCCTCCCGAGGTCGCTGTCCCTTCAGCACACAGACCCTGACTGTCTTTACCTGCTGGTCTCAGTGCTGTAGCGGCCCTTTCCCACCTGGTTGACTGCACACACCCTGAACTGGTAGGTCCTGGCTGGAGTGAGGCCACTCACAGTGACACCGGTCATCTTGGGGTCAAGGTTTGATAGGTGAACCTTCCAGGGAGAATCTGTTGGAAAAATAAGCATGGGAGAACAAGAAAAAAGATGAAAGTGCCTGTCAGAAGCCCGGCAGAAGTGAGAAAACGCCTCTGACTGCTCAGAGCTCTTTGTCCTTGCTTCCCTCAGAGGAACTTTGGGAAAAAGTTTCTTTTCAGCAGAAGAAACCTTCCTGTCAGCCCACACGGTTATGCAGATTGCACATTTGTCTACTGGAAAGTGATGCCGCACATGTCATGGCATAATAAATAAAAACTATATTCATTAACATTTTAATAAAAGAGGAAACAAGCATGATAAAGACAGATGGGCTGTGTATTTCACAACCCATCTGTTTGGCAGGCCATCACACCACCACACCCATGAGTGGCTCTGGTGGAAGGATTCTAATGAAATTCACAGTCAGTTTGGAATATCTTCCTACCCAGCTTGCAAGCAGGTGTAGAAGCATGACTCTCTCTGCCAAATCAGCCCTTTGCTGCAAGACCTGAGAAAGCTTCTGCTGCTGATTCTACGTGTCTGCAATCTTTTCTTTTTTTTTTTTTTTTTCCTTAGTGATAGTATTCAACATGGAATCGAATTGTCGTAGGAAGATTCCCAGGTAGAAAGAGCCCTGGCAGCACTCTAAACCCCTGGCTGTCAGTTCACATTCTTGCCATACCGAGCTCCTCTGACGCCCAAATTACAAGTTTTCAAAGAGGTCAGAAATGAAACATGTTGAAAATTAAATAATCTGACTTCTTCTCTCCATAGCCCGGTGTCACATATTCTCCTTGATGTCATGACTGAAACAGTCAGGGAGAGGTGACATTTGGTCTGTGTTGCAACAGTACAGCAACAGAATCAGCCAATTTGAAGATTTGTTCAGTTTTTAAATAATACCAGCTGTTTTCATGCTCCCTGCTCAAAATTACTAACACTTCTGGAAATTGTTGAGGAGCTCGCTGTAGATTTTGGCAATGTTATCTGTGCATGTTGCTCATCAGAAGTGCATCGTGGCTCCTGGCAGGTCACCTCAACGTCTGCCTGAAAACGAAGATGAGCTGTCCCAAACGTGGAAGGCTGCTAAACTTCACACCAAGACAGAAGTCACTCATTTTCTGCTTTTCTGGCAGATTCCTTAGCAAGTTTAAGTCCTCTAGGGTGTGATGCCAGTTGGGCTATAAACACTGCATCTTCAAATTACTCCAAATGTATTTATTCCAGTAAAAGCCTTGCCAGAACCAAGTCTTTTTTAACAGGAAAACTGACACAGCAGAATACTGGGAATGCTGGAGAGGGACATTTGCACAGCAGTCAAGGTCTGTCCTTGCCAATTGTTGATTTACCAACAGCCACTTTGGCTGCAAGATCTTGATGCCAATTTATCTTAGCTGAACATTGGATTTCTTTTAGAGAGCCCTTAGAGGAAGCACACCTGTGCCATGTAAAAAAGCGTTCCTTAGGAGTTTTTTGTACCCTAGTTCCTTCTGAATTTTCACAGGCTTCCCTTGAGACTTCCCAAACAGCCTTGCTACAGCCAGAGTGCACAGCAACAAACCAAGGAAAGCTGGAGGTAAGGTATGGCTGACCTAGTGCACTGCCTGAAGGAACTCCCTGAGGAAAATGGGAGAGCAGACACCAAGAGGGGAGTGAAATGCCCTTGTATGAGCTACTTGGGCAGTGGTCCGTTTCCTAGAGCATTTCATTTGTTTACTGCCAGTGTAAACACCACCTGAGAGTGCTTAACCCAAGCAGCTCAATGTAGTGAGCAGTTTGATTCAACAACAGGCCCTATTAATCTCCTCAGCACCTTGGGGCTTTGCTCTGTTTATATGCTGCATCTGTAGAATACTTTATTAATTCTTTTTGCTCTCCTGGTGGAAGATAAAAGATCTGGCAGGAAGAGAGATTAAACTGGAAACTAATATAAACGAAGCCTATTCATCTCCTGGGCACTCTGATTCAGAGAGGAGGGCGGTTCAGGGAGCACTTGCTCACTCCTGGAGCACTGGGTACACTGAGTGTGCAGAGTATCTTTAAAATTTAAATGTCTTTTTTTTTGACAATCAATAAACAAAAACACTCCAAAAAAACCCCGATCTCCCTCTTTAGATACACACAACCAACCCCAGGATTGTGCAGAAGCTCTTTTCACTGTGGAGAAGAGCAATTCTGACAAGGGAAACATGCCATAAAATTTTCAACACCGCCTCTCCTGTCCTCCAGGGATGGCTGTCACTCACCTGTCCCAGGAAGCCTGGAGAAGCTCCATGGTGACAAAAGACTTGCCAGGTCAAACTATTAAAAAAGCCTCTGTTAGACTGAACAGACTCTGCTAATCCTTCATTTAACTTAAGCTGCCCAGAACATACTCTGGGCTCTGCTGCTCTGCCCCTGTAATTGCCGCTGTCTGAACAACTTCCATGTTGAGCTGTCTGTCTTTTTACAAATATTGGGCATTCTGAATTAACTCTGATTGCCTCTCCAAGTTAATTTATTGGAAATGAAGGATCTCACAGGCTGTTCTCTGGTTTACAATGTCATTTTGGGGTTTTGGAAATTACAATTTTTTTTCTGTCATGAATTTTTGGATGTGCTTGTGATGTGTTCAATAACTCTGGCTATGTGCCAAGAGACATTTCTTCTTTATTTCCCTGTCTACCCTACAGTTCATGCATTAATTGCAATTTCTCCAAAAATCATTTCTAATTTGATATTACTGATCAGATCTACTGCAGAAAGCTGATTTTTGCAGGTTTGGAACACATTTCCATCTCTTTCCTTCTCCAGGGGATTTTGCATAGATGGCAGTAGAGGAATTTGCTGTACTGCTGGAATTCACTGAATTCATCTTTCAAACCTTTGTAGCAATATGATACTGCAAAAAATCCAAATGAAAGCTAAATGGTTCACTCTCTGTTTGGTAGGACCTATACAAGGTCTACCAGTGGCCTGAAAAAAAGCATCTTTTAAAACTATCACATCTAGATCCGAGTCACAATCATAATGACAATTTGATTTTTGCAAAGATTTATCAAAGACTTCAATATTTGCCATTTGAATATTCCTACCAAATTCAGGATGACAATTCATAGGTTTTAGTTAAGTACGTAGAGATGCTTTCCACAGGAGCTTTTATTATCTCCTCATTGGCACAACATGATGAATCTGAGCTATATCATTACCTCACACAGCACAGATATCCCAGAATACAATAAAACAAAAATAGGCTTTTGTCTTAATTGTCCTCAGCAGAATTCTATAAGTCTTAATTAATATCTTCAGTTAAAAGACTATTCAGAATATTTTTTTGATTAATTCCTTCAGTCTAGACCTCTTTGGAATAAAATAAGCATATCCCCTCCTAACTCCATGAAGACACTTCATTGGAATTCTGAGGTAAATCTCAATGGGGCTAAACAGGTCATGAAACATCCAAAATTATATTAGTGCAAATGACAGCAATGTGTGGTACTATTTATTTGAAAATCCTATTTCAAATCAAGGTTCACATTCTTGGCTCTGTGTGGGCAGGAATACTTAATGACTGTGTTTCCTTGGAACTGTGTTTTTCAAATTAGATTATAAATTTGCCCCCAAATGTTTAAGGCCATATGTCTCAAGTCACCCACAGACACAGTCTACTGTGAATACTTGTATTTTGAGAATTATTGCACTGTGCCAAATACATTAATTTTAAAAATTAGGTGGCTAGAGTCGTTCATATTCCCAGCAATTTATGTGCACGATCTGCCACTGTTTTCTTCCCTCTAATTAAAATAAGGGTTTTGTATCTCTTTACTGAATTGATATTAATGAAAAGGAGTTCTAATCCATGCCAGGTGGAGTGACACGCCTCCCTCTAATGCAGCTGGTAATTAAACCCCTGAAATTTATACTTGTTATTTTGAATCCTCTTCAGCTATTTCTCTGCAACAGACACTGTTGTGTATTCATTGATGGTGCTTCTAAACCTACCACGGATCCTAAAGCTGTGAGAAAGTTATCCAAAACAAAACAGCTAAAAAAAAGCAACCAAACAAGGCTACGTTTCAGCACCTGTAACCAAAACACTCCAACTCCAAACATTCAAACTCCACAGAACTAAGAACAAAATCTGCTCAGCTTTGCTAACCGGAAAATAAACCATAATTCTGGTGTCCCTCCTTCACATGTGAAAGTGAAGGGGATTGGGATGGGAGGTACACTGCTCTGCTGTGACAGTGAAGAGCTCGAGGAGGATGTTCCCTGTCTCCCTGACAGTCGCTCCTTCTGCAGCACAAACCCCAAACAGAAATTGTCTTTGAAAAGCAGAGAGAGTTTCTGCAGTCATATCAGACCAAGCCATCCTACACAACATCAAATGGCAGCTTCATGCACAAACAGTGCTTGGGATGGCTGGGAACAAAGAGAAGGTGATGGCTTCCAGAGGAGCAGGAGGTCTGGAGAAGCTAAATATTAACCACACACTGCTGAGATCAAAATAACCCTGAAAAACAAACGCTTCAGGAAAACAGAAACCAAAACAAGCCAGTGTCAGTGTGCAGACGTTACAGTCAGTGTTCCAAACCAAAGGCACTGCTGACATTGCTGTACTATTCTGTATCTATGGAACAAGAGGGCACAGCAGCAGTGGAATACCCAGTATCTTCCCTGTTCTACTTCTGTGGGCAATCATTTACACAATGCACATACAAGCAAAGTAAATAAAGACAAACATTTAAAGGACAGCAAGATCTGAGATATATCTGGGAGTTAAGATGCTCACTTCACAACAAACCTGGCCTGTGTTTGGCTTTTGCAGCTTTGAGCTGTGGCAGGACACAGACCTGTGCTTTGGGACAATGAGATCCTCCCAGTGGCAGACTGCAATGACATCAGCCAAAATTATTTGAACTATCACAGAGTGGTTCACAGGACCCTGTGGTGTTCTCAGGGACTGTGTCCCTGCTTTCCAAAGAACTACTGTTGATTTTGGCTGAGCCTTCAACAAATTTCAGTGAGTTAATTCTAAATGATGCCACATCTACCCCATCCCTATACAACTGCAAAGCATCCTTGGTAGAAAGGACTTGAAGACCTTCCAAACTCCTCCATGACACAAGAAAGATGATGGAATGAGATGATCTTCAAGGTCCCTTCCAACTGAAACAATTCCATAATTCTCCTGGCACTGAATGAGCTGCCTCTTCTTTCAGGGACTTGTCCCAGTCGATGCAGCCCACTGCAGGACACAAGCGCACATGTTCTGCCACCCCTGTGCTGTCTCTGTGTAAATACAGCTCCAGGACCTTTGCATCATGTTCCCAGACTGGGACTTCACTTACTTGTCATCAACAAAGCCACTGGAAAACAAGGAGCAGAAGGGTAACATCCTTGGGCAAAGGACCAGGGAAGGAAAAGAAGAAAAAACAGGCAGTTACTGGCCTGTAGCTATGGGAGGGAAGGAGAGAAGAATGAAAATAAAAAAGAAGGTGGTGATAAAAAGGTAGAGAAGGAGTATGAGTGCAGGATCGTGGATTTTCTTACTCATTGTTACAAAAAGATCCAGAGTCTTTGCTTGAAAAGAACTACTTTAAGGGCAGCAATCCTGGGCATGACTTTGGATTTCTGCTAGGATTAGAAACCTGCACTTTGCTTAACAGTTGTCAAGATCATTGGTTCTGGGACCTCCACATCTGAGAAGTTATGCACTCCAGCCTGCAAAGCAAAAGGCTTGTATGTGATCTGAAGCACAAGTTTCCCCTCAAGCTCTCTGTGTGGCAAAACAAACTGCTGCTCTCCAGACAATCAGAAATCAGAACTGTTTCACATTCAGTTATGCAGTGACTAATTTCCACATGTCACAAAAAGTGATGCTCTTAATTTTTTCATCAAGAATCAATTGTTCAGCTTGGATTTCCAGCTCCTAGGGTGATAAAGATTAGAAAGTATTGCCAAGGTGACCGATTTCCATATACCCTCATCTTTCCATCAACTCCTAAAGAGGCATTAGCAATGTCCCTGAATAACCTTGCAGACTGAGAGCCACAGAGGACCTGGTGTACAGCATGATAAAACTGGGAAGTGGCAATTCCCAATGCCCAGGTTTGTAATGCAGGAAGTCAGATATTTGGATTGCATTCAAGCCTCCTCAACCACCTACCTAAAGGAAGGGTGTAAAATTATAATCTAGAGAAAGCATGAGCCCACAGAGGTAAGACAGCAGTTCCTCTCGACATCCAAGTTTGTTCCTTTGACAGACCATCAGTTCCTTGAATTATCCCCCTCTCTGCATCTTTTAGGTGAAACTGGGGCTCTGAACACACCAAGAAATCCATGAAACTGAAGAAGACAACCACGGCAAGGAATAAACTGACTATTACTGTTCTACTGAGGAATGTGCCTCAAGTCTGGCTGGCAACACTAGAAGTGGAACTAAAACTTTCCTGTAAATAAATCCCTCCATCTCAGCCTTCTCTGTCATTCCACCCTTTCAGTGTGCGAACACCTGAGTGTAAAACCCCTTCATGCAGGCTGGCTCTGGTTTAGCAAACTGCAGCAGCATTTTGTCAGCAGCTCTGAGGAGAGGCGAGTCTGAAGGAATGCTGAGGAGCACCACGAGGCTGGGAAGTGTTGGACTTACTGTTCTCAGAGAGCTCCACCACGTAGTAGAGCACGGGGCTGTTGCCGTCGAAGGGGCGCACCCAGGAGAGCACCACGCTGCGGCTGTAGGAGGAGTTCAGGGTGGCCACCAGGTTCTGAGGGGAGTGAGGCAGCTCACTGCGCAGGAAAAGGGAAAGAGAGGGGAAAAAAACCCAATAAACCAGCACAGAAAAATTCATCTATGTTTCATTCAGCTCCAGTCTTACAGGCGGTTAAAGGCAGGCGACATCAGCCCCGTGTGATGATGGATATAAAACCACCAGCAGCTATTGTACAATTAAATAAATGAAAGACATCTCGGAATTCTTCACAATTTTATCCTATTTGGGGAGGAAAAAAAAAATTATGCTGAAAGTCCCAAGGCTGATGCTTAGAACAGCTAATGGACATGTCGCTAAATGTGGAAAAAAGCCAATTTTCATCTTGTTTTTGACTGAGCGAGTTTGTCAATAAATTTCTTCTCTCACTTTTTCTCCCTTCTTACAATGATGTCCTACAATGTGACAGGAGTGATACATACAAACAGTAAAACACATGGGAGATATGATTTAACATGGAATTTTTCATACTCAAGGAAGCAGAAGACATTGACACTATCCACACAGAGCGACTAATCAAAATTACCATATGTATTCTTAGGCTACAGAACAGCTTGATTTACTCACGGATTCAGGCTTATCCTGTCATGGGTAGAATCCTTCCTTCCTATAATGATTTTTTTGGAAGCACCCAACCAGAAAATGTAGTGAAAATGCCTGCAGAAACCCCATGAAAATACAACATAAAACATTTCAAAACCAAAAATAAAACAGCAGCTCAATTAAAATGTGTAATTTCTACACATAAAGGAAATTTGTGGAAAAACATTTCATTTGTACCCATTGGCTGAAAGTGGGAGCTGCGTAGTGAAGTGAGAACACTAAATTCTGCTGCAACCCTTAAATGCTGATGTGTCTTAAGAGACAAAACCCCTTCAGTATTACACTTAAGCATGATTTTTGCTCCTTATCATCCTGGTTCCTAAGGAGAACAAGGATTTCGGAGTGAAGGAAAAGCAGGGAGGGCCAGTTTTTACTCATTCAATCTGCCCTCCTCCCCAGGATGGCTGAGGGTGACCCTTCCACAGCTCAGGCCTGAGCAGAAAGCCATGAGGGCACTCACATGCTTAAATTAAAAATGCAGTAATTCCTGCTTGTGATGTATTTTGCCACTGAAGGCTCAGAGTTATTTAAAAACCGCAACTCCTCAGCCACTCACAAAAGTAAATACAGGCTCTGGCTCCAAGCCAGAACAATAAATATGTCCTGGATTTCTGTTTCTACTGGAAGATTGAGGAACATATGGAGAGCCAGACAATAGTTTTATTATTTTTCTGTTAAAGCCGTGAATGCTTTTGTTTACGTGTTTCTGATGGATACACACTGCGGAGTTAGCACAAAAAAAAAATAAAAATTGCTGGAAGAGCCAAAGAGTGGCAAGAAAAACACACAGCTAATGAGGCACCAGAAGCAGAAGGCACTTCCCTGCCCACCTCTCTCCAGGCAAGAGGGGTTGATATTTCCTAAGGCTAAACCTGAGACTCAAAGCCTTGTCTCATCTCATTTGACTTTAAACGCAGAACCAAATTAGCAGCACGGTGACCCCAGGCTCTTTCTGTAGTAAACATGGAATGACACCTCAGGGTGTGATTCAGATCTCAACTTCATTAAATCGCTTGCTTGAGATGCCTTGATGGTGAGGAGTTTAAGTTGACTGTTCTCACTCGTGTCTGGGAGTGCACTGACAGCTCAGACACGGCCACTTTGGGGCTAAAACAAACATCAGGCACAGCAAAGAGCATGTGTGGGCCCAAAGGGAGTAGATTTTGAACATAGCACTGTGAAATTTTGGATAAACATGTTTAGGGAAGAGGGGGACCTGGAAAGAAAAGGAGGGCAGCTGACCTGGGAGACAGAGTGTGGCTGTCACTGGAAAGTGTGGGGGTGTAAGATATGGCCATTTACCCAGGGACCACAGGAGTGTGCTGCTTAATTTTGAATGAAACATTAAATTATAATAAACATTAAACCTCCACCACAATTTATCATTATGTCCTAGGCAAGCTGGTTGGAAAAGTTTTTGTGATTAAGCTGGCAAAGGTAATTACTGAAGGGAAGAGTGAAACGTCTTGTTGCTACATGGCTCACAGAAGTCCCAGTCCCCACTTCATTTATCACCAGTCCCTGAGGGGAAGAGCTCAGAGAGGGGCTCTGGCTCCTGGAAGATGATGGCCACAGAAGCAGCAGTGTGGGAGGAATGGCTGAGGGGGAGCTCACAGCAGATTATCCCCATGTATCTGCTTTTCTGGGCAGCAAATGAGCACTCCTGGTATAAATCATGGATATTTTCAAGGTGTGCATTTACTACTCTTGATGTCCCATACATTAGAAGGACTCAATTAACAGCTCACGTGAAGACAGAGACCACACAATTAAGAAAGACTTAAAGCTCAATCTCTTTTTCCAAGTGCACAAGACTCAAAAGACTTTTGAAGAAGAGGGGACACCCCCTTTTCCCTGGTTTTTCAATGCACAAACTGGGTTAAAACCTGGGGTTTTCTTTGCTTAGGATTTGGGTTTAGTAGATTATTCTCTCAGATTGACAAGGACAATCAGCAGCAGCATGAGGGAAATGGGCACTTTCTGTTCAGACAGAGATTGAGTAGCGTGAGCTGCTGCCTCTATCCAGGACACCCTGTCCACAAATATCACAAATATTGGGTTTGTCTTTACCCAAACGTGTCCACACTGAACAGCAACAGATGGTGCTCACAGATTTAAACCCCTCGAGGCAGACAGAACAAGTGCCTAAAAAACACACCTGGACAGAAATGAATATTTAAAGCTACAAAGACATTTCAGCACAGGAGTGTACCTTTCTCATTGTTGTATGCAAAAGCAGAGATTAATAAGTAGTAATTTCTACTTTAGCATGCACTTACATTTTGTCTCCTTCTCATTTGCTACCACATACCCTGTGGAAGAGATGATAAATGAGACCTGTACCACCATCATGAATATTCACATTCCCCAAAGAGATCACTGCTTCTATTTTTCTTTTAAGAGGATTACTTTTCCTTGCTTCCAACACCCAAGAAATTATTGCAGAGAATTCTAATTTCAACCCTTTCTCAGGGTGAGGAGGACCTCAGACTAGAACTGGTCAGCACCAAGAAAGTGGATGAGGTTTAGGGCAATAACACCCAGAGCACTGAACAGACCTTGACCAGACATGCGAAGTGTAATTCCATCATTATCTTTCTTTTGTTCACTGAAGCCCCAACAGGAAATATATGGAAGGTTTTCAATATAGAGTATCTTAAAACCTCATTTTTCTAATGCTGAAGAGTTGCATGGAGCCAAGTTTTCCATAACTTATTTCATGTGATAGCAAAACGTGTGCATGGACACTTTAAAATCTGTAATTGATAGATAAGCCCAGGGTTAATGGCATTGCCACCAAGGTGACCTGAGGGAACTCTGACAAAGCAATTAAAATAGTGCATTTGCAAGAAAAGAACATGAAGTCATTGTGACAATCTGGGAGAGAAATATTAGCCAGTTGCAGATGATACATGCTCAAAACTGAAACCCTAATGTCTTGAGTCAGCTCATCACTGCCAGAGGGCAGCTGAAAAACCCACTCAGCAAACACATAGAGTGTTTTATAAAACTAGCTAAAAGCAGACTATTTGCTGAGAAAAATAAACCAGACATGGTTTGGAGAGACTTCTGAGAAAAATGGTCCAACAGCAGGTAATTAGAGAGACTGTGACTGAAGAAGGGATTACTAAAAAGGCACAGGAGATTAAACAAGTTTTCTTGTCAGTTTCTGAAAAGCCCTGCTCCTATTTTATAAACTATTCTCTCAGTCAGGTCCACCAGGCAGGGTCTGCTCAGGTGGTTCACCTGCCACGGGCTGAGGCAGGGAGGGAATGCAGCACTCAGCCCTGATGGCTCAGCTCCTAAAAGTTTATAATGGTTTAAATTAACAAACGTGCCAACTGTTGCTCAGGACTTTGCAGTTTCCCTTGCAAAAGAATCCTCTCCAATTTATAAATGCAGGAAGAATTCCTGTGAGGCAGCCCTGAGTTTTGAGGCTCTTTGTCTCTCACAGGTCTGTAACAAGGGGAATTTTTGGAATTAAAGGCTTGCCGAGTTCCAGAGTGCACAGATTTATTTCCCATTTCAGTCTGCTCCGATCTGGAGATGACTTGGGACAGGGTTTGAATTTTACGCTTTCTTTTTGCTGAAAACACCGACATTCCTGCTATACCTTCAATGACAAACAGACACAATGGCATTTATTTCCAAATGCATTTCTGGGCGATATTTCTCCTTTGAGTATCAAGTGCACTCAGACTCAGCAGTGAACCTTGGTTCTTGGATGACATCTCAATAGAGAGCTTGGAAAAATAAATAGAAGCCTTCTTTCCAGTGAGGAAGGAATAATACATTTCCGAGTTTGACATTCCTTCTGCTTTCTCTCCCTGGAGGAAGGAGAGGAGATGGGCTATTGGAACCAAGGGATGTGGGATCTGTATCAAGTTACATTTGTAATTTTTAAAATCATTTTTATCTCTTACCCCGCATTGGTCACACCGATTTTAATTTTAGCAATAATTTTTTTATGGGCTATATTGGGAAGAAATTGGAAGAAGTGGCAATTATAAATAGTCCAGTAAAAAGGCTATCCAAATTCATGGATAGATGGCTGACAAAGGCAATACTGTGCATTCCTGGCAACCCACTGGGATTTATTATAAGTGGTTAGCTCCCCTCTCCTGCTTTTGAAGAAGACAGAACAATAATAGCTTTTTCTCTGATGAAAGGGAACTGAAAGAAGATGAACTTGCTGCCAGGAATAAATTGCCTATTTTTGTATTACATTGTCCTTCCCATATTTTTGCATAGAAAAAGAGCCTAAAAGATTTTACTATATGTTGTGACATAACAGAGGCTTGTACAGGGCTTTGATTTTCCAACAATGCAGCATTACCATACTTTGCAGTCACATTCATACAACAAAGAGATCCTCTAGCATGGGCTGCAGACAGGCTGATATTGAGCAGTGGGTATCATCAGGCACAGATAGTGGTAATTCTGTATATTTTATACATCCTGAGAATCCTCAGGATACTCTGAGCTGGAATCAGCACAGTTTCCCATCAGGTGAGTGATACATGGTGATAACTCAGCTTATGCAGCTTTAGGAACAAGCCTTTTTCCCTCTGTATTTCAGGGTGGTGTTTACACGACTATAAAAGTAAGCTAAATGAAGCTGGGATGTTTCATAACATGCAATTACTTTCAGGATCAAACCCTGTGACTTGCAGGGATGCAAGAGAAGCGGGGAACTCATCACCAAATGTTTCTGATATGCAGTTGAGAAACTACTAGGAGAAAAACAAAGTCAGTGTAAAATTAAAATCTATCTCTTGCAGAATAGAAACATCACTCGCAAATGTTTTACCTCATGCAAATCAAATCAAGTGATGTACATGGAGAATAAACACATTTAGAGGGAAGACAAATGAATGAATAGAGTATCTTGACTAGCAATTAGTTTCTGTGCCCAAATACCATCAGTGCAAAATTGATGAGCAAGGTAACCTTTGGCTGCACTTTAGCAAGTTCTTCATTAGTTTTCTGGCTTTCCTTTGCAAATATTTTATTTCTTCTTTCATGCTGTGGGAGATGATCCATCCTGCCTGCAGCACCAATGTATCTGTGCCATGCTATCAGTGCAGGTTCTTCCAGCAAGGAACACCACCTTTCTCCCCAGGCCTGACTTCCAGCAAGGGCAGGCAAAGGAAGAGAGAGATTTCTTTCCTTCTTTTCAGAGTTTTGAAAACTGGATCACTCAGAGATTAAATAACCTGAAGGTCGACGCTTTTCAATTGAATCAGTTTGAACAGAAATCAGTAACAAACTTATTTGTGCCTTTGGAAATTCCTCTTGATGTACAGAGGTGGAGGAGGAACATGCTGGCTCCTGGGGGGGGGAAAAGGTGGGGAGAGATTTGGAGTTGTCAGGCAGGGCTGTGTGGGACACAGTATTATCCACTGGTGACTGCTCCAGTCTGTAACTGCTTGAGAGGCCTCCTTTGAACATTTGTCTGACATTGGTGCTGCTCAAGGCACTGAAGTGTGAGTGCTCATCGATGGGAATGTGCATGCCCTGTTTGTTAATGCTCTGCACGAGGGAATTATCCAGGAGAACAGGGAATGTTATAGATCTGTCATTCCTATACAAGCTGGAATTTAATTTAAGCTTTACTTCAGACGTTTCTTTTCCGCATATTTTCTTCTTCATTTCACTCCTGTTGTATCGTGTATCTCTCTTCCTCGCAGATCTGTGCTGCTGAGCCAAACGATAATGATGAAAGCTGCAAGGAAATGCAATGTTTTCTGGCAGTATTGCACTACCTGCAGCCCTGCTTTGAAATGAAATGTCACAATTCAAGGTATTATTGAGTGACTTATCAGTTACTTGACTCCTCTGAAAGAGTGGGGCTGATAGATTGCTTTAATTCCTCCAGGAAAAACAGGAGATGGGCGATCAGCAACAGAACACCAAAGGAAGTAGAGATGCAGCATTAAGAGGCAGTCCCAGCGCATGGAGAGCCAGCCAACACAGCTGGAACAGCTGGGGTGCCTCAGCAGTGCACACAGGACGAGCCTCTCCCAACCAACTTCTAGCCCAGATTTTATGGACCATAAAAGAAGCTCCTCAGTGGTCAGTGGGGAACTGCAAGAAAATCCAATTCCCTATGCTGTACTGGGCTGCACAGGGCAGCTTTTGCTATTCAGATTAGGAAACCATCCTGCTGCTCAAGTGTTTAGCACATATTCATAGCTTGTTTCAAAGTCCAAGCTTTAACATTCTTTTCAGTCTTTACTCTGTGGTTTTCTGCCCTCCATTCAAAAACCGCCTCGGAGAACAGCGAGCGTGGTTATGTAGCAGCAATATATTCTGAATTGTCTTCTGCTCTTGGATTCCAACCAGCAGTAAAATGCACTCCGGGAGGAGAGCTGAGGAGTGCTTAATTAGAAAAAGAATGTATGACCGCTCTCGGAAAATGGGCATCTGATGGAGCCTTGGCACTGTCAGAATGATGCCGTATCAAACAGCCCTCTGCACAGCAAATCTCAGAGGTGAACTCATTACACTGCCAACCACACAACTGCCATCTTCTCAGAGACATCAGGCATGACCAGCAGAAACAGATGCAATTTTAGTTAAATTAAAGCATGCAGCGCTACTTGAGTAAATAAATAAATAACTCTACATTAAACATTACCTCCTTTTTTTTTTTCCTTTTTTTTCCTTTGGTCTGCTCCATACATGTACCAAACCCACAGCTGCTGCTTTTAGTGATAAAAATAAAATGGAAGTGCACTTCACCCCAGTGGAATGACAGAAATAGAAAATATGGAACCATGTAATGACATTTTTATAATCCTTTTCCAGAGCTGAATGGCACTTTAAACGTTTTCTTGTTTTTATTTTTAAAGATCCATAGGAATAAAGAAAGTCATACATAACTTTTTTTTTTCCTGAAAACTGATGTATAAAGAGAATGCAAGTGTAAGCAATGCCCATCCAGGGAGCAGCTATTCTGATAAATGTTTAACAGAGAAAAAATACTAAAAGGAAGAAAACATTTTCTTGTTTTCAAACGTTGGCCTCACAGCACAGCACAGCACCTGGGCTTTGTGGGAAAGCCTTACAGCCTGGAGTGATAGAAGGATCCAGGTTTAAAGGGACCTTAGGAGGTCTCTGGTCCAAACTCCTGCTCAAAGCAGGCTCAGCCATGAGATCGGAGCATTTCAAAGCAATTTCATCAGCAATGAACCAGCCTTAATTTCCCTTAAAAAAAAAAACAAAACCACACCAAAAAATCAGATCTGCTGACTCTGCACAGCACCTAGAGGTTGGAGTACTCACATCACTTCCAGCCGAGCTGTCCTGGAGTCGTTTCCCCCGGAAGAAATCACCTCGCAGGTGTAATCCCCGATGTCACCCGACCACGTCTGGCTGATGAGGAGGGTCCCGTCCTCCTCCACTGTGATCCTGGAACTGCTGGATGGGTTTATTACAGCACTGTCCTTCTTCCAAAGGTACCTGAGTATTACAATGTTTCAGCTATTGATTAGTTGTAAGAACACCAGAATAGATTTATTTGAGCTCTGCTGGAAGGGATCAGCTCCTGTCATCACCTGTTAAAAATGACAGGCCCCTGCAGCTACTTTCAAGAGCAGTGCCTTTTACAAATTTAAGTTTGAGATCAAGCATTCAGAATGAAAAATGTAATTCCACCCAAGATATTATGTATTTTACAAGGAAAAGATGGAGTACTCATAAATGTCCAAGTTCTTAAGTTCACCCCCACCAGAACATTAACTCCGCAGTTAATGGTGGGTGTTGGCCAGCTCTGTAAGGTTGGACTGCCAGGATCAGAAACTTGTTGAAGGTTTGCTAGAGCTCACATATGAAAAATACCCCTCCCAACATGTCACAGAGGTGTGGAGAGCCCACAGACTCAATTTCCCACATCTAACTGTATTTTTTTTACCCATATTTCTCTCTCTGAAGTTCCTTCTGCAGTTCACCCTTCAAGCACTCTCCAAGCTGTTCTTTGCTTTTTATTTCATTTATGTTGCTTTCAGACTACATTAATTTTCATGGCAAATTTATTTTCAAGTTTTGAGCTTTGTCTAAATGCTCTAATTCAAATTTTAATAGTCCAGACAAATTCTGGTTTCCTTTACACACTTAGAACAGACTATAAGCTCAAGTTATTGAGTTGTTTCCAAAAACATGGGCACCTCTGGTGTGGCTTTTATGCACCCCTGAGTAAACACTTCTGAAATCCTATTCCTTCTCTTTGGCTTTTACTCTCATTAAGTATCAGCCTCTGACAAGTTGGTTTTATTGATAGTGTATTAACCTTGACAGTAAAATCATGGAAGGCTATATTGAAGTCATGAAGTGGAACATAGCTCATTGTAAATAATACATAAGGCTGAAATGGAAGATGGGATTTATATGATTAATGATACAGTGTACAACCTTATAATGCAGTAATCAGGGGTTTGGAGTGAAAATCTGGGGTCCTGAAACTTTTCACATAATGCTAATTCAGACAGCTTATAAAATTAAGCTGGGATAAACCACACAAACGAGGAGTGTCACCACCAACCTGATTGAAATTCTGGGGTCGTGAGTGGCCTGGCAGCGCAGGGTGGCTGTGGTTCCTTTGATCACCGTGCTGTCCTCGGGAGGGTGGACAATGGCAGTGCGATCTGAAAGGAGCACAAGGCAGAGCTCCGGTGAAATTAGAGCCTTTTCACTCGGCTATTCACTCAGAGAGCCTTTGTTCAAAGCAAGCAGGACTCTGCTCTTCAAGGCTCTGCTGTGAAGCTCCCCTCCCTCTAGGGACATTGTGACACAGGTGACACGCTGTGGGGTGTGGACAGGCACAGCAGCAGAGGGCACGAGCTGAGCCCGGAGGAGAAGAATGGTAAATCTCTCCAAACTCTCCCTTGGCTTGTGCAAGTGTCTGTGGCAACTCCCTAAAGTCTCAAGGAGTGTGTGGAAGCAAACACTGAGTCAGGAAATGAGCCACACTGTTTGGAGAGGCAAAAACACAAACAAGACCAAGGAAAATCTGTGTAAAGAAAAACACACTTGAAAAATACTGAGAAAGAGGTAAACTTAAACAGCACCCTACAGCCTCATCAACTCCAGGACAGTGGAGGAGCTCCTGGAAGAAAAATCTTCCATATAAGAAAGATACGCTGTTTACTCAGATGTTCCAGAACATCCTTACTCAAGCCCCTCCTAGAGGCTCAGAACACAATAATTGCTGTAACTACAGCAACCAGATCCAGTGAGAAAGATCCCCATTATGTGTCAGACACAGGAGCAGCAGCAGAGAGCATCAGCTGAGGCAGGGAGACAACCAGGATGAGCATGGAAGATATGTGGATAATGTTAATAAGTCCCAAATCCCTACAGAGATAATCAGCATCTACTGAGATATCTCATACATGCACAAAAAGAGACCATCAGCAAAATCAAAATCAAAAGCACAGAATTTTTAGCATTACTTCTGATGCACCTATGTAAGACTTGTGGCTTTATAATAGTGCTGCTGCTACACAAACATTAGGTTACATTCACTTTTCTTCCCCTCATGCAGTACAAGAACAGGAACTATCTTTAACACCTGTAAGAACCATAGCTTTGAGAATGAATAGGAAGGATCTCCTTTACTTGATCCATACACCTGGATATCATTCAGTTTACAGCATCCTGAAATTTCTACCAACTCCATATTGTCAACAAGACATAAACACGATGGCCACATGACACAAATACATTACAGTTACTGCCAGAAATGTTTTCAGGTATTCCCAAGTTCAAAAGGAAAAATGTGGCTGATTTAGCTTGCAGAGTTTGGGGATTAATAAATGCCAAATATGCACCACACATCAGCAGCACAATCAGTACTTCAAGTGCTGGAGAGGAGAGAAAGCCACAACATTTCTGTATTAATCCTCATCATCTTCATTATTTTCATGTGCTCTTAGTCCCTGCTCAGGGATCATTATTTTGTACCTTGAGTAGAAAAAACCATGTTACACTTCAGTTGAACTCACTTAGGAGTAACACAGTCTTGGATCAGACTCACTTCTCCAACAGAAGAAATAAAAAAATACAGAGATCCAGGGAAAATGGGTGAATGACAAAACCATTTCATAGGATGCCCTGTCCCACACCAGTCTGTAGCGTGAGGGATTAGCTAAAATCTGCTGCACTTGGATTTGGCTTCCCACAGCACCCACAGCTACAAAAAATACGGAAGTGTGAGGAAAATCCTATCTGTTGTGACTATGGCCACAGCCTCAGTACCAGCATGGGCTGGTCTGTGCTGCCTGCAGACTCCTGGAGGCAGAAACCACCTGCAAACAGCCAAATCTACAAGTTAAAAGCTAGGACTTGCAATGCGAGATGCCAAAGCAAAACCTGAGTAAAACTGTAATTGTGATTGAAGCTCTATTTAAATACACTTCCTTCCACAAAATAGAGATTTATATGCATAATTCTCCAAACAAGAAGGATATTTGTGATAGACTTCCTAAAATAGACACATTATTCCTATTAAATCATACAAGTAACTCTATTAACGAGAAAAGCATAATTACTAATGAAAATTTCCTGAGCGTACAACAAAAACTGATTAATACTTGATTAAAGTTAGACTTTAAACAAAGCATTATCCTTACTCCACACTGTCAGCATCACAAAAGCATTCAGAGCTCCTTCAGAGTTGGCTGCACAGCAAGTGTAATTGCCAGCATCCTGCAGGAACACGGGCGTTATCTGGAGCCCTCCAGACTCGAGGAGAAGGAAGCGAGGAATCTGCACCGAGCCACTGGCTAAGATCTGCTCTCCTGAAACACACAAAGGAAGCAGCATGGTTAGTGTCAGGCAGGCTCAGGGATCTGGGACTGCAATTCCAGCTCTTCCAAAACGTTAAATCCTGCCCAGGCCACTGGTTCGTGATGGCCCCACAGCGAACCCGCTGCTCACGGGGCCAGGGGAAGGGGGAAAGAGGCACTGAATGGATCTACAGGGTCTCAGTAACGGGAAGGGACGGGAAAACGTGGATTACAGCTCTTCTACATGTTAATAACTGGGCACAGCCACGAATTGTCTGCAGGTAGACACACAGCTATTTGTAAGGATCTGTATTTGTACACCTATTTGTATTTGTACCTTTCTTCCAGGAGATGGCAGGTCGTGGAGCCCCTGAAACTTCACAGGTCAGTACTGCAGTCATCCCCTCGGTGACTGTGGTGTCCTCTGGGGGCTGGATAAAGGCTGGCTTGATGTCTAGAATAAAAAATTCCAACAAACTCAATGCCTCACCTCTCAGAAAGATCCTTTAACTATTACCGTGGACTACTTGACATCCACTTTTATAGAGCTGATCATGGGGAAGGACATGACAATAAGACATGAAAACCTTTCAGCAGTGACTGTAACCTTTTCTTATTCATCTCCCAGGAATTGCCTAATCCTCTTTATTACCTACACAGAAAATAAAAATCTATCAGTGCTTGTACCTGTACAAGTAAGATAGGTTAAAGAAAAAGGAAGATAAAGCTCAAAATGAGTGTTTGGGGGGAACTTGAGAAATCTAGATAAACAAAACTATTTTCCTTCATCTTCATAACAGAGTTCTTTAAGATGAAAAGCAACTTGAGAGAGGCATTAACTTTGAAACTTAAATGTCAGCCAAAAGAATTTAGAACCTGAGCCTTATCCAAGACATTTTCTAAGTTTCTTTCCCTCTTATTTTCCCCCAGTTGCATTTTATTGCAGTTTTTTTCCTGCAGTTTCCTAGATCTATATTGAACTGGGGCTGATTTATTTTCTGAGGCCAGTAGGAATTCTGGTCAGCATGTGCAAAGTGCTCTTGGGCTAAAAATCAGCTTCCTGAAGGGAAGTTTAATATTACAGAAATGACTGTTAATAATCACTGTTAAAAGAGACTACTAGGATTTGTAATTCTTCCATAGAGAAGCATGCACTTCATTAACAAAACCATTTAATCTGACTTTTTGGCCAAAAAAGACATTTAACTTGAACTTACTTTCTTTTCCCTGACCAAATGCAGTTGCAGACAAAGGCAAATAAAATGATAGCATGCACAATCATGAAGCAGTAACTCAAGTTCAGAATGGAATTACATTAGAGCGGAAATATGATGGAAAGATAAAAGTATTTCGCAATTAATTTTTTTTTCTTTTCACTAAGATCTCTTTTTGCCATGTGAAACAGGGGAGTTCACCGCAAGCCAACCTCTCCTGATGTCATGGAGAGTTTTTCCACACGATTCAGCAGATTGTGCTGAGGCCACAGGGGCATTCTGGGGTTCCTTACAGCTGGGGCTATTGCGAATGGTCCGACACGATGAATCAGGACTCTTTGACTCCATATATCAGAAGGCTTAAATATTACTTATTAAGATGACTCCAAAGTTCTGAGGCTTGGGCTATATGGTGCCCATGTACAGAGCTCAGATGCTTGCTTCTTGCTGCCCTGTACAAGAATCTTAGAATGCTGTGACTCTGCCTGTGGCAGAATCCTTCTCTCTCTCCTTCCCCTGTCCGTGTGATACTAAAAGTGAGAAGCTGAACCAAGACCAGCTTCCTCCCACAGCCAGGCCAGAGGGACAATGTCCTTGAACAGAACACAGCTCAGGGATTGTTTATAGAAACTCTGTGCTGAGAATGTTCTTCTCCCTGGGAAGAAAAGCCTTTGCAGGTTTTTCACCCAGGGACTCACAAAATGTCGGTGACAGGGGCAGCTACCCTTGACAAGAAATCAGAGTTCTGTGGGTTGAACTAAAGCATCTCAGAGAGCCATGACGGGTGTGGGGACACCTCCTGCAGCCCTCCCCACTCACTGGTGACATCCAGGTAGGTGTAGGTGTGGATCTCCCCAGCCTGGTTGCTGGCGAAGCACTGGAAGATGCCGGCGTCCTGCGGGCGCAGCGCGTGGATGCGCAGCCCCCCGCTCAGCAGCACCTTGTACCTGGGGTTCTCCAGCCTGCTCAGGGGAACTGAGTCCTTGTACCACACCAGGGTGGGGATGGGAACACCTGCTCAAGCAAAAAGAGATCACTGTTAGCCTTTGCAGAGCGTGTTTTAGGTCATATCCCTGTTTTCCCTGTCTTTCTACGCCGATTGTTCGTATTTTTTCCAAGCTGCTTTAGATAAATGAAGGCTGCATCTCACATTATCAATGGTAATAACACACTGTGGGACATGAGGGAATAAAACCAGCAAATACTAACGGGGAATGTTGAGAAAACATGTTATCAAATTACTTTCTTCACCCAATCATTTTTCATGCTACTACAAAATAAGATTTGGAGCAATTTCATGTTGAAAGGCAGAATCATGCTCCTTAAACAGCAGCAGTGTGGCAATACAGCCAGTCTGTAAGACTGTTCCATCCCAAATAAGATTCCTCTGTGCTTCTGTAGCTAAGATAGCTGAAATACAAAGGAAATGGCAAATTACACATGAAAAATGAAGTGCTCACATGGCTGTACTTGAGTCCCAATTTAGCAGATAAGTTTGAGCCTAACAACATATTGCCAACAATAAGATAGCTTTAAATTATTATTATTTTTATTCAGTCTCAAGCTTCACCTGCTATTTGAAAAAAGCAGGCACAAAGAGAAATAAAATTCCTAGCCTAGATAAAATTTACAGTCCCATTTATTCCTGTTTTCTTTCATGTGCATGTTCCACAAACCCTGACACAGTTATTTCACACGTATTTTTGTTGCTGTCATGTCCCCGTCAGCTGGGATGAAGTGGCTGTAAATTTATTATACACAAATAGTGTAGGATTCTCTTTTCCTCATGAGATGTCAGGGGCCTAGAACAGTCTCAGACAGCTGTTCCCATCCCACCACTCATATCAAACAATGTTTTATGTTTACATCCCAGAAATCCCTACTGGATCAAATGCTGGGGATTCTGTGCAGAGATCAGAAGTGAGGCAGGTATTTTATTACATGATTAGATAATCACTGAGTAATTAAATTGGAAAAGATCTCCAAGATCATCACCTTCCTGAGCACTTCCTTCCAATACCTGACAACCCTTTCTGTGGAGAAATGCTTCCTGACTTCCAACCTGACCCTCTCCTGGCACAGTTTAACACCATTTCTTCTCATCCTGCCTGTTGCTCCCTGGGAGCAGAGGCCAACCCCCATCTCAATACAACCTCCTGTCAGGAATTGTGGAGAGCCAGAAGGTTCCCCCTGATCCTCCTTTTCTCCAGACTGAGCCCCCCCAGCTTCCCCAGCTGCTCCTCACAGGATTTACACTCCAGACCCTTCTGTTCCTTTCCCTGGACATGCTCCAGCCCCTCAATGTCCTTCCTGAACAGAGAGCCCAGAACTGGGCACAGCACTTGGGGTGTTTTTGAACACTTTTCACTGAAAACCTCAGACCTACGCAATTTCTTGTAATAAGATGAGAGACCACAAACTTAAATTCATGGGTGAGTGAAATTTGCCCAAATAGAGAAGAAGTGTCACTGAAGCATGGAGGATGGGATGTCACTGATGAATTGAGCATCTGCAGACAATGAATTTCACTGCAATGCTGGCAGTCACTTGATGTTCTGAGAGCTAAAGTGCCATGGGAAGATCTATATAATCATCATTATCATTTTAAAACTCCCAAAGTTAAATACTACTGTGTTATGCTTCCATTCACATCTTCTCTCAGTGTACTTATTCTCTTTATACAGACAAAAGCTGTATTAACTCTGGGAAGAATGTACAAACAATGTATGGAAATGACTGAAAAACAACATCCAATTGCCGTTGTTACTTTTATAAACATGTATCATTTACTTCAATCACCTCTGATGCTTTTGTTCTGCTGATAAAATAAAACGTATTCATAATACAGATAATCATCTCAGGAAGAAACCCACTATGTAGAAGTGCATTGTCTGATAGAGAATGGATGTGATGTAGGAGCTCGCAATAGGCATAATTTAAATTTCATACAACAGCCCATATACAGAATTAGCGTAAATTTCAATGTTCACAATTCTCGGTGAGAGTGCTATTCATCTCTTGAAAATCCTCCTGGGCAAATACAAATTATCACTGAGTAATGAAGAAACAGATGATGCAAAATGGAATAGTTCTCCTGATGCTGAGAAGCTTGGAAATGATTTCAAGTTTAAATAATAGCAACTCCATTTTCCCTCACATTAGACTTGATAGGCACTGAGGAAATAATGAAATCCTGCATTCAGAACACTCAAACCTTTAACACTGGTGTCATTCCATAAATCCCATTCTACTAACAGTATTGGCAAACCTTCTAATCCTATAATCACTGCGAGATACACCTTCCTATCACCAACTCAGCTGACAAACTTAATATTACCATCTCTATTTCTCTACTTTTCAGTTACGGTATCTTCCTCCACTCAAAGTTATGAGTCTGAATAACAGGATCTTATCTGAGCACTCTGAACCCTGTCAGCAGCATTCATCTGGGCTTTAGTGATCTTCCCAGAGAGATTTGTCTTCCAAGTTGCACACACGTTCTCTTCTAATTTTGCTACCTGTTTGGCTGTAAAAATGGTTAAACCCAGCTTTTCTCCTCTTCTACCCACCCCACAACCTTTCCTCTCCACACAGCCCCCTAAAGGAATTCTGCTTATTTTCTTCTCTAAACAACTCCTGGTGAAAAAATTATGAAGAGAAGAAAGCATTTTAAAGACCTTTTGCACTCTACCTTTCCAAGCAGTATCGGCCTGACCCTGTGGCTCGGGAGGTGAGAGAGGCCTAAAAGACTGGCAATAATAAATAAAATAACCTTATTTCTCAGTTGTGTGCAGCGCTATTCATTTTTCAGAGACAAATTAATCTAGTGTCAGGAGGGAGAAGGGAAGGCAGGAAACAGAGATGCTGGTTCTGGCTTTGCCACTTCTTCTGTAACCTTGGGCAAATAACTTACAGAACCTGAGGCTCAGCTCCTCCATCTGTGAAACAGCTGCTTTGACTCGCTGCCAAATTTCACTTAAGAACCTCGATGAAAGACTCGGAATATTCACTGTGTCATCTTTGTTATTTATTTTTTACTGCCTCCTCTAGATCCCAGTGAGCTGCTGGGGAATCCCCAAAGCATCTCTTCCATCTACTTCTCTAAACAGGTAGAACTGAAGTCCAATTAACTGTGCTCCCCAGACACCACCACCACTGCCTGCAGCTCTAAACTTTCCACAAGCAAATAAGAAAGAGCATTTAAAGGAAACACATTGAACATTCAGGCAGCATCAGCCACTGCTGGAAGATAAACAGCAGAGCCTGGTTCCTGTGGCCTGATACCCTGAAACTCCATTACAGGGAGCAGGGAGCTGGTAGCTGCAAGTTGCAATTTTATTTACAGTTAATCTCTGCTTATACTGTGAAATTAATCTGTCTCTCACACATCCATAGTGCACAAAGTCTTGGCAAATGGGCTTTGTGCACAGAACCTGATGGGGCTAGGGGAAATACAATCTGTCTTCCATTTGTAGCGAAGGTAGAGGGCAGCTCTGCAGTTTCCCCAGTGCTTCCTTCTCCCAGCTCGGAGCAGGGAGGCAGCAATCTTCATTTACCCTCTTTTTAAGTGCTGGCAATTGCCAGATTTTTGTAATAATGGATCAAAATTCCTCTGTGTTTAATTCTAGTACCTGCCCCTTATATGTGTTATAGATACTCAACAAAATAATCCACAAGGAAACAGGTTTACATGCTCCTGCACAACATTCATCAGCAAATCAGATGTGCACTGCAAGAGTTGAACAGAAATAATTAATTTTGTCTAATAAGGGTTCCCATATCTCCACTGAGAATGGTTATGAGTGCCCCATTAACCCCCTTGGGAACTAAACTGCTCAAAGCAAGAGTGAGGGTAGAAGGAAGAGTTGAAGTCAACCTCAGGTCTCCCTGACTCCTCCAGGTTTTGGGTTGGGTTGTCTTTTTTTTTATTTTTTTTAATCCATGAAAAAAATTTCAGACAGCAGATAGGTTCCTGGGGAGCTCCACTGACAGCAGGTCCTGCTGTGTTTGCTTAAAAATCTATTAATTAACAAGAAGACATTGTCTCTTATCATCTGATAGCTTAATTTCCATAAGAGCTTTTTGCAAGAGATCTCATCACAGGCTTTTGAAATTTGAAATCAGCCACAGCACCCTTAACACACACACTTGCTTATCACACAGTTTGCAAAGATTCCTTCTAGAAAAGCAGTGCTGACTCTTTCTACATAAAACTGCTACATACTTTCTACATAAAACTGGGAAAAATGCTTAAATCATAGTGGCAATAACACAATCACGCAGTAAAAATGTCTTTATTAACTCTGATTTGGAGGAAGACACCTCACAAATAAGCTGTTAGTCAGGTCTGGGTGCTTTTTTAATCAAGGATGTGATCTTTTTCCCTAAGGACCTTGTGGTATTTTATGTGTGCTGCTTCTTAAACTCAGCACCAGGGAAAGTGAGACAACAAAATGTTCCGTCCCTCGCCAGAGTCACGTAGAAATTTGGTGACTTTGAGAAACCTGCTCTAAACACAGGATGACAATGTCTCCTACCTTACCAGAGTGCTGAAATAGGTGGGGACTGCATTTCTGCGGAGCTCAACTTGAAACATGACTTTAGTCAGGTGGAATTCTAGACATTTGAAGGCTTTTCTATTAATAAACCACCTACCAATTAAAAACTGCCTGTAACAGTCCTCCTGCGGATTTCATAACTCTTTCAGATGTCAGAGTTACTGACATTTCTATTCACTATGAAAGTTCCCTAAGTTTTAGAAGAAAGGGCATTGTGACTGTTGAAAATAAGGACTGCACTGCAAATGATGGGTTCCATAACCACACTCTCCCCTCAGCCCATTTCCTGGCTCAAGATATTTAAGCTGTCACTTCTCTAGTGACAACTCTGAAGCACAGGCAGGATCCCACAGCGACAGGAGCAGGACTTGTGCTCCCCGCAGACAAACATCAACGTGGCAGCATTATTCTGAATTAAACTAAATTACAAGAACTACCCAATTCTCCAAGGGGAAAGGCCAACCCTCTTCCTTGTATATGGGACCTGTGATAATCAGCAATAAAAGAGACTTTGAGACATTAAAAACTTACTAAGATGGTTTATGTAAGATGATTTCTCCCAAACTGGACAGACACATGGCATCAATCCAGGCTGGAACACTTTTCCAACTCACCCATGGCCTGGCACAGGATGTCCACGTCCTTCTCCACCTCAGCCAAAATCACATTCTGGGGTTCAGCCGTAAAATACGGAGGTTCTTGGGGAAAGCAAACAAAAGTCAACAAGCAAAGCCACAGCAAAGTGAAAAACAGGTGCTCATCAAAAAATATTCATCACAGAATCTCTCCACAGGTGGTGTATTTGACACAGGGGGTTACAAACAGATTAGCTTGTCCAAGTTTCTCTCTACTTGGAGGTGGGGATTTTTTGGTAGTAAAAGCATCATTAAGAAAAAGCCTGACAATTTTTGCTATGCTGAGTATGAATTCCAGATTCGAGTCAATGGAAAGTAAAGATTTAAGGGTTTGCACTGCAAATTAATACTCAGAGCAGGGGCTACTTTTCATTTCATAGGATTGAATCATGGAACATGTTAATTTTTTGCTTAGAAAGGCCCTCCCGAGAGGTTTATAGAGGTTTATATTTACAATGCAGCATTTTATAGGATAGTTTGCTTCAGTATCTAGACTGCATTTCACCTCAGCAACGCATGAAGTATGTCAAATAAAGTGCCATAGCATGTCACAGAGTCAACATCAGAGGACAAGTGCAGCATAATTAAAAGAAATTCCTCCCAACTGTTTTATTTCATGAAAGCAAACAGATTTAATGCTTTAATTGAAGTTGTAGTAATAATCATAAAATCCCCACTTTATCATTAGGGCTAAAGAAAAGATATTAGATGTTTAATTAAACAAAGACCAGACTGCAGAAATTGCAGAGTATGCTGGCATGTAACTCTTTCTTCTATGCAGCATAAAATTGAAGAGCATCATGTCAAAGTCCCAGAGGCACTAAGGTTGCAGTCATTATCATGGTAACTAAAGGCTGTCATAGTTTGTTCAATGCAATTATCATCTGAGTACTGGTTTTAGAAGGATTTTACTTGATTATAAACGCAGTTCTCTTGCAGCATAACCAAACTCACTGGTAAGTTTTAGAAAATACAGAAAAAGCAATGTGAGTAGCTTGTGAAACCAAGTTATTTGTATTTCCATTTTAGGAAAATTGAGTAAGTTTTAAAATATGTAGGAAGCTGCAAGATCCAAGGTCATCTGAGCTGACCTGCTCTCAAATCATCTTCATCAAACACAACTGGAAAAAAGAACTTGTGGTTATATTATTGCTAGGGCATCATGAATTTAGTAAATAAAATCAAAATCATATAAATTTATCCTCCAAAACCTTGTTGCTACCTGCAGTAGAGGAAGCGTGGCTGCCATTGCACAGGGGTGACATCCCAGGTTAGAACAGAACCTCCACTTTCCCAGCAGTCCTTCCCTCTCACTACAATAAAATACTTGCTTGGGTGTACAGAACTGGGGGCTCATCTGAGCACCAATGGATATTACAATTCTGTATTCATTCCAAATAAAGCCAATCAATATTAGTCTTCAGCACGCTGTGCAGGGGAGGAGGGGAGGCTGCAAACAGCCTGGAATAGTTGTTTACCCAGCAAAACCAATAAAAACAAGCTACCTGATTTATTATATTCTAATAATATACATGTGTTAACATTATTGATCCTCACTGCCTAAATATAAAGCTATTAATAAACATGCATAATAAGCTGTGATTTATTGCATATGATCTCATGCGTTAATCTCAACAACAAATTGAAAAGCTGAACATTTAATTGAAATTCACTGATGGCACACACTTTGACATGTTTGATCAGCTAAGTTGCTGAGTCCTCTGCAATTCATCCACGTCCACGTTTTCACTCTGAGCACTCTCCTCCTCTCACGCCATCCTCCAAGCCCTGCCTGGTGTTTTCCTTGTGCTCCTTTTCTTTGGAAAAGAAAGGAGCTTCTTTTCCAAAGAAAATTGAAGCTTTTTCCTTTTCCAAAGAAAATGGAAATTCCTAACTTCTGAATCTCCAAACTTTCAGCCCAGTGTCCTGTCTGTAGCCACACAAGTCAGTGTCCACACATCCATCTCTCAAAATAAAATTTGAATCTTTCATTCTATGGCAATTTGATGTGATTGTGGGGTGAGGACAAAGCAGCACTGGGCCAGGAAAGTGTCCAGACAATCACAAATCCAGACATTCCCTCCTAAGTCTGGGCTGCTTCTGTGAATGTCTGTCCAGTCACTGAAGTTTATCTTTTGCTTAGGGAGGTCCTGACTGGACCTTTTCTTTTATGAAGGATTCTGCCCTTAACAGGCCAATCTCTAAACTTGGCAACCTTCAGCCACCAGCTCTCAAACTTTCTCCTGGATCAGCAACATACTCACACACCAGTGATAAATTTGCAGATTTATGTTCACCATGGACCTGCAGTCCAGCTGCAAAGCACTTAATGTGACCTCAAAGATGCTGGTGGTTCCATGACCTCTGTTTATGTGCTGCTGATGCTGCACAGCTCCTGCAGTTACACCTGGCATCTTTACACAGCTGTCTTTTCCCAGTGTCCCTCCCAAAATCCTAACCTGCAACCTGTGCTCCTTCCTTTAAACCCCACACAGGCTGTTTGTCACCCTCAAAGAAACTTCTGACATTAAGAGATGCTTAGGGGAGCAGGTATCAAGCAATGAATTACGTGACAAAGAACCTGAAGTCAGTGACAACTGTCTCTTGGCAAACAGGATGTGATGTTAGAAAAAGAAGACTCACGTCAGTTTTTCTGAAAGAAGCAGGGAGAAACAGAAGCAGACAAGACAGAAAAAGAGCAGGAGCAGCAGAAAGATGCAATCTAAAGGCCACAGGCAGATCCCAGGGGACTTTTGGTGCCAACAGATTTGATTTCTAGTCTTGAAGCTCAGACTCACCTTTTCCCCCAATCTAAAGCCTGCTGAACTCTGTTCACAGCCACTCCAGCTCTGCCAAGTGCCACACCTGACACAGAGACAGCAGCTGCCCACAGACGAGTCAGATCCTATTCTTGAAAGATGAGCACTGACACAGAAAACCTTCCAGAAGCAAATCTGCAATTTGTGGCCTGTGCTGACTAAAGACTGAGACAAGCCTGGGTGGGATGGCAAGGCTGATTGATAAGGGATTTCTGAAAGATCCAGAATAGCACATGGACAGCAGCTCTGTGGTAAAGTCTAACATACATGGAAAATCAGTCTTGGTGGTGCAAGGAATGAGGGCATTCCAGGAATATTGGTGTAGGGATACCCTAAGGGGTTTTGAGCAAACAAAAGAGTGATTTCCCACAGAACCTCAGAATGGCTGGAGTTGGAAGCGACCCCTGGAGATCATCCAGGCCAATCCCCCTGCTAAAGCTGGTTCATCCAGGGAAGGCTGCAGTGTGTTTTTACCACCTCTAGAGAATGACACTTCACAACCTCTCAGGGAAGCCTCTCCTAGTGCTCTCTCAGCCTCCAAGTAAAGAAGTCTGAGTTTTCCATGCAACTGTGCAGCTTTTCCACATCCCTGTGCCATTCACCAGCAGATGGGTGCTCTAAAGGTCCTGTGGAGTCAACAGAACTCAGGCTGTGGAGGAAACAGCTCCATTTACAGGTGCTGGGCAATGGAAACCTCAGCTTCTCACTGTTCAGAGGTGTCAGATGTATCATCTGCACGTCAGGTTTTGTGCCCAAGGGCCTCAATGGCCAGCATTAACTGCAAGGGAGAAATTCAGAGTATCTGAATTTGGGTTGTACAGCACCTGGTGAATGACTGTCAGAAAGAGGCCATAAAAATGCAGCACTATTTATAGGGGTCAGATGGCATTCTGAGGGGGCATTCTGGCTGGTTGTATATATGACTCCACTGCATATTTATAAGGCTTGGTTTGAGTTACACAGCATGAATGTAACATTTATTGTTGTAGGCAATAATCATGTGTTGAAATTTAATATGTGTG
This sequence comes from Leptocoma aspasia, assembly GCA_013399835.1. Lineage (NCBI taxonomy): Eukaryota > Metazoa > Chordata > Aves > Passeriformes > Nectariniidae > Leptocoma > Leptocoma aspasia. The sequence continues at coordinate 345,698 of VXAX01004958.1, forward strand.
GTTAAATTATAACATCTTCCAAAGAACAGAACATACCAGACACAAGTCCCCACACAGAGCAATTTTTAGGAATGACAGTAATTTGCCACTATCAGGTCAAACATTTAAATTTTTTGGAAATTATAGAATCACAATAGCTAGAATAGGGAAGGACCCACTACTCTGATTCACCCTGCTGGCATTGTGGCGTGTGGCAACAAGAGAGGTCACAGCCCACATTAGGCTGAAAGAAACAGATACTGCATTGTTCAGATATTGTATTGGTGTTTGACTTATCTTCACTAAAATGTCAACTACAGGCAAGGGGGGAAAAGAGTATTTGAATATAAATGCATGCTTTTAATAGTTGTTGAGGGTTCTGGGTTTTTTTTTTTTTTTCACTCCAGACATCACTGGAAAGATGTCTCTCAGAAAAGCCCTTGGGAGCCTGCAAAATTTGATCCTGTTCTAACTTCCCCCATGCAGAGTTACATGGTCACTGATTTTAACATTCAAAAGATAGCAGTCAGCATCCATTACATACCCTTCAAGCTGCACTGGAGATGTGTGCCCTAATCCTAGATACACACATGAAAGTCAGAAAGAACAGAGGAAGCCCCAGGGGCTCCTCAAAGCTGAAATTCCTGAATCTCTCAGAAACTCAGGGCTGCATATTTAAGAGGAAAATTGAGCCTTCAACATGGAAGCCTTCCTCCAGCATTACCATAAACTAATTTATTTGGTGAATATCTTCTAAAGGAAGAGGAACTGGAAGCTTGACAACCCCTTGTAGGTACAAAGTCTGTAACTCCAGACAGAAGATCAGACTGGCCATGCTGGGAGAGAAGCCCCATTGTGGATGCAGGTCCAGCAGGCTCCTTGGAGCAGGAAGTTTCTTTGCATGAATATCAGGTTAAAACAGAGAGAGATGAAAAGATCTGTGTGGTTTCTTGCCACCCCTACTGCGAGCTGCAGTCTGTGTGTTCTGAAATAACAGCCCAGGGAACACATGTCCTGTCTGCAGGGCTGAAAGGAGGAAGAACTTGTTGGGAATACCAGAGACAGAGCTGGGCTGCCCAGAAGTCCCACTACTTCCCTGGGGGATAGGTCCTGTTGCATTTAAGCCCAAGGCAAAATTGTGTGTCCAACTCAGAACCTCTGAGGCTTGACAATTCAAAAGCTGCAAATATTTCTTCCCTTTGAGCCCACACTGTGATTAGGTGAGTCCAAAGACATTTCATATTATAGTTTCCCTGAAAAATTATTATTTTCTTACACAGTAGATGAACACAGCCATCAGGATCTTCTCTTAAGCACCACACATGAAAAATTCTTTCCACTGCTTTCAAATAAAGCATCTGCAGTGTTTCAAAGTGTCTAAGCTGGAGCCACAAGAGCTGCTGTTTCCAGAGGTCTGAGCACGAGGCACTGAGGTGCTGGTAGCTGCAGAGGAAAATAACTTCTGCTCTGGCAGTTCTGTACACACACTGCAAATTCCTGAGCAGCAGTAAATGCACAAAGAAGACCCTTCAGCATCTGGACACTCCTGGAGAACAGGGAGGGAGAACCAGCCCCACAGTCCATGTCAGAGCACTGACCCTTCAGGCCAACACTGGAACTTTTCTGATGTGTTCCTGAATCCCACAGAGCTGAATTCTCCCGAGATGAGAATAACATGTCTTTTAATGTGGATCTCTGGGCACCAAAAACGCTCCAAAAGAAGGGCAGCCCTCTCCTCTGACTCTGTTTTATTTGTTTGTATTCCTTTGGACAGACCAACAAGGCTTCAACCCTCAGTTCTGTACAACCACTCATCATGCCAGGCTCTTCTTTCTAATAGTTTTTCTCATTTTGTTCAGGTTTTACTATCTGACTATGTTTAAAAAGCAGTTTGGATTTCATACAGTGGAAGAGTTTGGTTCCCCATTTTTTTAAGCTCCTAAAATTCATAATTTCCCGTAGAACAGTCACTTAAGAAATGACTATTGCCATTTGTCACTGAAACTTGCAGAAGTGGTGGAGCAAAGGAATTTAAGATTATCTCAGCTTTCAAATTGGTTTGTTCATGGGAAGACTCTTTAAATTACTTAATCTTCAAACTGTTAGTGATAAAACAAATGTGCTCTTATCTAATCTGCAACAAATCTTTCCCAAACTGTTACTCTGCCAAGCGAGGAACATGATACCCTTTAAAAATTTATAACAACTGCAGCTAATAAAACCAAGGTTTGGAACCACCTCAGTTTATCTTTTCTGGAACAATATGAAGATGTCAGGGAGTTCTTTGCCACATTCCAAAGAAAAGTGCAGCAGCTTACAACTAGAGGATTTTCTTCTTGTTTGTGCAGTACTACTCTAATACATTGGAGAGCCAGGTTTTTTGAATATTACTGTGATTTTTAAATTACAGACTGAGATATATGCTCAGAAATATCCAGAGAAACTTCTGAGATAATACTGTAGGTCACAAATAATATTTTGTGCTAAGTTCCACTGCCTTCTAATAGAGCTCTGGTCACATCTGAGCCACACTCGGATTGTGTGACTTCTCTTAGCTGGGAAAGTCCAGGACTGATATACTTTCCACTTGGAAAAAAGCTTTGATGAACTCAGTGTTTGTGATATCTTTGATGCATCTTTTTATTCCTATCCCTGTTTTACCTGTTAACAGCAAAATATTTTTCTCTCTTGATCCACAGAAGCTCTCACAGCCACGTTATTGAGAGGCTGCATTTGATTTCTCCAATTCTACAAACAAACCCCTTCTTTTAAGCCAATTTCCTTTTTCTTTAGTCCAGACCCCTCATTAAGCCCACGCTGTGTTATTCTCCCAAGAAGTACAGCTCATTATCAGCTCCCAATCTACACATCCACACTACAAATATTTTATGCATGCAAATGGACAAGCATTCTTGATTCTCTCTAAGTACTGCCCCCATGGACTAGGAGAGATACACTGCAGAAAGCCTTAGGTTTGAATCTTGTCTGCACTTTCCTCTAGAACCCGTCCCTTGACTAATTAAATGACAGCCAGATCCATCCAAGAATTCTAAAGCTGAATATAAGTTATGCATTAACTACTAATCCTTTGATTTGGCTCCCTGTTTAGAATTAGAGATCCATCCTGCAAGCTCAAGAAACTCATAAATAAAGAAATCTATCAGGCTTTGCTGACACGTTGAGTAAACACCTGCATCTGAAGTGTCGTGTTCCATCAGAAGGAAATAAAAGTAATTGGTAACCAATTTGTTTCTGCTTTCTTTCATCTGCTTGTTCTTATCTACAGACCTTTTCATAACTTCATTCCCTGACAGCCTCCTAAAACTGGATAGGAAATAAATAAAACATTTAAAAATAAGAGAGTAGGTAAGCTACTAAAGCACTGCTAGTTTAATATGATTCCCCAGTGATTATTTTTCAGTTTTACTGTAACTGTATTTAAGAATCTTTTACATTAACCAAGAGGCTGCTTTAAGTATTGCATTAGGTTGGATCTGACATCACAGCAACAAAGCCAAACCAGCTACAATAAAATCTTATGAATAAGGAAGAGTTTAAACAAAACCCATAAATAAGTGAAATCCGTCTCTGCTCCTTAAAGGGGAGGTAATAACTCCAAGAAACAGAGGGCAAGGAAAGAGACTGGAACCAGACTTTGTCCAGCAGGTAGTAAATATAACAGACACACATGCTCCAAATGAATCTGGAATGGAGCTTTGCAGAGGGAAGAAATGCTTTCTCACTTAACAGCAGCTACTACAAATCGCTTTAGCAAAATACAGATCATAGAGCAGTCTTTAAAACTGTATTTTCAGAAGGCTCAAAGATGTAAAGAATCGTGGGCTGCATTCCCTCTGCAAAGCTCCAGGAGTGCACGTGCCTGAGCCCTGAGCAACACCGAGCCTGGTGGCACTGCCAGGGCTACACCTCCCCAGGACACTCCCACAGATAAAAGCTTGGCTTTACACAATCATGTCTGGCTGAAAACATCTCCGTGTCCCTCGTCTAAACCACCTCTTCTAGTCTAAAAGTCCTAAACCACTCCACGCTGTGTGCACTGAGCTAACGTGCAGAATTTCATCAGACAAGCCAGGAACCATTTCCAAATTCCAACCTCTTCCCTGCAGCAACACTCGCAGAGGAGGTGGTGGTGGAAACAGGCAGGGAAAGGGCAGCAATGTCCCCTTTAAAAGTATTAATTCCAAAGTTTCCCTGGGAGCTGAAGGTCCAGCAAACACAGCTGCTTTAATGGCATTTCCTTCCCTGTCCTGTTGCCTCAGCAATGCCCTGCAGAATGTCCTTGGCCCCTGACTGGCCCCCACAGCACACGAGGCACACGAGTGTTTCAAAAGCCTTCTTTCGGAAATACAGGCACTTGACATTATGAAAACTGGACGTAAGCAAGCCAGGAGTTAATCAGGATTTAATGCACCTAAAAGCCAAGATAGGGAAGCTGCCCATTAAGGATTTTACTACTGTATTTCTCAAAATTCCCATTAAATGTATAGTTTCGCAGGGGATTTACAATCACAGCAGTGTTTCAAAAAAATCTATTTGATGAATTTATATTAGCAGGGAAGAACGGCTGAATTAATTTGGAAGATAACCCTCCTTCACCTCCTTTGTTCTGTTCTCTGAAGAAAGGTTCAAATGTAAGGTCAATGAAATATTAAGATATCAATTTTATTTCCTATTATACCTCAGCCCAGAGCCTTTTTTACTAAAAAACACATTGCCTTGAGAATTACCCAATATAGAAAGGAAAGCTTTAGCTCTTGCTGGTTCCTCTGTGCTCTCTCTGAGTCTGGCTTCACAGAAGTACATCCCCACATCAGCAGAGGTTGGGTTGGTGATAGTGAGGCGTCTCCCAAAGCTGCTGATGCCACTGGTGATCTTGATTCCATTTCTCTTCCAGGTCACACTCAGCCTCTCAAAAGGTCTGCCAAAAAAATACAAGAAGAAAATCATAAAACACATATATTACAGAATAATCTCTGTGTGCATATATATATATATATTTATACACATAGGGAATATAATATTACAGATTATAAAACTTCTTTAAGTCTTCCTCTATCCCCAAAACACACTGTTAGAAAGTAAATGCATGTATAACTTCTACACATCAAGGACTACAGACTACTCAAGTGGCATTATGCAAGTACAGCTAATTGATACAGCAATAGAACTTAAGTGCTAATAATTTGATTTCTCCAAGCAAAAGGAGTAAATACTGCAATGGGAATCAGCTGCATGGGAAGTGCTTTCATTACAACTCAATTACCAAAACAATATTAATCATATCAGGAACATCTCTGCCCTCAGAGGGGAAAGTAAATCAGTTGGTCTTATCACCCAAGGACTTCAACTATTCACTTCCACAGAAATTCAAAGCTATTCAAGGCCAACTAGATGGAAACATTGGAGGAATGCTGTGAATTCTGTATTACAGTGCATTATGAACAGTTGAGCAATAATCACTGCAAAATGAGAGTGCCTGAAAAAATTACTTCATAGGAGATCCTCACTAAATTTATTTACCAGGAAGCATCAACTGTTCAACAGTATCACCTCTGCTGTTGATAGGCAACAGCTGAAATATTATTAACCCTCACCACAATTTTTTCCTTAAGATAATGTCTGCTGCTTGGACAGCACTTCTTTTCCTTTCCATGTGAGGACCAGGAGGGAAAGCACCCCTGCCTGTACCCTCCTCTTTTGGCCAGAAAAATCAATAGGTTTCATTCAGTAACGTTGGACAAACAAGATCACTCATAAGGTTGCTGTGAAGAGTGAGCGTCCAGCTTCACTATCCAAATTATTAACAATAAACAAATGAAAACAACATCCCCTGTCCTTGTCTAGAAAGGACAGAGTCCCGTGAGAGCTGTGGAGGTGTTCCCATACCTGGCATTGGCCACGCACTCCAGGGTGGCCTCGCTGCTCCCCGACACCACGCTGGTGTTGTGCGGGCGGACGACCATGGCAGGAGCCGTGCTGTCCCCGGGGCTGGTGGCACCTGCAGGGGCACAGACACACCTGGTGAGGCCCCAGTGGCAGCCAGGGCTGTGACAGGGAGGATGCCACATTCCAGGCACTGCTGCAAACGTCACCCTTCAGCCTCAGCACAGGTTTGCATCTCCAGCGGGGCCGTTCCTGGCGGCGTTCCCTGCGCTGTTCCAGCAATCCCATCACCAAAACTCCACGGCTCCCAAGAACTGCCCTCCATCCAGGAATATTCTCTCAGACAGTGCAAATAAACTAAACATCCTAAAGGTTTTCTACCGTTGAGCACTTTTATTTTTATCAAACACTTGCTGACTAATATTTTTAAGACCTTTTCATGTTTTGTTTAATCTTACCCCTTCCACACCATTTCAAAAGAATCTGCCAATACTCGTGTTAGTTCTTTAAAAAGATTTTACACACTGGGGAACAAATATAAAATTAACAAAGCAGCATATCACAGCAACTTCAATCCCCTTTTCTTATCAGACAAGTAAATAACCCAAATCTGTTACTCTTTGTGAGGCTTCATAGTGTAAATAATTTAGCTTATGCAACAGTCAGCAGACACTTAAAAAATGGTAAAAAGGCAGCTTGTAAATTTTCTCTGTATGCATTTAGTAAGTGAATTAAAATATCCATGTATTCATAGGTACTTTGCTTCAAGCAACTCATTTGGGAAAGAAAAATTAGCTATTTTTTAGCTTGAATAACAGAGTAATAAAATTTTCAAAGATATGGAAACCAATAAACAAATTACAGGGAAAAGTAATGAAAATAAAACTAAACTGATGGAAAGGCAAGCCAGTTCATCAAATGTTTTCTGCACAGGAGGCTAGTCCATGGCCATTAAGCAGCATGGGAAATGGGGAAATGCAAGGTGTGGACCCTAAAATTTAAGGTAAATCCCGAAAGAATAGAAAACAGTCAGAAGATTCTTTGCTTAGATCATGCCCAGCATGCCAAAAGCCATTTGACATCGGACTTCACTTGCTGGATAGACAAAGGCTTTGGTCATGGGGCTCAGAAAGTTCACAAGGTTAGCAGATTTCTCAATGACAAATCCTTTACCTTTGGATGTTTCTCTAATTGACAGCAGTTAGTGTAGTACAGGAGATGGAAGCGTGGAGCGTCGTTTTAAAATTTAAAGAATGCCACCCACACTTCTGAATAAATTCAAGCATTCAAGAATGCTACTTAAAGTGTAAGCAGATATTTATTTCCTCCCCTAAATATGCTCTGTCAACCTGACACAGCATCTGTGTGAAACACACACAGGATCTCAAACACAAGCTGTTAGTGGGTTTTACACCTCCTCATCAACATTCCTGGAAATACGATGCCATCAGGTAGAAAATCTATTTTCGAAGATTTTCATGCTGGTCTTACAGGTATGCACGGCAGAAATTTTCCAGATAGTTATTAAAAAAAAAAAAAAGCAAAAAAAGCAAAAGCAAACCAAAAAAAACCAGAAAATGAGCCGATCAGATTAGAAGCTTGTTAGTGATGAGAAGAAATAACCTCAGCATCACTGCTCCCCACCACTTCTGCCCAAGATGAAGGTTTACAACAGTGAATGCTAAAATGACTAATTTGGCAGTAATCATTCCTTATCTCCATCTGGAAGAGAGGAAAACCACTTGTTTGACTTATCAGCTCCCCACTAAAACCAGACAAAGAGGAGAGGTTGGCTTTGTTGTCACCCCCACCACCCCACAGGAGCGGCCCTGTGTGCACCCAGCAGATAAGAAAGGAAATAAAAGTGCACATTCCCCATCCTGCAACCAGGAAAAGGCAGAGATTTCTTAGTGCCTGTAACAAAAACCTAAACAAAGCATGTGCTTGTGGTTTTTTTGTACCATCCCTGAAACAAATTTCTTAAAACCAGGCTCCTGCTAAAGGTCGTGAGTGAACTGACAGTGATGTGAGACAGAGGGCTCATCAAAATGGTCAGAACTTGGATTCCCAGCAATACACCTACAAAGGTCAGCTATAGACACAACAAGCATATACAGAAAACAGCAAAATTTCCAAGTGTTACCTAAACAGTATGGAAGCAGCACAAATATTCCTATTTTATATTTAAAGACAGCTTAAGTTTCCCTCTGCAGCACTGAGAAACCCCTTCCCATAACTGACTCTGGCCCCAGTCTTGCCAAATCAAACTCCACAGGGACATTCCCAGGGCTCCCTTTGCAGAGGGCAGTTTGCAGCTTTGTTTTACGGCTAGTTGAAACACCAAAGAGGATCTTAGTTTTCCTTTAGAGTAAAAAAAATCTCAACAGGGCTGTAACCTGGGATCTGTGCCTTTCAGAACCTCATCCTTTTGTAAGAAATCCACAGGCTGGAGTATCAGAGTAGCCAAGATCCTAATGGAGATAAGCAACGTTGGGGTTTTTGTTTGGATGATGGGATGTGGCAGATCAGCTTTCCATCAGGCTGGGGAAGGCAGAGAGCTATTGCAAACAGTCAGATAATGAACAGCTACCCAGACTTCCCAAGGTTTGCATCCTGCTTGTCAATAAGGCCACTCCATCCTTCTCCTGCCTCCACATGCACCACACAGATGTGATTTTACTTGACTGATGCTACGCAAAAATCCAATGCAGAATGTCATTGTTAGTAAACAGACATTTTCTTTTAAAATCCTTTGTCGAAAGCAACTGAATTTTTCTCCTTTTCACTGTTCCTTTTTTTACTTCATCAGACTTTTTGTTGCCTGAGCTTTCTAGCACTTTGCTGTTTCTGGCTTTTCATCACCTCTTCCTTCTCCTCCTCCCCTCCCTCAGCTTCTCTGCATTCATCTTTGTCCATTTTCCCCCCTTTTCCATCCCATGGTCCCCTAAAGATGTTTCCCACTATTTAAGAACCGCTCAATTTCTGATGTATCCTTTAATTTAATGATTGAACTTCAGCTTCTCTGAAGGAAATATTAAATACACTGAAATGGGGAAGTAATACAAATGCACATGGGAACAGAGCTCCAGTGAGAAGAATCCACTAATAGGGAACAACCATTCCTGAGTATGTTCTACCTTTTTGGGAAGAAAAGGCCTTCTTTCCTTCCCTTCCCATTTGCTTTCTGAACCCTCCTTTCAGCTAGGAAAGCAAAATTAGGGAGAAACACTGACCCCAGAAGTGCAGCCAGGAGATGCCTCACTATCAGACAGAACCAGTCTGGGGGGAACCTGTGGGAACCTGCAGAGACAAGGCTGAGTGACACTGAAAAACACTTAAGGGATGTGCTCTTAATCTGATTTCAGCCCTTAAGAGATGACTGGACAGGACTGCCACAGGCAAGAGTCCTAATCCAACAGGGACTGATCTCCAAAAGAGAGCTCACACTGCTTTATTTTCCTTTGTATCCATTTTAGCCACTGCACTCCCAGCATTTCCCATCTCCCCTTTGCTTCTAAACTTTCTCATTTATCACTGTCTGAGCCATTAGCAGGATCTACAAGGGCCCAGTACCTGCAGGGCCTTCAGGACTGGCCCCAAACAGTTTTTGAAGCAAGACTGTGGGAACACCAAAGACTTGGGACAGGAGGAAGTTTGTCCTCCAATCCTCCAGTGGTTGCCATCCCCAGCTGCTCATTAAACAGTTGAACTGCTGCCATTTGCAGCCCAAGATATTAAGGCAAATTGGCATTGATATTATGTTTTTCACATTAAACTTTTGCTTGGTTATTTTTTTTAAAGAGCCTGAGAAAGAGAGGGAAAAAGAAAAAAAGAGACAAAAGAAAATGGAAAGGGATGACCTGGGGTTTTTCTGTCCCTTTGAACATAAACTCCTCTCCAGACTGTGGAATTTAGGAATCTGGCAATCCCCCACAAAGCAGAGATAAATTGAGAGAAGAGAGAAGAAGAAAGAGTGAACAACTTTTGCACGGTCTATTTGTTTTTATCACCTGTGGCTGTGAATGGCTGCACATCACTGAACCTGCTGAACTTCTCCCTCCCTCCTCCTGCCTGATCAGGAATGAAACCCATCCAAGGCCTCTCTAACACTGATTTTATTTTTTTAGTACTGATGAGCTGTAGAATTTTCACCTGTTATTTAAATACAATAATTATGTGTACACTGCCCTATCATCTCTGCAAAGACAGTATTTTTATCTCTGTACATATATTGACATGTAAGGTATTGGGAATTTTAAATATTGTAATTTACAGTTTATAAAGTTCACAGACTTTATCAAAGCCACTTCAGATGCTTAATTTTCCCAACAGAACTGAAATCTCACCCAGGCCAGATGACTGGAGACACAATAGGTCCTTTCCCCTTCAGAAATGCATAAACATTAAATTCTTCCCCAGATTTTACATTATGACATGCAAAGTTTATCTATGTCTGTACTTGCAGTGCAGAATATTAAATGTATTACTTCAATGGGTGCTCAAATTCATGTGACAGAGATATGAGGTAAGCCAGCCTCAACAGAAACTGAAACTGTTTATCTCCTGAAAAGAAGTAATAGTTTGGGTTCAGACTTGAGCACAACAATAAGGTTTATTTTTGAGGCTTGCTTATAGGTCCCAACCCTCTGAAGAAGCTTAACCCAAACAAGGTGACCACAAGCAGGAGGAGGGGGAGGATTGTCCAGGTAATCAAGAGCCTGGAGTGTGAGGTTGGCTGCACCTCATCCCTACCCTTACTGTAAATTACTGCAGCTACTGCTCCATGTCCAGCTTGCAGTGAAGAAGGGGTCCCACAGCAATCAGTACCCAAAAATAAATGTATTTATTCATATTATGAAATTTGTCTATGTGAGAAAAATGCTCCATGGAAGAGCTCACCAGTACCCTACCCTCAAGCTAATAGAGAAATGGAGTACTTAAACAAACTTTGAAACCATTTATAAGTTATCCTGGGAGAAAAATATTAGAAAACTTTCACCCTAAAGTTCCCACAGACTTCCAGGCTTGCACATGATGCAGAAATGCCTTGGTAATTACTATGCAGGATATATGCAAAGCTTCATTTAATCAAATTATGGACACCTAGAAAAAAGCAGGGTAAGAGATCCAACACAAACAGCAAAAATATTACATATAGTACAACATTGTGGCATCAGGAATGTGCAATCTCTGCCTGGGACACAGAATATGAGAAAAGAGGAGAGATGACAGTCACAGGGTATCTCAAGATTGCTCCAGGGGGAGAGGAAAAAAATACCTTACAAATACAAACTACCTAATGGAACACACTCCCTGTTGCCAGGTACAGCCTGCAGATGGTTTGAATTATGAACCCAGAGTGGATTAATGCCCCTTTCCCTCTCCAGTGCAAGACACACAACAGGAATTGGATCCTGATCAATAATAGATTAATTTCCCTTCCCCTTCGGAGCAAAAGATGCACAACAGGAATTGGAGCACGATCAACAGAAAAGCAAATGCTGACAACCACCTGCAGGCACCAGAGAGAAACATTATGCAATTAATGAAAAGAAAGCGTGTTCTCAATCATAAACCTCTGTCCCAAACCATGTCTCTTGCTTCCCTGCTTCTTAGAGTGATTATTAGGAGCTGATACAATAAAAGAGCATTAGGATAATCAGTTACTGTTTCAGTTTCCCACTTTGACTCTAGCATGGACTATTTATTTTCAAGAAAAGGGAAATACAATGCTGCTGTCACTGCACAGGTCTCGGCTCAGACTTCTAGACATAAAGAAAAATAACAGAGACTTTCCCATGAGGCTTCTTGGTCACATTTGTTTAGTTTGATGAAGGACATAAAAACTCCAGATGGGGTTTTTTTGAGCCAACGTTACATAGTAACAAAATAATTAGCAAACTAATGGTGAAGAGTTGGTATATCAAAAATTATGACTTTTCAGTACCAAAGGACGTCTTCAGACTGCTCAAAAATGTAAATATTAACATAATTTATTTAACTTTTAAGAACCCAGACTGTAGACCTAAAAAAGTAAATAAGGAGCAACATAAAAACTTAATTTTGTGGATCAAATTTTTAGGGAAGAAACAGCCTAGTTGTTTGAATTAATCACAACAAGTGAATCTTGTACATCCAGCCCTCGTCTTGAACCAGACATCAGACATCACAACATATGAATAAAACACCAGATATGAAAAAGATTTACAAAACACAAGCAAAACTAGTGAATTATCTAGGTCGGTTGTATTTATTGACTCATTACACTCTTGTCACTGTGACAAAGCTTTGTCCACATCAGAACAAACACAGGATGTGTTCCCATTGCAAGGAAGGTTTAAAAAAATAAACAGAAAAAGGAAAGAAGGGTTAATAAAATAATAAGACTCAGAACAATACAGAGCACGTAGATCCCAAGTTAAATATCCAGAGTCTGAGGAGGGATATGGTAAAGGAGCAATTAGAAAAGATTTCATCAGCACCTGTGGAGGAAGCCTTGCAATAAATTCATTTTGCCTGAATTGCCCATCTCATAAAGGCTGAGAACCTCCCCTCCCTCCTTTTCCATCCACCCCTCCTGGGCCTGTGGGATTGTCTGAATATGCCATAATGACACTTCTGAAGCATTTGACTCCGAAAAACAAAGTTACCCACAGAAATTAACCCACACAAATGGTGATTTCGCCAGTCCAGATCCCCTTTTGGCTGGAAAGCTTCCAAAAGCTTTTCTGTTCAACCTGCTACAAACACTCCTAATTTCCAGCTTAAATGGCCAATGCACTCCCTTAGTTCTTCTGCCAGAGCTGTCCTTCATAGTTTGAAGAGCTGCTCTCTCCCTCCTGGATGTTTACATCCTAAAGCATTTACAGAAAACAATCCTGTTCTTTTCACAGTCTTCATTTTACTAAGTGAAACAAGCAAAACTTTTCTTGCCTGGAAGGATTCACTGAAAAACACACCAAAGATGAGCAGCAGGGGTAAAAATCCAAGCCAGCATCACTCTATAAATGCCTCCAAATGTTTAAACAAATAACAGCCACGTTTTAAACAGTTTTTTTCTTCCCCCCTTTGTAAGGCCTTTCACACAGACTGCAAGTGCTGTTAGTTTTAGCCCTAAGGAAAGATTAATGGAGAACTCAGCTCTAGCCACAAGACAATTTATACACTTTTTGTGTCTAGATAGTCCAGTAAAGAGGAGATTTATGTATTTTATTGGCTAAAACTCAGTCTAAAACACAGGTTGAAAAGGTCTAAAACCTTAAAGAGAGTTCTTAGGGTCTACTCCTGGGCACAGTGAGAGGCTGGGGCCTAAATACAGTTGATTTAAAGATGGAAAATGTATTTCTGTGACCAACAAAGTGCCCCAGGAGCGGCAGCAAGGCCAGGATGGTCCATGGTGACACAGTCTCTCCAGCCTGTCTTTCACCAGTTCTGCACTGAAGATGGGGACAGAGATGGGAGATGTGGCTTTTTTCTTGCTTTTCCTCTCTTTCTACAGATCATTAAGTGCAGGTGACCCAGCAACTGCTATTTGGGGGGTGAATTCCTCTTTTTTCTACTTCCTGAGGTCTAAAGACCCACTTTGTATTACAGGACTACCTCAGAAATAGATTTCTAGCATTGTCCCATGTAGTTTTGAGGAAATTAAACCACTGCTTAGTTACACAGCTCCCTGTGAATCAGCAGCTAAATTCAAAAGCAGACCAAATTTCTGCTCGAACACTCTGAAATTCCCTTCTCACAACTCCTCATGAAGAAAGACCAATTTGGAAGTTCAGTCTCTGTCACTGACCTGACCTTCCCCCATGCACAGTGAGGGGCTTCTTTCTGCCTGGAAACTTATCATCCAGCACATCATTAGAGCTTTTAACATGAAAAAATACATTGCCTCAAGCTATTCCAGCTAAAGAACACTCAGGTGGCTTTTCAATTCACCAGATAGCTTTAATATTGGCTAAATAAGTGGATAGAGTGTGTAATCTTATTCAACAGCAGTTAAAAGGGGGAAAAATATCCATGGTCTGGCAGTGGAATCTATTAGCCTCAGAGTCATCTTCAAAGGGATGCAGGAGGCAAAAAGGCAGAGCAGCTGCACTGCAGCCAGGGCCCACAGCCTTTGGCTTCCCATGGGATCACAGAATTCCAGAATGGTTGGGGTGGGGAGAGACCTTAAAGCCCATCCAGTCCCACCCCCTGCCATGGCAGGGACACCTTCCACTAGCCCAGGTGGCTCCAAGCCCTGTCCAGCCTGGCCTTGGGCACTTCCAGGGATCCAGGGGCAGCCACAGCTTCTCTGGACAGCCTGTGCCAGGGCCTGCCCACCCTCACAGGGAGGAATTTCTCCCCAATATTCCATCTATCCCTGCCCTCTGGCAGTTTAGAGCCATTCCCCCTTGCCCTGGCACTCCAGACCCTTGTGCAAATCCCTTCTCAGCTCTCCTGGAACCCTTTTAGGCACTGGAAGATGCTCCAATGTCCCCCCAGAGTCTTCTCTTCTCCAGGCTGAACAACCTCAAATCTCTCCCTAAACACGGCTATGTTTAAAAAGACTTAAAAATAACTCATTAGTGGGAATTACTTTTAAGAGGCTGTATATTTTTACGATGCACTTTAGTGCATTGCATGAGAAGCATCCTTTTAACCATAAACAGACCCTCATTTGGCAGGAGGAAACAGGTTTGAGGGGCCTGGCAGTGGTTGCAGGGGTTTCTGCAGCACAAGGCAAGACTCATTTTCTCCCAAGGACAACAGTTTAAGGCTTTGCAGCCTCAGTGCTTCCCACACCTGGATGTTTACCATTTGCTTTCTTAATAATGGGAAATTTAAGTTAACCAACCACACAGCAGTAGCTGGATGTGAAATAAACCAAACCTCTCACTTAATAATCATGTTCACAAATGCAAATTCAGTGATGAGATGAGCTGAGAGGAGAAATGAAGGAGGCAAGCTGAGCTGGGGACGTGGCTGTGTCACAGGGATCAGAAAGCTGCTGCCATCTCAGGGGCTAAAATTCTCACCAGCAGATCCTGGTTTAATGTCAAGCAGCAGCAAAGAGAGAGAAATGAGAAATAATAAAATGCTGCCTTCTATTTACAAATATGTCTTTGCATATGGCTTCACGTTAGGGTTTTTTCTAATAAATGCATTTTTTAACTCCTTACTTTGACACAAATAAAATCACACAACTGATGGTCTGCTTTTGCTTTTTCTTACTTGTAAGAAGTTTAAACTCTTCCTCTTAGAAATGAAAGGGTGGTAACAACTAAAGAAGAGAATCTCATCTATCCTTCAGTGGACTTAAATAAAGAAAAACATTTGCAGTGACTTTGGGGGAAATTCTTTACGAAATACCTTCAGCAATTTATTTTATGACAACAATAATGGAAGCACTATTTTCAGAGGAAAGATTTAAGATGAAATACGCTCTGTAGAGCATAAAGCAGATACATACAATTGATCACATGTGAGTGCCCAAGATCTATTTCTCTGTAGCTGTTTTTAAACGAACCTGATATTGTGGGGCATTACATGGGGAGCAGAGACTTGTGAACACAGACTGATCACAGAATGCCAGAATGGTTTGGGTTGGAAGGGACCTCAAAGCTCATCCAGTTCAGGGCCACCTTCCCCTATCCCAGGCTGCTCCAAGCTCCATCCAACCTGGCCTTGGACAATTCCAGGGATCCAGGGGCAGCCACAGCTTCTCTGGGAATCTGTGCCAGGGCCTCCCCACCCTCACAGGGAAGAATTTCCTCCTAACTCCCTATATAATCTAAATCTCTCCTCTTTTATTCAAAAGAGTTCCACAGTTTATGTGCCCTTCAAAACAAAGGGAGGAGCTTTTCTGTCACAGGTATTTGGGGCATGTGTCCAGGCCACCACCTGGGCCCCATTCCCATATTCTTAAAAAACACTCAGCCAAAGCCATGCAAGTCCATTTTTGCAGGTGGTGGATAAGCAAAGTGTGGGTCAAAGCTTTCTCCAGAAAATCCACTCCAATAACTGAGATTAAAACTTGCCACGTAATTTGAACTTCAAAAGAACTAAAAAACCCTACCAAATTTAACAGCCTGTCCTCAGGTCCCAGCTACCACAGGCTGGGCACAGCCCATGAAGGCTTAAAGGAGAGCAATTCTACAGAAAGGATAACACTGAAATAAACAGGCATTCTTGGTTTCCCTTGCTGAACTTAACTCTTCAAACCCAGATGCACTCACTGAGCAGCATTTTAAGCTCAAGGTCAACTCTTGCTGCATTCTCTTTTTATATATTTACACACACACATCTGAGAAACGTGTTTTGGGAACCAGATTGCTACCTTGCTCCCAAAGGTCTGCTATTTCCAAGTCTTTACATAAACAGAACAGATCAGAAAAACAAGAAGATACCCCACAGCCTTCTTCCAGCAGCTAACTCAACCAAACATATGGAATGACTTGTCAGAATAATATTTTGAGAAATAGGTTATCAGGGGCCTCAGGTCCACTCCATATGGTCTCAAGTTCTCCATCCCCCTGACCATATCATGCTACTTCTCCACTGTCTTCTAAAAAGGAAGAAAATCCTTAATAAAAGTAGAGTTGTTCAGATCATGGACACTAAGAACCAAATAAAATTTCATTTATAATATTTAGAATACGGTAAAATAAAATTTAAAAAACCAAACAAAAACAGGACAAAGCCATGCACACAGCAGAGCTCAGAATCCAAAGAAATATTTTTCTAACAAAAGAAAGAATTTTGTTTCCCCTTTCTAGCACAGATTTTTTTTTCTAAATAAAGTGCAGCTTCCCCTTTGCAGTCTTTGTGATTATCAATCTTTGGTTATTTTATAATATAAGGTTGCCTCAGACTTGAGCAGGGAGAAAAATACACATTGCTGCATTTCCTCTGTCACAAGAACAAAACAACTCTGAA
The DNA here is from genome assembly GCA_013399835.1 of Leptocoma aspasia. Lineage (NCBI taxonomy): Eukaryota > Metazoa > Chordata > Aves > Passeriformes > Nectariniidae > Leptocoma > Leptocoma aspasia. Next base: position 362,498 of record VXAX01004958.1, read on the forward strand.
AGCAAAGAATGTTCCAAAAGAGCAAACAATAACCCAGCTAAAAAGCAAGTCCACAAATGTATCCATTCAAAAATAATTCCACAGATGGATAAGCATTTAATTTTCTGAAGTGAGAATAAACCAGCCTCTCTTTTTTCTGGGATGTGGAATGGGGTTTTGCACCTGCCTATTTATACCCAGTACATAAATGCTGCTCAGAGAATGCTGCAAGTCCTGTAAAAAGAAATCAAAAGGAAAGTTATTACTCCAGGCTCTTTGTTGGTGTTGCTGCAGTCTGGGTAGTGCCAGCATTGTTAAAAACAAACTGTTGGTTGTACCTTGCTTGGCCTGTACAAATGTTCTTTGCATTAATGTACTCAGGATCTCTTGTCTGCTGTGCCCTGCCAAGAGAAGAGTTGAAGAGTGGGATGTCTTCTCAATCTTGCATTGACTTCCTGCCCTCTCAGATGAGGGCTGGTCACAGTTTTTGGCTGTGTGGATGGTAAACAGCCTCCCCTGAATATGACAGGAACTCACTGCTGTGATAAAAACCATAAGCTTATTTCCACAGGGTGCTCTTGACTCCCAGCTCATCCAAAACTTAACATTTCATGCTGCTTCTTATTTGAAATTTTCATCATTATAATATGACACTCGGATGTCACAACAGAATTACAGTTAATAAGGAAAATTAGGGGGAATAAATGAAAGATAAAGTGGCACATTAGAAAATGCACCATCGTCTGAGACATGAATTTCTATATTGTTGAGGAACAAAGTAATATCTATTTCATTTTGTTTTAAAAAGAAATCAATTCACCCCCAGGTTTAGAAATACTCTGTCACTTCTCAAAATGTCCTTGGGTTGTCAGTTTGAAATAAATTGGCAACGTGTCATTAGGCAGAACACAACCGCATTGTTTCGACTTAATTAACCCATTTTACTCAGGTTTGCCCCAAAAATAACCCTTAACAATATGATTCTGCTCTCCAGATACTGATGGGCTGTGTCAGGGCAGAACTACCAGCTGTCAGAGCAGCTAAACCAGAGACCAAACATTGCAGGGTCCACTTGGAACCCAAAACCTGTCGCTCGCTTTCTCTCCTACGCACTCATCTCCTCAAAGTGCTCACACAGAGCCAGGGGGGATGAATCACTTAAACACACACATAAAATGCATCTAGAGGGGATTAAAATCACTCCAAGCAGGTAAAACAAAGCTGCCAGGAAGGCAGGCTGGAAGGGCTGCCTGCAGCCAGCCCCTGGATGCTGATGGGGATGCCCCCACACCCCCAGCACCAAGCTGGTGTTGTCACCTCCTGCTCGGTGACTTCTCTCCAGGTTTTTGGCTGTGGGATTAGTCCTGAAAACTCAGTGCATCCACTCTCACCTTCAGTGGGAGGAAATACTGAATGAGTAAAGCATGGGCAGTGTCAAAAGCCGGTGCTGGCCTCTCTGCAGGCTACTGCCAGCACCCTACAGAGCGTCACGAGCTGCTCCATCTCCCTCCCCTCCTTCCTTTCAAAAAATGTTATTATAGATAAGAGATTAATGTGTGCCAGACCATTTGGCTATTCAGGAGCAAAAGAATTTTGCAGCACAGACTGAATTTAAGACAATAAAATGTGTTACCTACTGAACCACAAAATCTCTAAGAGGACTCAGAAATAGAAGCAGCTTTTTGAAATAAACCATAATCTCTCTGCCCTGTTCCCAAAGTCTGCAACTTCAAACAAAAAACCTCTGAAAAACACAAAGCCTGGTGATATATAAAAATAAAAGTACAGATGAAGCATTTTTGACATTTCTTTATCACTCTTAAAAATAGTAATAATCTTGAGCTATTGAAGTTGTTGAAAGAAAATAAAAATCAATGTGTTTTCACTTAGCACTTCTGAAAAAAAAAAAAGGATCACTTGGTATTTCAGCAAAATGCTTTAATGCCACTCTGTAACAGAGCCCACTATGAGGTGCAAATAAAGCTTTTCTCACTCAAGCATCTACTGCACCCCAGAATTAGGGGAAGGGAACTGGGACAAGGGTGCAGTTCCCAACGTGAGGAGGGCAGAGCAGTCCTGGTCCCAGGGTTCAGAACCTGGGCTGTTCTGGGCTCTGGGAACAGCTGCCCCATGTCCCACACACAAGGCAGAGACTTCAGACATCTCCTGAGCATTTTATACATTGAATAAAGCCATTTATTTCCCAAAACATGGAAACTACACTGGGTTTCTGCTTTCCATGCTTCCCACTCAGCCCCGATCCAGCAAGGAGTGATGCACAAATCTGTGGGGGGGTTTTGCTGTTGATTCAGGGGGAAGTTTAATTTGCTTTCAAATTTTTATTTTAAATAACATGCATGGAAAACTGCAAATGTGGGTTTTTAAATGTTTTCTTGCATTTCCCAGTTTCTGGCTGGTCACAAGTTTTAGGTGTGCAACCACAGGCAGGACAAAAATGACCAAATTTCTGAGAGACATTGAGAAGCTTCTGCAAATCATCTATTCACTTTGAGTAGTGGTTATCTACTCAAAGTGAGAGTTATCTACTCACTTTGAAAGTGGTAAATGGTTGAACCTTCCCTCAGCACAGGCAGGGTGGACATAAAATTGTGTACTTTATAGTGCATCACAAGAACCACTCATAATAATTAACAGCAATAGCCAACGGAAAGGACAAGAAAAAATAGCATGTTGCAAATGAATCTGTTTCTTTTTTCATGTAGAAGAACCACAGTCACAAAAAATGCTTTTGAACAAATGTTTTTAACTGCTAACAATTTTTCTGTTGTTTCTGGTTCCTCTCTATGCATACAAATGCATAAAATGTAAAACTCAGCAAAGAGGGAAAGTGGAAAATTTTAGAAAGCTGATTTATTTCTGTACAAATCCTTTACGCCTACCATCAAAAAGTACAACTTACTACCACTGGAAAGCAGAAGGAGTAGAAAGTGCTCTTGAAAAATAATAACTGCTTCTCCCAGCACACCAGAGACCTCTAGAGAAGATGGAGGAACCATTACCTCCATTTTATGTGTGGTGAAAATGAGGTGAGGACAAACATTACTGAAATGAGGCTGCACCAGGTGCGTCTGACCTGTTTATTACAACCTTTTAACACATTAGGTTACACTCAAATATGAGATAGGAAGATTTTTTTTTTCTTTCCTTCCAGTCTTCAACTAGAAGAGGATACAAATCCTTGGGGATCTTGCAGGCTCTGAAGGTGTCCCCCTTCTCACAGTCCCTTTTCAGGTCAGTTCTCAGTTGGAAAATTCCTTAATGGGATGTGGCAGTCTAAATTTAATTCTGCTGCTGGACAGTTATTTACAGTGTCTTTGGTTCAACAGCAGACCAGAGAGGGGGGGGAAAAGCAGAGAATTCTCCCAGGTTGTACCACAGGCAAAGCAAGCCAGGCAATTTGCATTTCTCAGAGTTATTGTCTCAGGCTGCCCACAGACTCTGGCACATGTCACCACACCAATTTAACTAGCTTGGGCTGTTACAAAGCATTAGAAATGGATGCCTAAACCCCAGATCAAAACATATGCTAAGGCCATTCAGGCAGCAGGTTCCATCCCAGCATTAAAAATCTGCTTTCCTGCCCCTCCATCTCCACAGTCGTGTTCTGCATCATCTTTCTTCAGAGATCAAATGCACGTATCCAACCAACTTAGCAGTTTAAAAAGCCAAGATGAAAACTCATCTGGAGCACTGGAGAGGATGGGTTCAGTGGGTGTGAAGTGCCAGTGAGGACTCTCCACCTTCCCTGGGAACCGGCCAGGAAAGGATCCCAGGCAGGGGGATGCTCCTCTCAACCCCCTGAGCTGAGTCCTTCCAAAACTCAAACCAACAGCACCTCTTTGCCTTCCCAGTCTCCTCTGGATGCAAACATGACCAGAATCATACACTCTAAATCAGCTCCTGGCTGCTCTCTAAGCTGCAGGAGGGTGGATTTAGATTATAAATTAAAAAGAAATCCTTCCTTGTGAGGGTGAGGAGGCCCTGGCACAGGGTGCCCAGAGGAGCTGTGGCTGCCCCATGGAAGTTGGACAGGGTTTGGAGCAAGCTGGGAGAGGGAAAGGTGTCCCTGTCTGTGGCAGGGGGTGGGACCAGATGGGCTTTAAGGTCCCAACCCAAACAGTTCTGTGAGAAGGAGCTTTGAGAAATGTCACCCCAGCCCTTCACCCACTGCAGAGCAGCTGCACCTTAACCCCAGACCCTGCTCCCTGCCCAGGGGTGCTGGGGTGTGCTCACACCAGCCTTGCACCCATCAGGTGGCCCTGCCCTGCCACTGTCCCCGACTGGCACACTCCTCCTCCAGACAGCGTGGGACTCTGGCCCTTTTTGGGTGACCTGAATTGCTAATTTAAACTGATTTCCCAGCCTATGTCCATCATTGTGACGGATGTCAGACAGAGCAAAGGAGTTTAATGAGGGGCAGGGTACAGCTGCTGTTGCTTTGCTCATCTTTCGGATGAGCACAAGGGGCACAACAGGGCAGGGCTGTCCCCAGCTCTGTGGGGCTCTTGGTGACACTGGATGCTCTGAAGATCATTCATACCAGGAAAGTCTCCAGGGCAGGAATTCAACTTTTTGCATTTGTACATAAAAATGGTTTCTGAAGGCATAACTTGGGATGAGTTTGTTTTGCCCTGATCACTTGATTATCACAACCAAAAGCTGGAACTGGGACAAGAGTACTCAGAGAGCCTAAATGACAGATATCATCCTATTTCTGTGAGGAGGTTAAGGGATATTTGAGAAGGGATATGACTTTCTCTTTAGGAAGAATGAAAAATAAATTTAATTTTTTCCCCTTAACCTTTATGAATCACAGTGCCCCATTTGTCTGTGGTGACAGATTCCTGTATTTTTCCCAGAGGAAAACACAATTTTCCTTGAGGAAGGAGAAGCAAAAGAGAATACAAGTCAAAATATTTTGATTATTTCAGTTCTTTCAAGGGCCACTTTCTAAGGAAGGAACCTGATGAACTCATCCTTACAGCTGCCCTTCCCAAGTGCTCTTGTACCTGCAGGGTGGGATGAATTCCTCAGGCAACCAGGAGGAAAGGGGACCACAAATACATCACTAGTTAGTACACCACTTTTTGACATCACTTTAAAGACTTGATTCACCAATTAAAAAAAAACTTTTCCTCCTAATGGAGGAACATTGGACAGCTCAAAGATGAGGTTTTTTTGAAACCAAGGACTATTAATTGAAAATTAGAGTAAGAAATACCCCGAATGCTGAGGATGCATAGAATGAGCTGTTAAGTTTTTATAAAATCTTCTTCCCTTCACAAATACCCTTGGTTTGGGGAGAAAAAACCTGTTTAAAAGACACATTATTAACTTATTATCTTTGATAATGAAGGTTACAATCCTCAACCCTTCCTGTTGCATTACAGGAAAGGCATTCAAAGATGAAAGGGAACGTTCACCAAAGCACAAATATCTGTTACCATTATTTGATGATCAGCTTCAGGTTAAACCTGTCTGCCTTGAGACTGGAGATTAATAGTGATAGCTTCTTTTAATGACTGGAGAAATGCCACAGTGCCTGCCAATAACAACTTGAGCAATGAACAGGTTGCTATAGAATGTATTGTTTATGCACCACTGACTGCAATCTCTATACAGAAAATTTAATAGACCCTTTTTTCCCTCTCAGCAAGCTTATGTGGTTGGGGATTTAGAACTGCATTATTCCTTATGACCTGACTTATTTATCGTGTCAATCATAGTAATGATGTGTCAGAATTATCACAGTTCTGAAGCTTTCCCTTTATCATCATTTTGAGAATGTTCTTTCTCAGCATTATAAGTACATATGACAGAAGAGACATCAGAGGCATAGATTTCATGCATAGCTCTAACAAAATCACAGGGTTAAACAGCTACTTTGAGAGCCAAAGCACCATGGAATAACTTCTTCCATTTTTCTAATTCAGTTCTTGTAATAGCAGCCAGACACAGCTGCAGTTGCAATTAAGGAGAAAAGATGGGGAATAAAACAGCACAGAGTCAATTGCCAAAGGTCAAATTAAGATGCTGGGATTTGCAGGTCCTGACCCACATAACACCATGTAGTTGGCCTTCTGATACCACCAGTCAGATTTAAAATTACAACTTTAGCAATTACTGTGAGTGAAGAAGCAGACAAGCGGGTTACGTGTTGGCGAGAATGCCCTTCCCTGCCTGAGGAGAAAGCTTCCTCAAGGACTGCTGTTAGGGGAGAGAGGATAATGCAGATGGAGGGATTCAGCCCTTGCTGGAGCAGAAGTTTCAGACAGGAGTGTGAGCAAGGTCAGGGCCAGCTGATGAAGGTGAATTCAGTGGCACAGGTGCCACATCCCTCAGAGCAGCTTTCCCCACAAAAGCCTGGCCTGCATCCACACCAGGCTATTAACTCGGAGAAATTAAAGGATGAGAAACAGTTAACAACAGGAGTTCTGTCAGAGATACAACATATATTCCTTTGGTTCAATTTTCTAAAGCCTGAGGTCTGAAAGAGATGGAAGCCTCTCTGAAAGGGTCTGGACAGCATTCTAAATTTCATGTACCATAAGTTTCTCTCAGTCACACAAGATTAATTCACCATTTATTCTGGAGGCTAGCAGGGACTCGGGGAGCAGGTAGTGTGTGCTGCCCTGAAGGAGTGAGACAGCAAAGCCCTGCTCCCTCTGGGGCTTGTAACTGGGGCTGAAACCATTTTTAAGTGTAGTTACAGTCAAGAAGAGTTTTAACAAGTTTGAATGCACACCTAACATTGTTACATCCTGAAATATGGATTCTCTAACCAGTGGCCTGTGTTGCAGCATAATTTTTGCTACAACAGCTGTCTGGAATGATCCTAAAAACCAAGGTAACACCAGACAGGTTAAAAAATACCTGTCAAGTCCAGTTCCGGCAGCATCACCATGACGCCTGTTTGAAGTGTCCAGGCTGTGGATCAGCAAAACCATGCAGCTTAATAAAGCTTAATAAAACAGAAACAGCTTGTTCTGGGCAAACTGATGGAAGTGCAGGATGTTTGCTGCTGAATTACCAGGGTGAGCATGTCTCAGGGGGCCCCAGAATCAATAAAGGAGACATGACGTGGCCCCTTCAGCGGGTAGAGTTGAGACAGACAGGTCCACAAAATGAACTGACAACAGCCAGCAAGAAGTGCTTAGTTAGGAGAAGTAAAGTTGTGGAGAAGAAAAGCGTAGGAGTTGGAAGGAGATTTAAGTTAAGCATAAACTTCATGCTATTTCAAAACCAATTAAAAGTAAGCAACTCTAATGATTAATCTATCCCTGCTCTCTGTCCGTTTGAAGCCATTCCCTATGTCCTGGCACTCCAGGCCCTTGTCCCAAGTCCCTCCCCAGCTCTCTCATCCTGTCTCCAGAGCAGAGGGGCTCCAGCCCTTGGAGCATCTCCTTGTCCTCCCCATTTAGTGCTCCAGCTGTTTGCAGCTGGATGAAGCACCACAAAAACAGTGCAATGAGGGGGTCACATCCACCTCTCCCATTCCCAGCCCTGCCCAAGCCACACTCTGGAAAAACTGAGGAATGCTCCTGACTGCCTGTGCTCTGTCTAAAGGGACATCACACCAAAGGGAAGCTTCTTATTGCTGCCGTGTCCCTGATAAATAAGTTACATTTCTTAGGAATGTCCAGATGAAATATCTTCTCCATGACAGTGGACAACAAAAGTGTGAAAGTATTTCATGGGAGGAAGACAATGTATATGAAATTCACTACACCAAGGAAGTTTATATATCTTCCTTAATACCATACTGAGGTCGAACTGGGTTTCATGGCAATTTAAACAATATAAACCCACTTCAAAAAAAATGATAACATCATCTTGAGTGACTTAAATCTACAAAAGTGAAGAAATTAGCCAATCCCATTGTACGGATCATTTCTCAACGTTCCATTTAGCTTTTAATTACCCAACAGACTGTAATGGCTGCTCTGGAGCTATTACACTCCATTGTGTCAATTTGGCTGCTACAAATGCACAGCACAAAGTCCTCAAGCTAAAAATCATTATGAAATTATTGTTGAAAAAGATTGTTGGGCATGTGCAATAGCTCACTTTTGAACTCCGATGTTTTACAATTTCTCTTCTTTATAAATAGCTGGAGCAATTAGATGCTATTATGGAGCTATTCAAAACCTTTCAGTTTTGAGATCCAAAGCATTTCTTGAGTTACAGAACTGTAAAATTTCAGTTAAATTGGCAAAGTTCTGTTTGCAGTCTGTCACAGCCTCATATTTTCTCTTTACTTCTGTATACAATCTATTCAAGTCGTATTTTTTACACAATGTTCCATCAGAGAAAACATCAGAAAATATTTTAGAAAGTAAATTAAATAAATCTACTAAAAAAATCCTGTCTGCAGTGTCTTCAGAAGCTACACAATAATAAGAAACAGATGCAAGTATAGAAGAACAAAACTCGAAGCACTAAGTCCAGCCTTGCCTGGACACAAGATTAAAAAGGAAAAGAAAGGATTTAGGAATGTGGGCATGCAAGGAAAATTGAGGCTTCATGTAAATCAGAAGCCCAAAATAACAAGGAATTTGCATTGGTGGGATTTGCAGAGAATGAGCAATTAAATGGTTCATGGATTTGAGAGAAAGCTGCACCTAGGTGAGATTATCTCAGCTGTGCTCCCAAAATCAGGGCAATTCCAGCTCAAAGCACAGGGTAGACTCAGCCTGGGATGGAGGCTTGTCAAGGACATGGACCAGGGCTTCACACAGGAACAGTTCATCACACAGATGAAACAGTCACTGCCTCACAGATCTTGCAGTGCAAATTATAAACCAGAAGTTCCCCCTCCCAAGGATGATGCAGCCAAACAAGAAAGCAGAAGGAAATTATTCAGCTCTATTTGACAGCATATTAACTTGCTGGATCACGCTCAAACTTTCTTGTAGGCATCCCAGCACAGAGATACTTCCAGAAGGAGTTTTGTAGCACTAACGAGGCAGATTCACAGGATTAAATTTTTTTTTTTCCTAGAATATAAATCAGGAGCAGCATAGAAATTAGCACAGGTGAGACTCTAAAAGCAGAACAAGCAGGTAAGGGGCTGGGAAATGGCTGAGGGGAGTCAGGAGCTGATCTCTCCTTGATGGGAAAGGTCATAAATCTCCTCAAAAGTGAGGAAGAGGGAAACAAACTGCAGGACACAAAATGGGAGGGTAAAGGTCAAAGCAATACCTGAGAAGAGACGGCATTTTAGTAATGGAAATAAGAGCTGTTAGCAGCTTTGACAAGAGTTTTGGATTTATTGGAAAGGCTGTATCATCACAAGACTATTAAAAGTAAGAGGAATTTGTAAATAATAGGCACAACATAAATATGAGGGATCTCAGATGACAGTAAGTAACTTCTGGGCAATGCCATCCTGTGGGATAAGCAGCATGTTTACATTCCCTGGGGAGTCAGCAAAGAATGAGAGGAAAAGGTGTGGTGGGATCTGCAGGGCCTGCTGTGGGAAGATAAATCTGATTTTTCAAAAGTGGATGACAAGCAGCTGATATAAATCAAAGATATTTAGAGGAAAGGCAAAAAAGATACCCACCCCAAGAAATCAGGATAAGGTGGGTGTTCTTTGAAAGGGTGATTGCATTGATAGGAAATCGAGCAAGGATGGTGGCAAGGAAGCAGAAAGGGTTGAGATTTCAACGAGGATATGTGCTAAAGCATCCAAGGAGATTACCACTCCCTTTGTAACTTGAACTGGTGTGAAGGACCAATAGCAAAAAGCAGATGATCAGATAAAAGAAGCCTATGTTTTACCAACTCTCATATAAAATTAACCTTTGATAAGTTGTGTACTTAAAATAGCAAGAAGTTCTCAAAATTCCTCTGTAATATTTCATGCAGTTGAGTATTAAGAAAACCAAAAGCAGCATAAAATGTTTGGAGAAGAATCATAGACTCAGAGAATCCCAGGATGGTTTGGGTTGGAAGGGACCTTAAAGCTCATCCAATTCTACCCCATGCCATGGGCAGGGACACCTTCCACTGCCCCAGGCTGCTCCAAGCCCTGTCCAGCCTGGCCTTGGACACTTCCAAAAAGGCACAGAAAGCAAGTCCTTGGAAAGGGCTGAAACACAGAACCTCAAGCATGAAATGAACACAAAAACAAGGAGCAAACAGAGCACTGAAGGTGAAACATGGCTGGGGTGACAGGGAATCTTACTGGAACACCATCATTTTACAACAGAGAAATTGATGCCACCAAAAAATTAGGGTATCAAGAGTTTCCCTTCCTAGAGGCTTGTATTTTAAGGATGCTGACTGGCTTTAAAACATGCAAGTTCACCAGCAAACACACACCTCTGTGGGCAGAGAACAACCAGGGTGTCTGCAAGTCTGCTTGAGAAACAAGTTTTTTGTAAGAGGTGGCTATGAAATGCTTTTGTTGGGGGCTGAAGTTCCAATACAGTGGGATAGCCTATTCTTGTTTTGTCTCTTAAGATGGGAGAAAAACTAATCCTGCAATTCTGCACGTTGTTTGCTGAACACAAAATGCTGCACTCTCCCCAGAAAGCTGCTGATGCAGCACAGCTCAGAGCCAGGCACAGCTCCTACAGCACAGAGACAAACACTCCTTCCACTGCTAACTTCAGGGAAAATTAGCAGCATTCTTGGGTAGCTCTTCAGCTGTCCAAAATATTAATTTTTACAGTCTCCTCTCTTCCTCTGCTTTCAAAGAAATTTTGCCTCCTGGCTCATGTACCTACAACACAGTTTGGGATGTGCCTCTGCATTTATAACTAAAAGAACAGGCTCAGCTTCTATGTTATAAACAAGTAAATAAGAGGGAATAAGAAAAATTAAAATTATCTCAGAACATAAGAAGCAGCAGCATTTTGGTTATCAAGCAATGGACAAATACCCAGTGAGGCAGCCCAGCCCTCATTGTGCTGATCAGAGCTGTTGTGAGTAAGAAATAGAACCTGCAATGCTTTTTTAAGCCTCTACACCCCTTAGGTAAAAGTTCATTTAAGAAGGTTGGTGCCAATGCCAAAAGAAGCCAGGCCTTGCTCAAAAATGGCTCTTTAATGCTTAACTATCATTATTTAAGGTACAGATTGCATAGCCTGGTTTTGCCATGAAATCTCACTTTTTTATTTCATGGAAATCAAACAAAAGCCTTCCCCCACTGTTGTAGGGCCCAATGCCTGTCACCTGCTCCTCTCACAATTGCCAAAACACTGACTGAGATTTTCTCCCCGAGGGGCTCAGAAGAGTCTCACACATTTCTGTCCTCAGCACCAAGCAGAGGCCACAATTTGGAACTGATGTACCCTGGGAGGAAAGAAAATCTGCTTCTCACTCATTTAATTCACTGACCATCTCACATCACCATTCCAACCTGCTGATGGTGGGGGTTGCCTGGCAGTCATAAATACTTCACATTGCTTCCCAAATTAACACTTCTATAAATATTCTAAACATTATCTTACTTTATTTTCTTTTAAAGGAAAAAAAAATTAGCTTGTTTGCAGAATACCTCAGTATATACTTTTTAGTATCAGTCAAAAATATAAAAAGCCTAGTTCAACTCTTTAAAATGTTGTGAGGTTATTTCACAAGATCTAGATGATAGCATAGAACATCTTTCAGAAACTCTTGATTTAAATAAAAGCTTTCCATACTAATGGCAAAGGATTAATAAGTTTTACCAGTGTCCATCAAAGTGACCCCTGGAAAATCCAACAGAACTACAGCATAGGTGCACTGAGAGATTCAGATTTCCTTGAGAATGAGGACTGAATCCACACCCTGGATGATATTGGGGATCCAGGAAGCGTAATCCAAGATTGAATAGAAAATGGCACAGCATGATATAATTTTAATTGCATCTCCCACAACATTTCTTGCTCTAACATTATTGTTAGTCAGTTAAAATCCAGTTAAAAATCCACATGAATGTTCAGTGAGAAGCACAATCCTTCCTTATTTCAGCCCTCAAAACTATTGTTCAATTTTTTGTAAAAATGTCATTACCACAGTACCTGTACTGAAGAGAAGGTAAAACATTTTCTACTTATAATCATACATAGCATGATTAGGGCAATTCTGGATTGCCAGTGATACACAAACCCCACAATAAATAATGCACACAATTTTGAGGTTAGCACTGCTGACAGCATTTAACTCCAGCACTGCAGCAAGACTTTGATCTAACATCAATATAACTGACTGCAACCCTTTTGCTTAATTGCCATTTATAGAAGAATCTAATTAGACCAAGAAATATTAAAATAGTTTTAATGGTTAACATAAAGCTTCATAAAAACAATCACTGCTGGTTCAAGGACACAATCAATACCCCTAGTTTGAAAAATATTGTGGTTGCAATTATAACTAGACTGGCATTCAATCCATCCTCTCCCCTTTTTCATAAAAATCAGTATCTTGAAGAATGTTCCTATGGCACTACATGCACTGTAATTTTTCACTCTTTCTCTAAATCTCAGAAAATGTGCTGTAGATGGCCCCAGGAGCAAACACAGCAAAGATGAAGTAAAACTCGAAAAGGAGCTGTCTGGTTTAATCTATGAATGTTCACAGCAAGGGCTTCGTGTAAGAAATTTGTAATCAGGATTTCCACAAATGATGGTGGCAAGGTTTCATTGGAACTGGTGTTCTTGTCATCTGCAGAGCCTGTCACAGCAACCTGTGAGCATTTGCTGTTGCTGTGATTTGAGAATCCCCAAGCATTCTGCTTCTCCCCAGTGCCCAAACACACACACCAGATCTTCCTGCTCAGAAACCACCCCAGCTTAATAGCCCTGCATTTGTTATACTCTGCAGGGAGAAGGGCAAGAGCTGCTGAAACAAGCTGCTGGAGTCTCAAAATGCTAACCAAAGCCCCACCAAATGAAAGCTGTCCAGGATACAAGTTAGTGTGTCAATTAGGAGCAAACTGCTCACACAGTGATGGGTAGGCAGGGGAGCAGGGGAACACCTGGGAAGGAACATGGGCTGTCAGAGCTTCTAACAGGGATGACTTCACTCCGGGTAAACAAATAACCCTGACACACTGGGTCTTGTTTCTTAAGCACATTTGTGGAATAAAAGTACCTCAGAAGCAGGAACACAAAAGCTATCATCCTCCAGCTACCCCATTTCTCAAGCCTTTAATTTAATTTCTATCCAATTACTCCAAGGCAATCAGCTTTACAAGGAATGGGGTGAAATTCTCATAGAAATTTCTGTCAGCCCAGGATGCTTCAACAGATCTGCTGCCTGGTACTGGCTAATGACAAAAAAGAAATGGGGACCTAGAGTTATCCAGGGTTCCCTGACACAATCACATCCTGATGCTGATTCTGGTCCACAGCACTAGAGAAGAGATCCACACAGCTTCACCTCTCCTTGCAATTGCCAGGCCCCAAACAACACTCAGCTAAAAACCACTCTTTATTAAATGACAAAATAAGTCAAACAAGAATAATAAAGTTAAACTGGTACAAAGAAGAGGAGAACCAGTTCCTTGATGTCCTCCTTGCATCAGCCAAACCCTGCAGGCAATTTCCAGCCTAGTTTTCAGTGATGTTTTCTCACCTTTTTATTCTCTCCCTTCTCGAGTTTTCCTGGTGTACAGGCTGTGTATGAAGATGTTCAGAAGCATCACCTCCCAAAGCACCCTCACCACGGGGGCTGATCTCGTGTTTTCATCCAGAGCATCACCTCCCTAGCCAAGGCAGCTCTCCTCACTGCTGTGTTTGTGAGAGACTTCAAAGCTTGAACTGATGATAATTAGCATCCTGAGATGATCATCTTCCTAAACGGGAGGGATTCTCAGTAACAGTGGGGAGCCAAGACGAGACCAAGGCACCACGGCCCACCTGGGGTTCTGTGCCAGACCTGCCTGGCCCAGCTGGTACCAACACCAAGGTCAGGAAGAGCAGCAAGCAGCACAACTTCCCAATTTCCCTAGCAAAGAGCTACAGCAGAGAATCATCACTTTCTGGGGGTCAGTGGGTCCCAGGGAAGAAGCAGAAGAGAAAAAGAATTGGGCTGGAATATGAGGTTTGACTGAGATTTAAGCTGAAACCTCCACAAGTGAATCTCTGCTTCCAGTCAGGCCATGCCAGCTGGGTCAACACGGAAAATACAGCAACCTCTCATCCAAAAGGTTTAATATTAACACCACTGCCTTATAATATATTTTAACTCCATTATCCTGGCCTATTAAAATAGGCCATTTATCTGCAAAATCTGGGGCTTGCACAGTAATCATTACCTTCTCAGCATTTCATAAAAAACAATTAAAAAATGGCTTGCAAACCAGTATGTGAACACTTGGACAGCACACACAAAATAGTCTTCCCCAATCATTTCTTCCTATTTTGCAATTTCAACTTTGGGTGATGTATGTAGGGAGAAAGGGGAGGATGAAAAGAAGAGATGGGTTTTATATCAACAATTCCCATTAGCATTGATGGGAATTACACCATAAAGACTCAGGTCACTGATGCTTTTCTTTACTCATTATGTAATTTCCAGCATTGTATTCTTCTAATTCCTGCTCTCTGCCCTATAATTTCCAATGCAGTGTTTAGATGCTTCCAAAAAGCTTCATTGTGTGCTGGCTGCCACTTGCAAGTAAATAGCACTGTGATGAACTTAGGAATATCTATTTCTCCCATAATTGGTTGGTACCAGTCAGTGCAGTCCAGCAACAGAAAAAACAAGGAAAATACACTGCAAAAAATTAGCTGATTCAAATACTCCCTGAAAATACAGATATTCCACTATGACTTCTCATTACCAGCAAAATACTAAGGAAAAATATGATTCTGTGTCATCAAAAATAGCCGTGCTGAGCTTAAAAACTAAGGAAGAAAGACCTGTATGTACTTTACTGCATTCTGGGAGGGGAAGGAAAGCAAGATCTGTCTCTTCTTCTCCCTCTGTAGCATCAGGGAAAGTTGTTCAGAGACCTCATGGACAGCACCAGATATGGTGTTCACAGTTCAGCTGAATGTCCACAATAAAATATTTTGCCTGCAATGAAATCTGAACACCATTTGTTTTTCTCTTGATTTATGTATTTATTTTTAAAGAATCTGACCCTCTGTTTCTATAAGAAAGCCTAGTGCATCCTGTTGTATACCAGGGATTACTGGATCAGAGAGAAGGGGACTGTTCTTTCTAAAATTCTGAATGTTGTTCATTAAGAGAACACAAAAAATTCAAGGTAATACATGTGCAAATTGCACTGATATTCCAGGATCAGCACATCTGGGCTTCAAGTCCACCACCCAAATCAATCACTGCTGATAACCATCCTTCAGCAGAGCAATGCAGATCAATTTTGATCTGTTAAGTGCTTCTGCCTTACTTTATTACACCACTGTCTCCTAAAGAAGACAGATACTGAGGTATTTTAATAGAAATTATTTGACACAGCTCTTATAAATTCCATAAAATAATTATCCTTGTGTTGCATGTAGGAGTCAATTCTGTTAAGTGAGAAGAGCATGGGACCGGGAATTACAAAATGTGATTTCTAACCTTGTTTCTGCCCCTGATTCTAACTAAGTGATTTTAGGCTAATCACTTTTATCTTTCTGTGCATCAGTTTTCTCATTTTGATATTGGAATTAATAACCTGCATCTTGGTAAAGACTTTTGAGGAATACTGATGAAAAGCATTAGATATGAATCAGGCCTTATTATTAATAATAGGAAATTGCTTTGGGATCCTTGGATGATAAGTGCTATTTAAATTCAAAGAAAATATTGGGACTTTAATTGCTTCATCTTCCAGATCTATCCCAGTTTTACTTACTCACACACTGACAGGTAAATTGAACTCAAATTATATCAGAGTGGATACACAAAGATAGAAATGTATGAGCCCCTTGCATTATTGCTGTTGCAGCTTCCAAGGCTTTGGAACACCTGCTTTGTGCTGCTCAAGGTCCCACATGGCAAACATCCAAATCTCCTGCTGCTGGTGGGATATTGGGTATTAATGGAAATGCTGAAATCCCCAAATTCTTCCAACAGTCCAACTTCAAACCTCCCATTTATGAGACGGTTTATCGAAGTCATTACAATTGTGATGAAACCGCTGTTGTTTTGAAATGATATAGGGAACAAAATGTCATTATCAAGTAGTTTCACTGAGGGAAGATCAGAGCCACAGTCTATTAAAGTATTGCCATTGATTTATTCACTAATGTGCCCTATATTTTCATCTGCAAAAGCCTTTGTAAAACCCAGTGTCTATTAGTGTAATTATCCCACACAACTGCTCTGCAGGGCACGGCTCATTATGGTTGTTTTTTTTTTTGCTTTTAGTGCTGAATGCTGCCAGCAGCATCGGGGCACAGGAGAGGCTTCGGCAGGTGGTGACAGTGGGAAAACAACTCCAGCACCAACAGGAGCCTGTCCCACTGTCTGCACAACAAACTGCAGGGAAAACAACTGTAAACCGATATTATCATCCCAGCAGCACCCGTGACACAGAGACAGGGGACAGGCACGAGATGAAATGCAAGGAATTCTGTTGAGGCACAAGGAGGTTTAATTTATTCCTTGACTGCCAGGGTAGACAAACACTGGAGAAGGCTGTGGACTCGCCACCCTCAGAGATGCTCAAACCCCACCTGAACAAAGCCCTCTGCAGCCTGCTGGAAGTGACCACCCTGTGATTCTGTGACTGATAATTCCTCTCACATCACCAAGTTGTTGATGTGTGACCTATATTCACTGCTGGAAATTAAAGAGAGCAGCTGCAAACACTTTAAATCTGGACAGGATAGAAGAATATGCCCCCTAATAAAACACTGCAGAGAAAACTTTGTTTTTCCTGTTTACTCGTTTTCCACCTGATGGAATTAAAGCATAAACATGGCTCTTTTTAACCATCCTAATTCTGGCAAGACGGTAATGGCTGACTTAATTACTAATCAGTTTGCATCAGAAATTAACAGGCCAAAAGCAGAGTGCTGCATTAGTCACACAGTTTAATACCCAGTATTTTTGGTATTTCAGAAATATCTATTTTCCTCAGAATTATCCAGCCAGAACCCATTACTTTACCACAGTGTTCCCTTGCAGGAGCATTATTTCTTCATTATAAACCAAATTCCAGCCTGGCAATGGGAGGAGGAAGCCTCCCTGGTTGCCTGAGCCTCTATTAATGATTGCAGAAAGCCCAGGCAGCTTCTTCACACCTCTGAGAAGCAAGGAGAACTCCACGGGAAAACAGGAACATGCTTTGTTTTGTTTAATAACAAAACAAATCAATCTGATGAGCACTGATGGCCTTGGCCCCCGGCACTGCTGAGGAATTAACAAGCGACCTGTATTTATGGCCTAAAGCAACACTCCTCCAGCAGGGAGGGCTCCAAAGCAGGAGCTGAATTTTCAGTCATATTTGCTTCTCAATGGGGAAGAAAGTGAAAATCATTAAGCAGAGGAATTTCGGTAAAAAGCTCCTTTTTTCCCCCACATGAAACATTAATTATGCTCCTTTTTGTTGTTATCAGAATTGTGACACGGGGCTAAGCAGCCGTCATTTCTGTTCAGTGCAACTTCCACATTTCAGTGGAAATCATTCTGGAGTTAAGGACTTGTGTATTTTGTACTTTTTTTTTTATAGTCTAAGGTGCTTCTACAACAAAATCTGCAAACCAAAGCAAACAGACTCTTTGGGGCTTGAACTCCATGCCCTGTACAAGAGCTTAAGTACTGCTAACATCCATTTCATCTTCCAAAACAAATTTATAGGAACATGCATTTGTGGAAAAACGAATAATGACTGCCACTGCCGAGTCTCCATATGGAAGGATAGGGACAATGAGAAGTGCATTATTTAAAAATACAAGAGGGCTGTGTTCCAGCCATCATCAGGCACTATAAATATTTCAGCTACTTTTATAATTGGGTTCATTTAAAATACTATCTACTCCCAAAAACATTGCATTCAAAATGCATTGAGCAGAATAACTATCATTTGTTTTGGTCACATCAAAATATCATTCAAAAAACCATTAGGGATTCTTCTTTTTTCTGGCTGTGATGCTGTAAAACAACATCTCCCCGAGACCAAAAAAAATGATGTTATAGAACATATAATTCATCTTGCCTCTGGATAAAATGACTGCTGTGAAACAATCCAAAAACTTTCAGCAGGGAGATAAAACAATGTATAATTTTGCCAG
Source organism: Leptocoma aspasia (assembly GCA_013399835.1). Taxonomy (NCBI): domain Eukaryota; kingdom Metazoa; phylum Chordata; class Aves; order Passeriformes; family Nectariniidae; genus Leptocoma; species Leptocoma aspasia. The sequence continues at coordinate 380,680 of VXAX01004958.1, forward strand.
AAAACCCAAGTTGCCTGACAGCACCTCATCTTAGCCTAATGTTTAAATCTCAAACAGTCTCCTGGAGAATGATTTTTGTTCATCTCCCTAAGATAAGGGTAATTATGCAGTATTTTTAATGTTAATGGCAAAAATATTGCACAATATTTGCAATATCATGGCAATATCAATGCCATGAAAGATACAACTCCTGCACACCAGCACTAAATGTTACAGAACTGTGTAATAAAGCCTTTTCCATTGAATTATTTGAATTTATAAGTGAAAATAGATTTTATCCTGTTCTTCTTTAGTGTGTGTTTGCATTTAAGTTGCATTTAATATTTTTCTGTAAGAAATCAGCAATGAGGGAGACTGGCATTCTGAATCTGTATGAAATGGAGTATCCAACAGTGTTTTCTTTTTGTCTGTTATTTTTGAACTCCCCCTGACTTTAAATAAATAGGAGGCTTTGTGGTTTGGATGCTATGGATTGCAAGACAGCAAAAAACTGAGTCAAAAATTAGCAATTCTTCACAGAGGCTTCCAGAAGAAAGGCTTTGCTCTGCACAAGGCAGAAGTGTTAATATCCTCTGCACATTCCATCCCCCTCAGATTTTATCAACCATGAATGTGAGAAGCAAGAACACAGAATAATCTCCCAGGATTAACCCAAACCTTGGCTATGGGGACAAGCCTGAAAATTCCCTCACTTTTTTCTCCAGACACGAACGGGGCTGATCCGTTTCCTCACGAGATGAGGCCACCATCAACATCAGATTTGTGCATGTGGAACTCTGCCTTTTTAGCACTTTTAGCCTTCAGTCTCGGTGACAGGCATATCTTTCACCATCTCTAATCTGGGAAGCTGTGCAGAATTAAGTGAAATGTGATAGTGAACAGCATTATTTACAGCAGCAGCTTTGTGAGGTGTTCTAAACATCAGGCTTCGGGAAACAGCTAAAAAAACTTCTCCACCTCTGTTCAGAAAAAGAAAACTTTTGAAGTTTGAGGGGGTTTTTCTAGAGCTAAAACTGTGGCAGGCTGAAGTCACACCAGAAAACATATTCCAGGCTCTGGTTTGTGCCTCTGTCTCTGGCAAGGCCAGACCTAATGAGGACAGGCATATGTTCTCTCCATGAATTGTTCCTGCCCTCCTGCTCACCTGCTGATCCCAGGAACTGCCTCTGGTGCTGTGGCCAAGCCCTGGCTGGTTGGGGACACCTCTTGTCCCCCAGCACTCCCCAAACAGCCTTTGTCAGTCCCGCTGCCCCAACCAGCTGTTAGGCAATGATCAAAATCAGCAGATTATTGCTCCAGCCAAGAAATATTCTTCCACCAGGAATAAGAAATCACCTCCATATTGCCAGTCCCAAAGTAGGCAAGGAAAATTACGTTCATTAAAAAGTCTTTCCATAATGACATCCTTCCTATCGAAAAGCTCAGGGATGACTGACCTTGGCGTCCAGGATTAAGGCAGCATTATTTTTCTTGATTACCAGCAGCAGAATAGTGGGGAAATTATAAAGCCATTGAGAGGATTAATACAGCCCTGATCTCTCTCTCCTGGCTCTTTATCTCGAGCGATTAAAGTTCTCCAGGAAAAAGCCCCTAAAATAAAATAGCCGTGGAGCATACGCCTGCTGCCATGGAGAGAGACAGCATCAGCTCCCCGTGACGGCCAGGAGGGCAGAGGTTAATTATGCATTCTGTATATGGTTTTAATCACTTTAATCAGTTCACCACTCTGCTCCAATCTCAGGCTGTAACTTCCTAAAAGCAAGAGGAGCCCTTTGGGCCTGGGAGTGTTTGTTTTAAGCCAGGGGAGGGGAGGAAGAGGATGGAACATGCTGCATTAAGCACAAACAAAGCTGGTGCAAAACCTATCGGCCAGACACACAGACTGAGCCTGGCCATTGGTGTGAGCAGGGCCAGAGTGGCACTGAGAGGTCACACGGGGGCCATGAGGTCCCTTCCTGCTTTAGAGACAGCCAGAGAGCTGCCCCAGACTCTGGAACAAAGCATGTCCCCAACACACGCCCCGCACGCTCCTCCCCACCTTTGTCTCTGCTTCCAGAGCCTGAAACCCCAGCAAAGGCCAAGAAAAACAAGGGCAATAATTGCACAGCAACAGGAAAAGCCACATTAAGAGAGATGGAACTGACTGGCTGGGAATCACAGGAGTCAGAGCTCCAGGAACAAAGGATTGCTCCTTTCAGAACTTCGGTTATCATCAGCTCTGTTCAGGGTTTTGTGCTTGCATCTTACACAGACAAATCTCTCATTTATGGGCATTTGGTTTGAAAAGAAAGAACAGAATAGGTCTTTTTTTTACAATTAATTAAGGAATATTGGCCCTCAGGAGGAAGGGAGGAAGTTCCACTCCATGGAATGGAGTGGGAGAGAGAAATCTGTCTTTGTTCCCTTTGGAGCATACAGAGACATTGTTATATTCTATTTAAAATATTTTCAAACTGGGTGGCATGAGGAGAGCGTTCAGGCTTCTCCACAGCAGCCAATATTTATTGCAACATAAAAAATGTCAAACATGGATGGGTTCTAACTTTGAACAAAGCAATCCGTGAGCCAAACTGATCCTCATTACAAGGCTCCCTCACACCGCCAGACATGACTTTAATACAAGGCTACACTTCCCCTGCCAGATACAGTTTCCAGGTTACTTCACTTTTATATTGGGAGGCAGAAACCCAGGAACATCACTCAGTCCCAAATAAGCTCCTTTTCACAAAAACGTCCAAAATATTTGACAATTCTTGTGGGCTCTTCTGCAGTGTTTTATTGAGCAAAGAGAATCTGTAAAATAAATCTATTTCCTTTCATAGCAGCCCATAAATACTTCTCTATATAATGCTTTGGCGATACCTGGCTATACACAAGGGACTCTAAAAGTGATTGAAGATAATTTATTAATTTTATTTTTAAATCCAGCCATCTGGAGCTATAAACACATTTAGGGAATTACATAATAAGACCAATATCTAAAAAAATCCTCCCATGCCTGACTGGAGGGATGACTCCATCATCCAAAAACCCAACTCATTCTTAATCCTAAAGCTGTCATATTCTGTTGGTCCCAATTTTTGTCCCAGGTGCATGAAAAAACCCACACTGAATTGCTTTTATTTCTGCTTTTAATTTGTAACCAACCTATATATTTTACCTTGAAAAATATCTGCTATAGTCCAATAAAGAACATAATAAATTTTTTTTTTTTTAAATTTGGATTTTAAAAATCCAAAATCATGTTTTGGAGGTGAGGAAAAAAGGAGGAGGAAGGGGACCTACCAGAGACACCTTCCTATGCCTCACCTCAAACCTTCTCAGAAACACCTGTGGCCTCAACATCTTCCCATGCACAAGTGGAGAGTGAAGTTTTTTAAACAACTGGGGAGTACCCAGGTACCCAAGGTGGTGTAAGACAGACAATGTCTGCTCACTGTCTGAGCAAGGATGAAAATGAATGCCAAGAAGAGGAGACAGCATTTAGCAACAGCTGTATTTCTACAGAAGAAGTTCTCACAGTTATAAGGAAGGAAGTTTGATCCATTTTAGAATAGAGTTTGTCACCTGTGCATTTTTGAAGCCAAAAATCTGAACCAACTGGAGACGAAAGATTTAAAATCTAGTTTTTAACATTTGTTGATTAAAGAAAGGATTTGACTTTCCAAGGAAAGTCGTATGATGAGAACATTGGTCTTTAGCTGATCCCCAGAGTCTGGGGGAGCTGACAGAAAGGTATCAGGATAATTCCAGGGTTCTCTCAAAGCCTGAGTTAATAAAGACAGGGTCACTTCCAAATGTCACCATCTCTTTATGCAACAAGCACCACTGGAGTTCTAAGATAAAAACACCCAGCTCAAAGGTTTTGCAAGCTGATATTATCACTACCAGAAAAATCACTTTGGAGCTTAGCAAGTAATGAAACACCTTTCAAAAGCAACTTAAGAAGAGGGGAGGCAATAGCAGGGAAAACAGCATTGTTCTCGGGCATGAAGCTGTTTTCAATAAATAAAACAAACGGCAGAACAAACCCTATTGCACAGAGAATGACCTTTCAGCAAGTCTAACCTTAGTTCAGAGTAAAGGAAATTAAAGTCTCTGGTACTGATGCAGGCATAGTCAAGAGCATCTTGTGCTGGCAGCAAGAATTCCTGTTGCTGCTTTACTTCTGACCTTTTGCATCCAGTAGGAGAAGAAAGGAGAGAGAAGGGAGCCCATCTGGATTTCCTGTAGACAAGATGTCTGTTCACATACATCATGACCCAGCTGGTAAATAAAGAAACCTCGGCAAGTGGTGGTAAGCAAAAACGTGTCCTGCTGATAGGGTTTCTCCAGGAGAGGCAGCAGCTCTGAATAAAGTCCCCATTCTCAATAATCTGCTCATTGTCTCTGGGGGAAATCAGATTTAACATTTATTTGCCCTTTGGTTACCAGACTGACTGCAGACTGTCCTTTTCCCCAAGCCATCAGTAAAGTGGCCTTTCAAAGCTGCTTCTCTAAGAAACTTTCATGTCTTTAGATGACATTTGTCTGAAATGCTGCCTGTCCATTAACACAGGACTGGAAGCTGGCCCTCGCAGAAGATCCCTCCTTCCCACCAGTTCATTGTCTGTTGCAATTTACTCCCTTCCTTCAACCATGTGCTTCATCTCCTTCCACACCTCAGCCTGTGTGAAACAGCACTACAGCCACCCTCAGATAGATCCCTTCCATCAATAATTTCTGAATCCTATGAGAAATGGTAGTTATGAAGAGGTAGAGGAACTTTTGGAATGTTTTCAAGGTAGTTGTGATCAGTAAGAGCCCCAGGTCAACGACCCAAAGGAACCCACCATGGATACATCCCTGAGAACTCATTTGTTAGGAATAAGATTCCTCAGTTCCTGTATTTCCTATATTAAGAACCTGCATGGAAAAATGCTAGAATAACATCAACTCCATTCTTCACAGAAGAATTCCTCTCAAACATTTATCCCGAAGGTGCAACACCTAACAGGGACTTTGAATGACACTAAAATAAGAATGTTACTGCAGCCACAGCACAGCCAATTCTCTTCTCATGGTAAATCCACACCACCTTCATAATCATCCCAGATACTTTTGGCAAACCCATGGCAACACCCAGGCTGCTGAGAGGTCTGAGAACAAAGCACATCTGCACTGTGCATCCAAACCAGGTTCCAGTCTAGAACTCGCTCAGTCCTTCCAATACACCAAGAAATCCTTCCCTGGGAGGGTGGGCAGGCCCTGGCACAGCGTGCCCAGAGAAGCTGTGGTTGCCCCTGGATCCCTGGAAGTGCCCAAGGCCAGGCTGGACACTGGGACTTGGAGCCACCTGGGATAGTGGAAGTGTCCCTGCCCAGGGCAGGGGCTGGAACTGGATGATCTTTAAGGTCCTTTGTAACCCAAACCATTCTGTGATTCTTTGATGAGGCAGCTTTATCTCTTGCTGCTTAAATAAAGTTCATTTTTCTTAACATGACGGTTTTAATCTCATTCAACTGAAAATTCTGTTCAACAGTATTTAATAAACCCAGTACTACCCAGAGACACATATACTACAGAGAAATGATACCATTTATAGGAGTAAGTTATATGGCACATTTTTCAAAGTCAGTGATTGGTGACAGGCTTGCTTACTGCTCATTAATAAAAAATAAAGGCATTGCTCCTGCTAGATACTACTAAGGTTTCTTGTTTACTTTTCCTTCCAATTACTGTAATTGACCTATAACTCACTGGAGTTCTGGGCATTTATTCTAAACTTTGCACAGAATGCAGCAACAATCCTTCAGCATGGCAGCTAAATATGGCAGGATTAGCATTCTGTTAAATATTCCAAGAGAAATTACACTAGTGTTGTAAGCTGGGGGTTTATGAGAGGTTTTATGCAATTTGTGGATTCTGATCACATCTGGGGCAATATTAAAGGTCTATCACAAATCTGTGTTTATCTCTCTGCTAAGCCGAAAATAAAAATCCGACCAAATCTCAAAGTCTGGTTTGGGAAGGAATTATGTAATAGTTTGCTGTATTTCCATAAGTTTGTTTCATTTGATATCAAGCAAAGCACCAATAACTTAAAGTAACTCTGCTTGGTACGACCACAGGGTAACAAGACCCTTTGATCATGCAGGGATGCTCTTCCACCCCTGCTCTCTGCAAAGTTTGTTCTCATATGGGAACTTTAACATCAATTCCTGCCTTCTTGAAAGATTTCTTTTTTTTTTTAATCACCAGATATAAGGACCCGAGATGTGCTTAGAGAAGTGACTGTAGAGGAAACTGTCTCAAAAACTCAAACTAATTTTAAGCACAGGGAGCAAAAATCCTCTCAGCACAAGGACTTGCAGGGTGCACCACGCAGCTGTCGGGCAACAGCCTCCAAAGCTCCACAGCCAGAACTTGTCTGACAGCTGTGGATTACAAACCTCTTCCAAAACTGGCCTAGCAAATATCTACACTGCACCCTGCAACCCCTTGGCAATTTAGTAGCTGCCTCAAATTGTTTTTCAAAGCAGATTTCTCCCTTTGCATAGCGATGGAATAAACACAAACTCTTCTAATTCAGTAATCAGGACAGATAATTACATCCTCTTAATTGTTTTCTTTTTCCAGCTTAGGTTCATGTTGATGGGAGATGGTAAAATTAGTCCACGAGCCATCTGAAGTTTGCCACTTGCTGATTAAAGCCTTAATTGATTCAGAATGTTTTACAAATCAATCTCTGAATTACTGCGGGATCATGGTGGCATATTGTAAAAAGGAATTCAAACACACACACACTCCCCTTCTGAATGAGAATCACATTCCCATAAATCCTTAACTGCATAAACAACTTGGTTATGTTGTTTCAGAATTCACTGTTTGACAAATTCAGAGGAAAACGGCAAAATGAGAATTGTTTAAAATACAACCTGCTGTGACTTACAGAGGATTCTTATTTCTTCTTAAGCTTACTTTGCAATTTTTGAATGGATTGCAATGATACAATCTTGAGGGGGAAAAAAGTAAAAAAATACAACTGTCCCTATCTTCTGCAAACTCATAAAACTGTGATCTACAACCCAATGCATTCCCAGCCAGATGTGTTTTTCTGATTCAGTGCACCCCTTCCCTCAATCAGGATCCACACTTTTCACTGAGATTTTATATTCCCTATCATGCAGTTCTGGTGAGCTTTGCACGTTTCCAGAGACTGCTACCCAGGATTTCCTTCTGAAACAGAGATTTTGAAGTTCTCTTGGTGATCAAGGATGAAAAGCAGAGATATCTCACTGTTCTTAAGGGCTCATCAAAAGGAACAACTCTGGCTGTAAGGACAAGCCCCTCCCTTCCCAGTGCTGAATTTGCAGAGGTCAGAGTGAGCATTAGACAACTTTGATGTCTCTCTTCCCCCAGAATCAATCATTCAATTCAGCTCACCTTTGTCTCAGTCTAACCACAGGCTCACTACACTTCAGGACATGGACACCACTTAAAACACACCACTGTGCCCTTAAAAAACAGAAAAGGAGAGGCTTCTGTCCTATATTTCAAAAGCTGACAGATTTCACAAAACATCCTATTTTTTATAACACACACTGTCTATAAAAACTGTGCTCCCCCCCTGTTTTTGTAATAGCTGTGTCTGACAAACACAACAGGAGGCTGAAGTGAGGTGGATTACAGAGGTATTCCAGTGTTTTTCCAGGGACCATTTCCTCTGGAGGCAGGAGGGTGGGCAGCACAGAGTTGGTGTTTGCTGTTGGCACTCACGGACAGAACTTCCTACAGATCACACACCTTGATGCCTCACCATAAAGGTTAAATTCACTTTGGAAAATTCGTATTCAAAGATGCAACCGACAAACTTCTACACCACAAATATTACTCAGGTAATTCATATTCACTTCTGATAAATATTTAAAGAACGTCACTCAGTTAAGGATAAGGATTTATGACAAACACACCACCTCCAGCATTAACACACAAATGAGGTTTGTGCTCCCCGTTCTGCTGCTGTGCTGTGCCATGAAGCATCTGTAAATGTGGAATTAAGGTACTAAAAAGTCATCAAAGTTGTTTGTGACTTTGTGAAGTGGTAGTGAAATCAAGTACCTGAGCCACACAAACCAAGTATGGACTCGTTAAAACCCAGTCTTTTAAAAATTGCAATAAAGTCTTGTCAGCTGACTTCATAAACCTCCACTTGAAACACACAGAAAATAGCTTTATTGCTTTAAAAGTAGCAAAATATAGTTCTGAAAGGAAGCTGCCTTAAAGAACCAGTGTGTGCAAAGGCTGCAGAAAAACAGCTTGGTCATTATTCACAGTAAACTCATAACTTGTACGTTTTAAGTCTCACAACTCGGAAATATTTTGACAAAATTAAAAACACCTCCTCTTGTATGTGCTGCAAAGAATGAACCAAGAAAAACACTATCTACCTGCATCTGCTAGCCATAAACTCGAGATAAACAGTGTTACTTCATCCCTCTCACAGCTGCTACAGCCTCATGCTGCCACACTAATTAGAGGTCTGTCACTTCTTCCATTACAAACACCCTCCGAAAGCATTTGTAACAACCTTGTAAAAAAAGATTTATCTGTGAATTTTAAGAATTCCACTGCTTTCTCCACCTTTAAATCATAAAAAAAAGCCTTCCTCAAGTAGCCCAGCTGACTGCAGTGACACCGTTACAAGCTATAACAAAAATGCACAACCACCCTGGACTTGTTTGCTCAAAATGAATTCTGCATTATGCTCAGCAACTCAGCAGTCACTGCCACGTCCTAAAAGATCTGCCAGATTCCATATTTCACCCCATTAGCCTCTGAGGTGCAAACCCCCCTGTTCTGCAGTGGACACCCAGAGCTGTCAGCCACAATTTAATCAGAGTCTTCCTCTCCTCACCTCCTCCTAGGCCAGGGCTGTGTTTGTTGATGATGCCATGGCCCACAGTACTACTTTTAAAAGCATCCAAGTTAGAACACACCACATCAATCACATGACAGAAGTGATCAATATATCCTCCCCCAAAAGCAAGTGGCAACTGTTAATCCAAACTCTCTTAAGAGGCTTTCAATATTAAGCAGCCTGGACCTATTGCCTGTGCTTACGTTTGGTACATGACACCTCTTGAGTCAAAATTTAGAGAAAAGCTAAATTTAAATGTCATCTCGAGGGTGGAAAAATATAATATTGCCTTACTCTAATTCATTGCTTCTTTCAGTAGGAAAAAATCATCCTCTTTTTTAATTCCCTGTAACATCTTGGGCACTGGCTATTTGCATTACTTGTCTTTCCACAGTTAAAGGGAAGTGTTGAACATCTGGTTAAACCTCCTCTCCCTTAAAAAACACACCTGTTGCACTGACAAGCAATCCACAAAGCAATCAAGTTGAACAATTTTTAGAAAAGCTTTAAAAATACTTGCATGGTGTAAAAAGTTTTTAAAATACTGGCAAGGTACAGATGTTTGTCACAGAGGTCACAGACCAGTTCCTAAGCTAACAAGGTTAGAAATCTCTGTTATTGTAGTGGAATGAGCAGAATTCTCTATCAAATTTACCAAGGCAATACCCACAAGTGAAAGCATATTAATTTTATATGAAGAATCAATATGCAACAAAACCACTGCCATTACAATGACCACAAAATTCAGGTAAGCAGAATATTGTCTGAAGGGTACAGGGCTCTTCAAATGATTAAACAAATGATCCCTGTTGCACCAAAGATAATAAATAATAATTGCAAAGCACAGTTATATAAATCTTCAGAATCAATCCCATGGTGTTTTACAGTTTAAGAGCAGATTAGATAGGTCAGCATAATGTTGGAGATCAATACAATAATAATATGTTGAAGTATAAGCAACCATACCAAATTCTATTTGAAAGCATGAAATTGGTCCAAAAGTGATGAGTCCATAATCACAATATTCACAAGAAAAACAACCCTCAGGCTCCAAGTTCACAAGCTATTTAGGCCTGTGTGAAAGCACTCTGCACTTGTACTAAAATTAAGTCAGCAGGGCTCAAAATGAAGATATTTATTTTTCAGTTTTCTTTTTCTGCATGGGAAGTTTCCAGTTTAAATCACGGAACAAAACGAACCTTAGATTTTTCAGCTAAAAACCAACTCCCATATAACCTTTGCTTTGTGAGCTGAAGAGCACCAAATGAAATTAAGTCACTTTACAGTATTTCTTGGCCTTGCTCCAGGACGATGTGGCAAAGAAACTTTTGTCATAATCACTTCTGGTTGGGAAAGAACAGGAGATGGCTGTTAATGGCACAGCACTCCCTGGCACAGGGGACTCTGCAGAGCCACCGGTGACAACAGCCACAGACCTGGGGTAAAGCTCTGGATAAAACAGGAGTGAGATGCACCCAGTTCTCTGCACAGGGGGATGCACAGCCTAAAAGGGAGATATTTAGTTCCACCTCCTTTGACACAACACACCCACTTGAATTTTCTTGCTTGCTGGGGTTTTTTTTGGGTTGGTTGGATGGACTGGGGGGGTTGGATGAGCATGGCATGCCTGCAAGAGCCTCTTTTCATGCCATTATCCCCAGCATATTCACTTCTTGCTTTCATGGGCCTTTTTAGCTAGCTTTTACTGACTTGATTTAATATTCATAATCACCTTGAAAAGGCCATCTGCAATTTAATCACTCACTACCAATTACTTTCTTTAATAGCTCTGACAGTATCACTCACAGATAAATCCACGAGGATGGCTGAAGGCAGCACAGGCTTTGCAGTTACTTCCCCAGCATTTGCAGAAGGTACAACACTGCTGGCTTTTTAAGCCTCCACCAAGTCTTTACTAAGTCAGGTTTATGAGCAGATCAAAATGCAGCCACACAGAGTGAAAAAGCAAAATTTTTTTTTATCTCTCCTTAGTGTGGAAGGAATGAGCAAGGAATAAAAAAGAACCATCAGACACAACTACTCTGCTTTTCCTTCTTTATCCAACACATTTTCCACTGCAGTATTTTCCCTACACACTAACAGCAGAAGTTACTTCATCCACAGCTTGTAGAGATATTTAACAGCAAACATGGCTGGACAAAATTTAGTAACAATTTTGCACAAATAGGGCCTTGGAGACCAGGACATTGTGTGCATTTTCCTGATTGCTGTGCTCCATTTTTATCACAGAAAGCTTGCAGTCCTTTAAAGACATGCTATTTAACAATGATGTTCTCCAGTATTAGAGGAGCTGTAACTTTGGTCACACATTCCATAGCTAGAATGATTTATCCACCCTCAAAAATAATCCATAATCCCAAAGTCTGCCTTTTTAAGGGCTTGAAAGTGTAGGCAAAAGTCTGCACATGAAAAGAAAACAGCGTTTTCATCACATTATAGAACAGTCTGTAGGGGAAAAAAAAAATCAAATTTTGGATTGCTCCAATGTCTAAACCACTCCCCAGCTGCACACAACAATATGTGCAACTGAGCAGGACAAAACCAAAGGATAACAAACATCCTGGATGGGCAATTTACAGCTCCCACGGTACAGCCAAGGGGACAGGAAATCAATGCAGCTTTTACATACATCAGGTGAAGCAACCCAGGTTACAGCCAGGTCTGAGTTTCTCTTCCTGCTACAAATGGGGTAGGAAGGACCAATTATTCTAAATTACTTTAAAATTCATAGCAAGTCCTTACTAAAATCTAAAAAGAATATTTATAGCTGTACAGGTGACCTTGAATCCTGCCTGTCCTGACTCTCTTGGGTTGCAGTTGTAATCACTATTTTTCCATTTTTTCCCATAGCCAGGCTCTTGTCTGCACTCCCACAATTACTTGGACAAATCACGTCTCTCTGGCAGAAGGATGAGACAGACATCCAAGGCTTTCCCATTCTTATTCAATTTTCCTGTTTTATGATGTATATTGAGAAGAAATTAAAAACATCTTTAATATGAAGAGCTTTCAAAATTATAACCCTCAAGCAACCATATGTCTGTGAAAGCTGGAGATGAAAATTAGCTTTTGTGAAGATGCTGGGAGGGCAGCTCTGCCACGCAGACCTTTGGCATGTGCAGGGATCTTTAGGATATATTTAGGCTTTTGCAGGAGCTCAGTGCAGAATATACTCCACTAAACACCTGTTTTGACCATATTTACTATTCCTTATCTATATTGTTTAGAAGACATTTCTGGCTTGCTTAACACAACAGTTTAAATAATACTATCAAATAGTCCCTAAAGTATTCCTTTTCCAAGTTGAAGAGTCCTTCTATGACTAAAAAAAACCCTCAAAACACCTTACATGCTGCAAATTTATCTGGTTCATAAGAAATAAAATGCTTGTCACTGTTTTCCTAAGCAAGAGCTGGGTATCTCTGCACTGTCACTCACAGCCCAGCCAGTACAACTTGTCTCACTGCAGACCAGGACAGAGCTCTCCCAGCCACAGATCAGAGAATCATTGATTATCCTGAGTAGAAAGGATAATCAAACTCCACAAGGATCATCAAACTCCAAATCTTGCATGTTTTTCTTTAAATGGGGTTGATTGTTTGTTTGTTTTTCCTTAAAATAGCAGATTTCAGTAAGTTCCAAGTTCTTAGTTTCTTTATAAAAAACACCTTCAAAAGGGTTTGCCAACTCCAAATAAATAAGAATTATACTTTAAATACATCCCACTGTGTAAAAATGGGAATCAGAGCAAAATCCTTCAAGTCAGCTCCTTGGAAAACTCCAGGAGTTTGGCACAGCAGAAGGAGACTTACAAGAAACCAGGAGTTAATGTTCAAAAGGGGTAAATTGATACAGCAGCCTCCAGTAGCCGTTCCTCCTAAAGCTTCAGCATTATGATCCTTACAGGAACTGAAATGCAAAGCCCTGTACAAATGCCTACAAATCACTGGGCTTCTGGCTGCTCTGGGAGATTTTAGGCAGTGCTGCTGGATCTGGGGTGTGCAGGATAAAGAGATAAATAGTTCCAGGGAAAAGACTGTTTGCCAGACTGACGGGCCCCAGAAGCTGCCAGCACTGAACCTTGTTTGACTTAAATCTTCTCAGTTTTATGGTTTCTATTGCTATTATTATATTATTCATCTATATACTCGTTTTTATGGCATTATCAGTACGTATTAAAAAGCTTTTCCAAGATCCCACACTAGTGCTTAAACTTACAAGTATGGACAGGAGCTACTGCTCTCATGCCAACAATTAGAACTAATCATGAGCACAAAGTACTTACACAAGAGTGAGAAAATTAGTTCACTTATCACTGCACTGAAATGGAAAAGAGAAACTAAATAGAAATATGTTCATGATAGAACGTGGTTAAATTGGAATTGGATTATACTATCAATTTCACCATTTCTGCCCATGAAAGATGATTCAATCTCGAGTAACCAACATAATCTTTTTATGTCTGATCAAAACAATGTTTATTTTAACAGCTCCCTTTCATGTTATTCCACTCTGAAGTATTAGTACAAGACTGACTGGAGAAAAACACGGATCAAAAATGATACTTTCTTTGTAAATTCTACAGTATTATTTAAAAACACTGTAGGTGGGCCAATGAGATTGAAAAGTCTGTCTGTTGAACCAGCAATACTTTTCTCTCTGGAAAACTTTTCTGGCATTTCTCTTCTGCTGATCTTCCAACAAATCATCGCAGTTTGTTCAAGATGGCATTTTCCTGGATGGCATGTATAATTGATGGGTGTCACATTTTATAAAATGATTGCAAGGTAAATTCAATTTTCCCTTTTCCTTGTTTGTGTCCTCTAAGAATCCCTTATCTCCACATATCAATTACTGAACAGTGACAGAGATAGGATACAAATCACTCCGATGAATGTAATAGCAAAAGTGATTAGAGATAGGGAGAGATTAATTGCATGTGTCAGATATAAATAAAGGGTTTAGGAGACAGCCCAGGATTTGGAGCCTGTGTTTGTGTGTGCATTCCAGATCTCTCTCAGACACTGTAACCCCCCAAACCTCATAAACAGACAAGTGTAACGCGTTAAAATAATAAGTTTGATTATAGAAACCTCAGCATTTGCCGTTTTTTCAGAGCAACATGCATAATGTATGTGCATCTGCTGAGGGAACAGACACTCAGTTCACGTGCAGTTCTGCAGCTTCACCAGCCAGTGAGGAGTCCCCATAACAGCAGGGTTGTTCTGTTGCACTTGGGAGAAAAGGAAATAACTATTCTGCCCATAAACCACGCATTTAAAGCTTCATTACATTTGTTGATGCGATATGATGAAAATTAAGTGCCAGATATTTGAATAGGTTTTATGCTGATTTAGGCTGCTTCAGTTCTCTTTAATAGGAAGACTGAAATAATCTTACAGAAAGTTCATTTTTTCATCTTTCCATGACAAAAGCTGCCAGCAGAGGAGACCCTGCTTGCCTGGGGCAGAGGCTGCAGCAGATGCACCATGTGTGGCACCAAGTTTGATCAAAAATAGTCCAGAGGAAGATGAAACTGGAGACCAACCAATATTTCTGCTATTTATCAGGAAGAGCACTGATAGCATATTTGGAAAAACCAAGAAAAAAAGCTTGAGCTGCCACAAAGGCTTCTTGGCTCATCTTTATTATTCCTGCAGTTTAGCAATCTATCATTTTAACCACAGGTTTCCTTCTCTATCTCTGCAGCTAAAAGTGAGCAAAGTTCTCCTTTAAGGAGAAGAAAGGTAGAGAATTATGGAGGAGATCTGGCTCAGGCTTTAGAAAAACCTAACAATGAAATTTGGAGTCCAAGAAGGCTGATAAATCCTGAACATCATCTGTTACTTCTTTGTAATGCATATAAAAATCAGTCTACACTGCAGTACAGTGTCACTTTTTGCAGTAGATAATAGGGTAAAGCACTGAGAATATCAGCCTCCACTGAAATTGCCAGCTCTGGATAAAGCTTAAACTAACATTTGCTCCAATATATCAAACCCAAATCTTTAACACTAACTCAATTTAGTTCTTTTTCTTACAGCTATTATTGTTATTAAAATGTGTTTGACTTAAATACATAACCATGCATTTGAGATGTGTGTAAATTGCACTCTATTCTCAAAGTAAGAAAAAAGATCCCCATTTAAAATGTATGTCCTTGAATATAGAGCAACAATAGAAGAAAAAGCACTTTGACAGTATTTGACCAGGGTATTAAAGATGCCTTTGACACAGAATGTGTCCTTAGGGTTGGATGTTAGACGCCAAACACTTCCAGAGACTCCTTCAAATTAACATTTTGGATAACTGAGGCTTGTTTAGTGTCAATCAAATGTTCAGTGTCACTCAAAGCCAAAGGCTCACATTTACTCATGGAACCCACCACGATATCCTTCCTGGAAATCCTGCTGGACAAAGAGAGAGCAAAACCTTTGAGGAAACGGGGAAGAAATGTGATCCTTTCAAAGAGTGACTTAAAACCAGCTCACAGAGGGCTGAGCTCTGCTCTGTTGGACTTCCCCAGTATTTGGTCACTACCTTGGGAAATCAGGTATCGTCATGGCGCAGAAATGCAATTTCATCTCATACCATATTCCTTCTTTTTCCCCTCACCAAAATAATACCAAAAAGTGAAAAAACTATCATAGAAACACTAAATTCACCTTCACAGCACTGACCCAGAGAGGCTAAAAGAAGTCAATTCTCTTGGCATGAGCTAAAACCAGTCTGACAAGTCTATAGAGCTTGTGTGAATTTGACATCAGAATAGAAATATCTGTTCCCTGGGGGTGCCAGCCCATTCCTTTTTTCCTTTTTGCTGCCTACACCTGAAAGCTGGGACTGGCTATGAAAAATTCATGCCTTTTGTGCTTCAAACATATCCATGAAGGATCCCCAGCATCTGCTGACTTGAACAAACCCTGATGGTTAATATGGAAAATCATGTTAGTGAAATGCTCTCTTCCAGGGAGGAAAATGTCTGCTCAGAATCTTCTGAAAACTTATCTTCTTACCACACCTGACAGAAGGACGTCAAGAGGAACATCCTCTCAAACACATCAACAGGTAATGGGGCATTTCCCCCCCACCTCTTTCTTTCCTGACAACATAAGGAATATTTCATTCTTACAGACACTAAAAGTGACCTAGATGTCCTGTGCAATCATAAGAGGCTTCCTTTATAGGAGAACACCAAACAAACAAGAACTTTGAGGTAAATTCAGTCCCTGTGAGCCTGACATGGGACTTCTGCCTTCTGTAAAGTTTACGTCTTGATACATTAAGTTGAAGAACAAAACAGGCACCAAGCAGAGACAAACAGAGTCTATTTAGCCTCATGTCAATGGCTGCCATAACAGAATAAAATTCTTCTGGTTGCAAGTGGAAGTTGGGCAGAACAACACGACACCCTCATACTTTAAATTAATTGCAACGCAACCAAGCCAGGAGTTCAATTTTCAGTCCCCAACTTTTTTCTTCCCCTACTTTTTTTTTTTTTAAGCATTGCCAGTGCCCAAGGGAAAAATTTATCTTCATTAAATGATAATTGGCTTTATTATCTTTGACTCTTCAGAAATGCTGGCTGGCAAGGTTTTTAAAATTTTCATCAATCTTGTTTTCTGTTTTCACGAAGCCCGCATCAGAAAATGACATCAGGCTGCAGAACACTCTGTATCTCTTGGTGTTACCAATAGGTCTGGGGACTATCTAATTTACTAATAAATCTATTGGAGCGACATGCATCTCAATATTTCACAGCTTAACAAGGAGGTGCAGGAGCAAGGCCCTGAATTGCAGTTCCGGACGATTAGCGCCGCGAAACCAATTGAAGCAGGACCATCTAAACTGTCACAACAGCTTACACACACCCACCTCCTGCAAACCAGCCATTTAAATCATTTACTGAGGCCCACATTTTTCATGAAATGCTTCAACCAAACTCCGAAAAAGCCAAGCACACTGTTAAAGGTTTCCAGGACCAGGCCAGTGGTGCTCACATAAAGCGTTGCACAGAAGTCAATAATGGAAATATCTCACCAGGGCTTTGCCAGCTTCTTCCCAAACAGCTCCAGAGCCTGGCCATGGTGTCACAACATAAAGTGGAAGGACATGGACTGAGTGCCCTGCAGAGAATAGCTCAGCCAGCTCCTCACAGCAATAAAAAGCTCCCTATGAGTCTTTCTTTTTTTCCTCCCCTTCTACGAAACCCACTTAACCTCTTGACTTACATACTAAAATCCCTCATGGTTTCATTAACAAGCTCTAAATGCCCCTGCTCTCCCTTTACCCTCAAAAAACCTTCATGCAAAAGTGGCACAGCCAACAGTAAAGTACCATGTACTCATTTTTTCTGTTTGTTTGGATGTTTCTGGGCGTTTTTGGTTCCTGGGGTTTTTTATCATTACTTTTGGAGATTTGGGGTTTTGAGGTTTTTTTGTTTGGTTGGATTTTGTTTGTTGGTTTTTTAAGTTCCATACTACAACCAGAAGAGTTGTGATGCAGATGCAGAGATATTTAGCTGTTACACTGAGAATGGTCTTGAAGGAAGTGAGGGTTTTACGATGGCCTTACTTGAATAAACACTTCAATCTTTAGGTGCCCTGCCAACACTCTAAGATCAAAGAATGTCACTTTATTCCCTGACAAGTCACAATCTTTAGGAACAGACCTGACCATCTGGGTATGTCTGGCTGTGGGAGAATGGACATATGAAAGAAAAAGCCTGAAGAATTAAGAATCCATTTACGATACCATCATCAAACCCTATTGCTCAATAGATGGACACAGGAATAAAACATTTAGGACTCTCCAAGTGTTGTTATTGAAGAGCAGTATTTACATCCCAAAAGCTTGTACCAGCCCAGAGACAGATTAATTCTCGCACCACTGCAATCACATTAGGAAGTTCCAGCAATGGAGTTAATACTGAAACCCTCCCAAGCAGCAATAGTGAATTCTCAACAAGGAGTAAATGAGTAATTTGAGTTAAAACTCAAACTGAGTGTTGTTACTATTTCCACTGCCAAACTCTTGACTTTCAGACTTTCCGATTTTCCAAGCCAAAATTTTGTGTTATTTACATGAAAGCTTTGACATATGGTTAAAAAGAGGAAAAAAAAAAAGTGGCAAGATTTTCATTAGTGTAGTACACAGTTCAACTAATTTTAAGACACTTTAAATTTAGGACTAATTTATGACACCTCACACTAATTTCAGATGTGACGTTATTCCCAATATGCTGCCTGTTGGACATAATTTTTATTTCCCCAGAGCCTGTCACCTCAGAGATGATCTAATCCTCCTGAAATCAGTGGAAATGAGTCCACTTGAGAGAAACATCCATGATTTTCAAGCAGAGCTGGGTGGATCTCACCCTGTTTCACATCCAGACGCATGGGTTTAGGGCAGGCATGTGGAACACGGGTGCTCAGCCAAGCTGGGGACTCAGCTGTGAAGGAAAAACACTGCTCAATATTTGGATCTTCCCACTGAGTGACCAGATTTCCTGGGAAAATATCTTTAGTGCCTTTGCTCCAGGGGTGTTTGAGGACTGAGCGATGGGGACGGGGTGTGTACCTGAAACACCCAAATGT
Organism: Leptocoma aspasia; assembly: GCA_013399835.1. NCBI lineage: Eukaryota > Metazoa > Chordata > Aves > Passeriformes > Nectariniidae > Leptocoma > Leptocoma aspasia. The sequence goes on from VXAX01004958.1 coordinate 399,196, forward strand.
CCCGAAAAACTGAGCGCTCCCCCAAGCCCTGGCACTCTGCTGCCTTCATTTCCCGTGTGTTTCCAACCTCAGGACATGGAGGAAAGCAAACCCAAGCACAGGCAAAGCAAGCCTGACAAGCCTGCAGGCTCTCTCTGGGAGCTGTTTCCCAACTTCCCTGCACGTTTGCAGTCAGGGGCGATGGGTGGGTGTGAGACTCCAGCGTTGGACTCGCTGAGCTGCAGTTCAGACTGACAAGAAACAACATGTCTTTGCTATTAATACTCAGAGCCCACTGGAGAATTCGATGTGATTGGGGTTTTAGACTGTTTTTGAAGCATGCTCAACATCCTCTAATCTTTTTATACCACATGTATCAAATAGAGTTATTAATTGAAGGACGGTTCAGTGTATTTTGCAGGTGATGCTCAAGCTCCATTTAGCTTCAGCCACAATTCAACAGCGACTTTAATCTGCAATATAAGGCCCTGTAACTCATCCTCTGCTCAGCTCAGAGCCAGACCTTTCTCCTGCTGTCATTCTTGTACTTTGGAGCAGAACAGGACAGCTTACAGCTTTCTCAGCTGTTAGAATGATTCTGCAAATATGCTTTTCTTACAGGCTGAAGAAAATCTGACACTGGTCTCCTTCAAGGAATAATGAGCTGTGCATATCTAACACTGTTCTCAGAGAATGACTGCCCTGGGAATTATCTATAGGGTTTTTTTTCCTCCTGCCCTCAATAATGGTGGCAGTGTGCACGCTGAGTCATGCAGCAAGGTTGTACTCAATAATTAATATATAATCTACTTGCACTGAGATTGGCTATTTCGCTTTACTTGGGGTTTATTGGATTTTGATTAAACTGTTTTTAAATTTTATACATGTCCTAATGGAAAGTTACAAGTGCCATCACTCCTAACATCTCATAAGATTCAGATAGTGACAAGTCAATGCAGTATCTTCCTCATCTGTGTTACCTTTAACAATCTGTTTCCAACCTCTTGCTTGAATTCTTTATTACTCTTCCAAAATATGTCATTTTTCTGCAACCATTTTCTGCATATTGCTTCAGGACTGTATTTTTGTGTGATTATTTTCTGTTACCCAACCAAAAATGTTTATTCATTTCTATGTAATGTATCACATAAGTTTCCTCCCCAGATCAAAGTTCAGAACAGCCACGTTAATCCAATTTTCTTTACAGACTCCAATGCCTTACAGCCAGTGCCTTCCTTCAACACACACACACAGCCTTAATAACCCTGGACATCAAGGTGTCAATTTGAAAACCTCATTGGCTGACATTAATTCTAAAAGCAAATTCATTTCTGGCTTTCCATCTTGTCTCATCCTTCATTTTCTTTTATCTCTTTTATCTTTCCTATTTGCCACATTCCAGGCAGACTTTGCATTCATGGTATCAAGTCTGTGAGCATTTTGGAGTGTTTTCTTTTCCATATGCCCATATTACCTTCTGCTTTGCATAGCACTTGTTATGCATGCATGATCACAGACTATTTCTAGCATTAATTAAGACATGAAATTAAAGTGGGAAGTATGCTATTGGTCACATAATACAAACAACACAAATTTGCTTTAAAAATGAAATTACTAAAGTGTTAGCAAACCTCTTCATACTGTCAGAAATAATAATGTTTACAATCTACATGCCACAGAACAGCCAGAATTCACAAGTGGATTTGGAATATTGTATTTCCACTTCAGATAGATGCACATGAAACCCCTGAGCAGTTCATTTAGTTTAGATACTTGTCTGGAAGAAAACAGAGGTTTGTGTCTCCTGCTGTCTGTCAGACCATCCAGCTGCTGCCCCCAGGGATCCCAGCCCACCACCAGGGCTCCCCATGTTTGTCTAAGAACAGCTTTCCCTGAAATCCAGTTGGGACTGTTAACAGAAAAATGACATTTTCTTAGAAATTGGATGTTTCACAGGACCATAATGTTTCAGAAGAACTTCTGACAAACACAATCACAGTTCCAAAAGCAGTTTCCCAGATTTCCTGCCCAGAAACCCAGACTCCCAGGATTTGCTATTGTAAGGAAATGAGCCAACAGGGATTGTTCAAAATCTAATGGTACCCAAGATCAGGAGATCTGGGGCATCTCATCATGCCACCGATCTAGAGCTGAGTCCTGCATCTTCTAGAAGCCCAAATTACAAGGGCTGCCACTGTCATCAGTGATTTACTCCATCACCTCTTCCCTGTCTCTACAAGCAAAACGAGGAACCTCCCCATTCCCACAGCACTAACGTGCTCCCTCTTGTCACTGCTACATAAATAATGCCTTGATCGAGTGCCTCATACAGGGATTCAAGCCATTTCACATGTTTAGAATATTAATTTTTCATGCAAACAGGTTGACTGGATGTTTTACAAGAGTTTGCTGAATGTGCACCTTGGCAGACTCAGTGTGCAGCCAGCTCCCTGACCCCAGTGCTCTGCTGCTTTTCCCTCTGCCCTGCTGCAAAACCCACTCATGGAATATCTCTGGAATGCTGCTGTTAATACAACCCATGTAATGTAAAATAATAAGTAATAACAATGAAATGCATGTTCCCTGGGACTCTGTGATAACTCCAGGTAAAAATAATGCCATAAACTGGGAATAGATTCATAAATAAATTTGCACTCAGAAGGATGACTTGTTTACTTAGGCACAATGGAAAACAACACATTATAAACACCTGCATTAAAAAGAAATTATAACCACAACTTCACAATAAACAGTGAGGGACATCATCATGTACCTGCCTTGCACAAAGCAAACCACCAGACAAAGGGCTTGGAGGGTGATTTGTGGAGGGCATCTCCTCTCTCAGGTCCCTCTTTTGCACAAGGAGCTCAGCGTGCTCCAAACCAAGCAGGAAACATTGACCTCCTTTAAAGGTCCAATCCTTTGTTAGCGAGGCTGTTTTTATTTGTGCAGCCTTTGAGAGTCCTGCCTGCAGCCTCAGTGTGCCAGCATATTCCCCACAATTTGGATACTCACGTGCTACACTGAGGTGAATGAAGGGACTGGTCTTGTTCTCCCCGTTCTTTTCGTTGACTGCCTGGACATAGTAACCTCCTGCATCTGCCACTGACACCCCCAGGATCACCAGCTGGTTCTCCAGAGTGATGGCTCTGTTTAGGGAAGAGAAAGATCACATTGAAACCAGAAGAATGTTATCCATACAACGCCTCAGACCTGACAGCCTAATATGATATTCGCATAAATCAAGATGTTGTGGAATCAAAACCAGCCCCACTTCAAATACACTTAAAGGAAATAAAGATCTCAGATGCCTCTAGGCCTTTTCTCTATTTAGATCATGTAAGATGCTTATGGTGACACACAGAAAAAGCTTCAACATGTGAAACAGGGGCAGTTGAAATGGCAATAAGAAGTTATGCAAGAATCAGCAAATGACACCAGGGAGAGCCAGGCTGCAAACTGCATCTTTGTGGGGTGATGACAATCCTGGCAATCATCAGGATACTGCAAAGCCAGATTTATTGAAAACCTCAACATGTGAAAGGCAGCCTGATAAAGAGTAACACTCAAGGAATAACACACAGCTCACTGAAATAAAAAAGTAAAAATCAAAGACAGCAGAACCTCCAAAGGTAAACTTTCTGTATTTATGGCATCACCAGTTATCACCTCATCACAGACAAGACCATGGGCTGCCACAGAGGTGATCTGTGTGTGGATAGGGAGGGATTTCCTTTCATCCAAAGCAGGTAGGACAGCAGCATCCTGTAGGTAACTGGTGTGGGCCTGAAGGAGTCAATAAATGTCATTGTCTAACACAAGTCTGTTCTCAGAGCTGCTGCATAACAAGGGTTTCTCTCCCTCGCAGGCAGCATTACACACTTGGCTACTTTACTTTTCACATGGATAAGATGCCCTTCTCTTGACTATAAAAGATAAAGGATTAACCTAGAGAAAACATGTAAATATTCAAGGGTTTGAGGAACAGGACACAGGAAGCTCAAAAACCAGAAAGATAAAAGAAAATGTAGTTTCAGGGAAAACCTGTGGAGCAAAGAGCTCATTTACTGCAGCCTGGGACAGGCACAGACTTGGAAATAAGAGTGTAAGGCTGGGAGGAAGAAACTCCCTTCCTTTCTAATACTTGATGAGAAGCCACGCTGAGTTCAGCTGTGCTATTAGATATATCACCGTGCATGAGGGTGAAACAACTTATAAAATTATTATACTAGAACAAACAAGTTCACACATCAATAGGCTCAAAAAGAATCAGCACTGAGCCAAAGCATTTGTGCACTAATCAGTCAATAATAAACACCCCTGCATTCCAGCCCCCTGTTTTGCCATGGGGTGGTTACCCTTAGTAATAAACAGCTATTTTGCTATGAAAAAAACATTTAAATGAACAGTGGAAATTACACATTCCTAGTGTAACAAACTGGTTTTTATACGTAGGGAGAGCGTAAGAAATTACAGTGAGAACACTGCTGTGTTCAAAGCCAGGCATTTCATTCATAACACTTCAATTTCCTGATGTGGATACAAAGAAACCTGAACTTCTGTAAAGCTATCATGGAATCAGAGAACCAATTAGGCTGGAAAAGATCTTTAAGGTCATGGAGTCCGGCCCTGCCAAGGCCACCACTGAACCATGTCCCCAGGTGCCACATCCTCACAGCTTTCAAATCCCTCCAGGGATGGAGACTCCACCACTGCCCTGGGCAGCTGTGCCAGTGCTTGAGAACCCTTTTGGGGAAGAAATTTTCCCTTATTTCCAAACTAAATCTTCCCTGGTGCAAATTTAGGCTGTTTCTTCTTGTCCTGTCAGGGAGCTGCAGAGCAGGAAGGTTCCCCCTGAGCCTCCTTTCCTCCAGGCTGAGCACCCCCAGCTCCCTCAGCTGCTGCTCAGACTTCTGCTTCAGACAGTAATTACAAAAAACTGCTGAAAAATGAAGCTAAATGTTCAGCTCTGAAATCAGTTGTCACACATCACCTACAACATCTTCCTTGGCAATTTTTATTGTAAAAACTACAAAAAAAATCGCAGTACTTTTTTTCATTCAATGGGACTGTATTTAATTGATTTAGAAAATTAATCAAAGAAACTGTGATAGATTTACAGAGTAGGGACATAAAATACAGTTAATAAGACATTTGATAGAGCAAATAAAGATAAAATTCCATGCAGTGCTAATAATTGAATATTACAAGACAATTACATTCACACTCATCTCTACTTTAATTCTAAAGAAAGCAGCATTAGAAAGATTCTTTGAAAATACTGAAATATATTTCAGGCTGCTTTGAATCCAGGTAAAACTGCACCCAAAATTTTAAAGGTGATCCTTGAATACTGCTGAGATGGACACAGTTACTATCTGCATTAAATTGGCTGAAAATATTGACACTTAAACCATTAAGCTCAATATATAACAATCAAGGGCAAAGGAAATGAAAATCTATTTATGAAAGAAATTGTTGAAAATGAAGTGGGGATTTTTCATTTTGATACACCAATTTTTACTGAAGTGTGAGCAAAACGTAACATTTGTGAGTGAAAAGTAAGTACATTTTAGAAAGTAATCTACATAAGCATAAAAGTTTGATATTAATTTGTATAGGAAAAAAGAGTTAGAAGATAATGCAACTCCTGAAGGCAGCTCTTAGGGGTCATCAATTACATGGTCAAAGTGAAATTAAAACTCCCCAAATGAGTTATTGATATCTTAATAGTTCTGTGAAAAATGGAACGCCCCGAGTTCATGAAGTGAAGACAGGTATGGACAGCCAGGAGCCCTCCCAGGCTGTGGGGTTTTATTTAGATCACACATGAGCCCCGTGCATCAGGAAAATCAATTAGTCACATTTTAAGGACTCATTAATTCCAATGTTTCTGAACCATCCTAAGCTCCAGGCCCGCAGCCACTTTCTGCACAACAGCTGCACAGAGCACCTGAAAATTGGCTTAATGCGTTTTCTTGGGTTTATTGTTTGTTTTCATTGTCTGATATAACTTTTAAATTCTGACAGCACCACTCTGATGTTCCAAGGAAAATCTGATTCCTGGGTGCTCAGTTTAGCAGCACATTTGATGAAGATGACTGCAGCAGATGGAGTGGACCTGTCAGTAATTCATACCCAGCACGGAATTCATGAAAAATATAAATATTGCTTTTTTTAAAGGAGTATCGAACTTAACTCAATCTAACATTTTTGAGATAGGAGCAGCCAGCAAGCAAACTAAGCAGGCTGATCCTCTGGGATTTCTTAAGCGTAGGAAAGGAGCATTTTAAAGCAGACTTTTTAATAGAAGAATTGTTAGGATTTCTCTGGAGTGCAGCAGAAGCCTGCTGGGAGCACAGCAGACAGGGCTGGCAGTGGGAGGTGGTTCTAACAGTGAATCCAAGGTTATCCTGCCCAAAAAACATCCCAGTGGCACCTCCACCACAAAAAGAGCTGGAGCCTGGACCAGGCTGAGCTCAAAGCAAAGGCAAGGGGGCCTTTGGGATGACAAACTGTGCTTAGGGAATGCTGTTTAATCAAAAGGTGTGGACTGAGGGGATGGGAACAGGCAGCAGTGATGGACAGAAATCATTATACAGCTCATTATTCTAAACACCAGAGCACAGGACAGCACCTTCTGAGGCTTCCTCGCTTCAGTCAGAATTGGGCACTTGGACACCTGGTCTAAAGTAAAGCATCCCTGCCCATGGCACTGGAAATAGATCATCTTTATGGTGCCTTCCAACCCAAAACATCCTATGACTCTGTGCACTCTGGAATTTTTAATTGCACCTTTTCACATTGTCCAAATACTATAAACTCTGCTGCAAATAATCTCTAAACTTGATCTAAAGCTTATGGGAATTCTTTTGTTAAAATCAATGGGACATGAATCAGACTTTTACAAGTAAAGATAATTTTTCAAAAGGGATGCCATCCTTACAGCCTTTAAGAGAAAGGTTTTGGAGCTAATGCTGAGAATGAACCCTTCAGTATCTCAAATAGATGGATTTAGATTAATAATTTTTATGGGAAAATACCAAAACCTACTCTACAAGTGGATAATTCCCCAAAGTTAGATATTTGTTATGTTATTAGTCTACCAGATTACACAAGAAGTAGATAATACTGGGTTATAGAAACATAAAATGAAAATCAGAGTAACCTGATTAGGCTCTCTCTCAGAAGGCACCATCTGCTCCTGAGCCAGCGTGCAATATTTTAGTACAAAGGCCTTCATAAAGCCTCTTTTCTAATATTACCTCCAGCTAACACGATTATTAATCTCTCTATACCAGATATTTTTTACTGGAGAGCCTCTGCTCCCCTTTCAAAAACTTTTGTCCACACAGCAAGGCTCAATCTCCCATGCCCCAGACACCACGGAATACCAGGGATGCTGACGGAAAAGGGAGAAATTATGGACTAATAACAAATTAATTACTGCAAGACTTCCCCTATGGGTCTCCCCTCTTGGAAAAGCAGGGATCTGCTGCAATTGAACACACAGCTGTTCCAGGGGATCTCTGTGCATGCACAGCTTAACCCAGCCAGCACTTCACCACCCTCATGGCTCCTGGTGCTGAGAGGCAATTATTCATCAAAATTATTTAAATATATGTCTCTCCCAAACAGCCTGTGTTTCTCAGGACTCAATCACAGGGAAAAATATTTGTGTTTGTGCTACAGAGCAGCATCTCCACAGGGACAGAGCACCAAGAGCTGTGACTGCATGGCAGTTTCATGGGATATTATTCAGGTTCCATGTACATTGGTACTGCAAATCAACCACCTATTAATAAAAAGTTTACACTTACACAGGCACAGAATATTAAGTAAAACTGCATTGAATTTAGAATCAGGGCAGCTTATATATTATAGCAGAGGGACAGTGGAGGCACAACCAACACTGAAGAAGGCTTCAGGCATCTGCTCTTTACTGCTCATCAGTAGAACCTTTTGAACTCTTGATCTCACATGCATTCCACCTGTGTGTCCTCTCTACCCTTTTGTGATTGGTCAGTGCAGCTCAGCACTCATTGTCTCATTACCTTCAATGCTAATTACCTGTCTCACACAGCTGTAGCCCCTTGGGGATGAGGCTCAGCCACAGCCCCACTCCCACAAGCTGTGTGCCTACAACAATATATTGCTTCCCTGGATATGTCAGGGCACAGCACGTGTTTCTGGGAAGTGACTGGGATTTCTAGTCATGGAAATATCCCAAGGTTACACAAGAACAACCAAGACAGTCCTAATAACCAGGCAGAGGACAAACACTACCATGAAATGAAGGACAACCAGCTATTGATGGGTTTAGCAGATGCATTTCCAGCAGGAATCAAAATAAACAGCATAAAATGTTTCCACATTTTATAATTGGCTTCCCTTTCTCTGGTTTTGGGGCTTGCAGGGTCTTGGTTTAACAAGGCTGTAGACAACACTCCCTGTGCTTCTTCATGAACACATTACACTAAGTCTGCTCTGTGTAAAGCAAGTGGAAGGCTGGAAAGGAAGTGGACAGAAAACTGCACTTGACAAATCATCAGTGATCCACAACCTGACTGGAAAGTGAGAGCAGGTACAAACCCACAGGGTCTGTCTTTGGCCTGGCTTAATATTTTCATCGGTGTTTGTTGACTGAATATAGATTTCACTTACTAAATCTGCTGATAGAGTCCCAAAGACTCTGAAAGACAGAATCAGAATTACAAATGCAGGAGATCTGCTCAAGCCTCTCCACTGACTGAGAGGTTTGCAGTTCAGTGAACAAGCTCAAAACCTTGTATTTGAGAAAGAATAAGTTACTGAGCAACAGGCAAACCTCACAAGGGGGTGTGCAAACAGCAGTATCACTGGGAAATCTAAGAAATAACCCTGTTTCTCACCCAGCACGGCCTCCACTCAGCCCTGGCTATTAGATTTAAATGTGTGAGTAAGTCAAGAAGAATTCAAACAGCACCAAAACACTATCACAACCATCCACTCCCCTCCTGTCCCAGCCATCTGACCCAAAGAATCGTCCAGAGAATGTGATGTGCAGGAGAAACCTCAAAACAAACAAAAAAACCCCTCAACTCATCACATGCATCTCCATATATGTACAGGACTGTTACAAAAAAGAATCTCAGATTTAAGCAGAATCACCAAATATTGAGTCTTGTTATAAAAATCTTAGCAGCTTGCCCTCAGAAAGCTTATTTTTGGTCTTTGGAGATAGAAGCTCCCAGAAAAGATGCTCAGATGAATTATCCCAAATGTATATTTTTAAATCATGCCCATATCAACCAATTACTTGTGTAGAGATTAAAAACCCCACAAAACCAAACCCAAGATAATCACTATATAATTGATCATGAGAGAGATGTTTACAGGGAGAGACAATACTGGCAATGCAGAGGCAAGGAATTACAGCAACAAACTAAGGAATAATTCCTAAGTGCACTATTCATGTTAAAGCAGGTTTTTTTTCCTCCCCAGATTTTCAGCAGCTTCAATTCTTACTTAATGCAGCTTCATTATTATCACACAACTTTGCTCCTTTGGTTTTGTCGTTGTTTTTTTTTTTTTTAATTATTATTACATTTTAAGCAGCAAGTTAGTGCAGCTGATATAAGAACTTGAATGTGCTTAAATCCCAGCTCCTGGGTGTTATCTTGCTGAACCACACGAGGTGTGGCTGGATGTGCTACACCAGCAACAGCACTTCTCAGGCTAATAGAAAAAAACAGACTTTCAAGACAAAACACACATCTCAGTCAATAACAGAAAGCAAAGACCCAGAATAAAATAAGACAATTTTCTCCAGCCTCCTCTTCTTATAAAACTCTTACAGCATTCAAGATGTTTGTAAGCAGGGTGTCTATTTTTGTTCCCTCTCCATTTTATGGTATAATCAACGCTTCGAACTCCACTTGTGCCATCACCAGCTGTTGCCATGGACATTGCTGGCAACCACAGGCAGGAAGAATAGCAGATTTTTTTTTTTTAATACAAATGGGTTATTTAAACAAAACATTGCAGTTAAAAAGTACCATAGGTTGTTGATTTACACAGCTGGCTGACTTCGCTGACAGCAAGCACAAAGACTATTTGTAATAATTTGGGATTTTATAGTTCAATTTTCAGAGACAGACATGAATATTGCTTCACTTTATGATAGTTCTCCTGAATTGATTATTTAAGGTGCTGTGTTTTTTTTTTTTTAACACTGATTTGTTCTCCTTTCCTTCACTGTGGAAGGAAAACTTGTGTTATTAAATTATATCTTCATTTCTGATAAAACATGTCAGCATAATGGTGTGTGCTCTAGTGCTTTGTGGTGAAGAGTGGAAGGGTTTCCCGTTGAATATTGTATATTCATACCATTACTTCACTGAGACACATTTGTTTTTATTCTGAGTACATAAGCCATGGCTGTGAGCTGCACTAACTATAAAACAAATTAGCAGCAGCATGGCCCTGTCACAGGGCGATGCCCTGAAGGGATAATTGATCATGCAACAATGACAAAGAGAACTTCAACCTCTTAACAGCATATTTAACACATGTATTTAGATGTGCCACAACTGTGCCTACTTAAATGCTCCCAAATTTCCTTTATTAATGTTCCTGAATCTGCCCCAGCATCATCTCTGCCTTTTTAATTCCTGATTTCACACATACCTCATTCAGAACCACCTCCATTTTCACATAGGTGTAGCTGAGAATAAGATTTGGCACAGCTAGCTTTGAGAACACCTAGTCTTGGGGACTCAGAAATCTGTATCACAGCAACTGAAACTGCCACGCCATTTGGAAATAAAATATCAAATCTCAGGCTGGTCAATGTATTTGCTTAGTTTTCTCAGACAAAAAACTCCTTCAGCAGCAAAATGCATGCACATGAGTATACAAATACAAAATGCACATGACTATATTTAAAACTGATTTCCAGAGTACACAGAGCAGGGACAGCAATCCTCTGGAACCAGCAAACCTCATGGCAGCTGATTTTCATCACTGAAGATGAAACCCACAGCTGAAAGGCCTCAAGAGGCCAGTACCTGCAGTGGCTACTCCTTATTGTATGAACCAAAGGCTTTGGTTTCCTTTTAGTGCCAGAAAAATACACCTCCAGCCTAAACCCAGCAAAATAAATATCCAGGTGTACCACACTTGCTCTACAAGCAAGAGGAACAGCACCAACCCGGCCACTCAGTGACTTCAGGTGATAATAAACACTCCAAGGGATAGGAAAAACTGTACAAGACATAACTTGTAGGAGGGAATCTTGTACCTCAGTGTGGTAGCCCCTTAGTTTTTAGATCTATTACCCTTCCTTTTAATGGCACCAAATCTTTAAACAAAGAAAGGATATGATAAAAAGTGGCCACTGACCCAAGCATCAACCTCTGCTGCTGCCAGAGAGCAGCAGCACTACAGCAATTTATTTAGACAAGTTTTACTATGAAAGATAATTAAAGATTTAGAGGCACGGATCGATACAACAGCAAACACTATCTATGTACAGCACTGCAGTTTGCCAAGACCAGCATTTGTGTTACTGCTGCAGATCCATCATACAGGGCTATTACAGTGTCTCAGGTTTGCTGTCTACATCAAAACAGGGATTTTGTGGGGTCATTTCTACTCACACACCATTAGGACACACACTACTGCTGTGCAGCAGAAATTGAGCACAGGCCCTGGAGTCAGGTAAATCTAGGCTGGGTTATGAAGCCTTGGGTGAGTTATTCAGCCTTTCAGGCTCTGTGTTTTGCCAAGAGAGAAAAAGGATAGCACATGTATATGTTCCTTTTTAGGCAGAAAAAATTTATCTAGAGGCTTAAATGGTGAATACCTGTGGCACTCAAAAGATGTAGAAGATTGTAAAAGTGCTAAATCTTAATATACTCTTTACTTCCCCTTGCATCTCAGTTTGACTGTCAGGCATTTGATTAGAACTTCAGGCAAAGCACTGGTGTTCAGCTCCTTCAACATCTGAGCTCAACACACCAGGCAGGTGAGCACTGCTTTCCAAACACCAGAATTCCATGGAATTGCACGACTTCCATCAGCAGAATCCCCTCCTACTGGGTACAGATGCACTCAGTGACAAACATACAGACTGCACAAAATCCTGGTTATTACTGATTCAGCAGGAGGAACTTGATTCAAGCCAGTCAATCACAGACTTACTTTTTTTAATGTCCTTGTAATGTCCATACTGCAAACATTTCCAAGCACTTCAAGTTAGGGACAATAAAATGTAAAAAACACTGGTTAAAGAGAAGAAAAAAGCAGAAATTTAAAAGGATACAGCAACTCCTTGTTTCTATCACAAACAGGCCACGCAGTGTCACAAAGTCAAAGCCAGGTTGGATTCATTCAACCAAATGTTGAACAAACAGACGAGGCCAACCACTGGAAACTATGGAACGAAAAGAAATCTGTGTAACATCAGAGCAGCATTTTCTCTTGTGGTTTCTGCCCAAACATGATTTCCCGTCAATAGTGTATGAAACAGCACAGTAAACTACTGGAAAATATTGTTCTATTAATAGCACTTTATCTTTTAAGTTAGGGGTATATTACTAGTCTAAAAATACAAATGGATAATTTTTCAGAAATAAAAGGAGGAATACTTCTTTCCAATTAATGAGCCAAACATACACAAAGCTGTTCTGTAGCAAAGCTACGGAATTCTAAAAGGTGGAAAGCAAAGTTATGAGAAGGTTTATGTACGAAACTGAGAACTCTACCTGCACTCAAGCATTTGATGATCCCAGTCCCAGGCAAAGTAGCACTACCTACAGTAAGATCTGTGAAACCTCAGCCTAAACATCAGAATCTTCTAAAATAAAGTGTCCCAGAATAAAGGCTTTAGACATTCCGAAGTAAAGCTCTTTTTTTGGGATCCATTTGTATGTCCTGCTTGAAACCCTGTTGCAGCCCTTGTCTCCAACTCATCAAGAACACTTCAGTGGCCAACTCAAGTGGAAATGACACACAATTAAAGGACCATACAGACTTTTATGCTTTCAACGTGGGTGGTGTTGCCAAATCTGGGCACACAGGTCCTTTCTCAACTCCACTGATTTTAAGTTACTTGAAATCAAGACACAGGTGTTTTTGTATGACTTACTGCATATTTGACTTCTGAGTCTAATGACACAAATTTCCTTGCCCTAGAGCAATGAAATACATTCAGAACTTCTGGCTGTAAAGCTTAAGGAAGTCAGAAGGCCAAAGCTCTTGCAGTAAATCTGGCCAGTCCTCCGGTGGAATGACAGCAACTTCTACTTTAGAAATAGTCCCAGAGGTAAAATAAAAAGTGAAGAACTTCAACACCCTCCCAATACTGAAGCTTTAAGCACGACACTTTCCCTCTAAAGAAGGACAACCCTGCCTTGTTTGCATCTGCTGCATGATCCATAAACACTGTGCCCATGGAGCAGGGCAAGGAAACCCTGAAGTGTCAGGAGACACAGCGTGGTTTCTTTGATTTTATGGCTACGAGAGGCTTTGCAGAGCATTTTTATTCTCAGTGCTGAAGCAACACTCTGCTGAGTTCCGTGGCAGAACAACTCACAAATCCTGGGGAAGAGGCGTGAGTGATGCCAGCCCAGCTCGTATTCCAGGGCTGGGAACAGAGTGCTCCACACCCTGCTGGTGCAAGTAATTCCACTTCAGAGTTGGACCAGAACAGAAAACCTCTGATGCCCCCAAAGTCTCTGAGCAATCTGTCTCCATGTATTTATCTCCGTACTTGCAGACATTCCTGCTGCAGAGGTTTTAGGGATTTGCTCCTGCAACGCAGCAAAATGCTGCTCCCTGCGATTCCCCTCATCTGGAGGAGAGCTCCTATTACCCAGTTAATGGCCAGTAGACACAACAGTTCCATCACCTTCACTTACTGACTCTTTTTATCCACTTTGCCCTGTAATGAGGATCTCTGCTTGCTCACATTTACGCAGCGGCAGCATCAGCTCTCCCCTAATCCTGCCACACATAAAAATGGAAAGATAGATGCAGGAAAACATTAAAATGCCCTTATCACTTGGCTGCAGGGGTATAAACTTAAAATAGGAGATTGTTTTTTCTGTTGGAAACAAACAAATAAATACATTTACTTAATTTTCTTCTTAAATAATCCTTATGAGCATTGAAAGGAGCCTTTGATTATTACTGTAAAGGTAAACACTGGAACATTCCATTCTATCTTACCCAGGTTAGATAGAAACAAATCCAATTCCTTCCTGTACATGTTTTTCCCAGGTGCATTAACACGCTCTTTACATTCAAGAACCAACTTTTATTACAAGCTGAGTGTGTAGGGAACAGGGAGATAGGGAAGGAAAACAGAATGAACAGAATGCTAATGAGAAAGAAAAATACAGACTCAACAGCCAATTCCTTTAATTAGACAGACGTCTACATTTTTAACGTCCAAGTTTTTAATCCTGTTGTTACTGAACTTGAAAGATGGAAAGTAGAAACAATGCTCAAATAAACCCTGCAGGCTACCTTGCTAATGGAAATGGGAAAATTAACCTCTTATCTCCTAAGATGAAAATACGGTACAAAAAAAGGGAAAAATTAGTGTTTTATGAGAGCCAGATCTGTGAGGCCAATCATAACAATACATAAGCCTCAAAATGAAGCCTTGAAAGCAGAGGTATCAAACAGGAGATAAGGAACAAGTCATGCAGGATGGGGATATAAATGTTCTGTTTTCTCCCATACATTCTTCACCCAATAATTAAGAGATTAAATATATATTTGGTTTTACTGCAGCCCTTAATCATGCAAAACAATCAGAAAAATGACCATATGCAACAAGTCCTGCTAAATAAATAATAGTAAAGAAACAGAAAGACAGCCTCTTGCAGGTTTGAAGTACTTAAGTCTCATTTCCTGATCAGAATCTTCATGCAAAGGGCACAAACAAGTTCACAGAGTTTCCTTGTTTCAAGGTAGTAAAAACACATTGTTCAAGTGGTTAATATTCAACCCAGAAAAGAAGTCAAACAGGTACCCAGGGATTGTAACTTTAAGCTAAAATTCAGAATTACATTCCACAGACACGCAGGCTCACAGTTCCTCGATCCACACAAGCCTACACTTCAGCTCTGCAAAGTCAGAGAGATTGCAGGAAAAGGGGAGCCATGGCACAGCTCGTGTCTAATTGAGTGCTTGTGTATGAGAATGAGCAGGAGAGAGGGCACACATCCCACAAAAACACACAGACACATCTTGGGAGAGCTGTCAGAGCTGCCTCTTGACTGATCCCTTTGTCAACTCCAGCACTGAAGTTCCTCCTTCAGCTCATTCAGCAGCCCAGGTTTTTGATGTCAGTACTTTGAATTCTGTTCCCTGGTGCCACAAATGAGCCAGTAGTGGCTACACCAGGGTAGGGTTTGTTATCAGGCCAGAATTGAGCTTTAAGACCTAACAATATTGCTCTACAGATAATTCCAGCCTGCTCAGTTTAGATTACTTCACCCAGAAGGTCACAAATGGAACGTGTTCCTTTTCCTTCCTCTTTCTTTACTCTTCAATGCAGAGTGGCAGCTGAAAAGGAATATTGGAGAAGAGAACACGAGTCACCTCTCAAGAGCAGAGGCAGCACCAACACCACTGCACTGTTTTCCCTGCTAAGGCAGCGCAGAGGGACTGTCTCACTTCAAAGCATCTCCTCACTCCAACAGCACCAGAGACAGAAAGGGAAAAACTCTTCACCAAAATCCAACACTTTTGTCAGGAATTTTTTTTCCTCAGTTTCTATTGTCACTCAGAAGCTGCATCTCTGAAGCCTCAGGGATTTATCAAAATAAACATATAGATACTCTATATTCTACAGGATATATCTATAGATATTCTATCTGTAATAGGAAATCTGTAACATATTCTCGTTCTACAGGCAAGTTTCTGTTGGAAGGCCTGTGTTGCAGAGTCTAAGCCATTGTTAATTAAAAAAGACACCACTCAAATTACATTTTACTTTAGTCCTTCATTTGTGTCTTCACACTGCCTGCATTTCATTCTTCAGTCAGTTGTTTCAAGAACTCCAGGGAGAAAAATAATGTGTTGCTGCGAGGATACGCCTGTGCTCCTCTTTAAGCTTTAAAGTTGGCTTCCAACAGTCAAATAAATAGCAGGAAAGGGGAAGGTTAAAAACTTTGCTTTTCATCTCTGCCAAAACAGTAAAAGAAAAATGAGATTGCTGAATAGCTGACTGACTGCAGAATCAACACAGCAGTGATCTGCCTATAAGCTGCAAAGGGCAAACCCAAGGCATCTGCTTAAAAGCTTATGCCAACTGTGGGATAGAAAGTAAGGAAGCCACAATAAAACATAATTTTTACAGGGGCTATAATTATGGCATTATTCTTTGGTGTATTCAATGTTGTGCATATTAAACCTTGTACAGTGTGAATATTTAATGATTATATGCTTACTCAGAGCCCTTTCATGTCCTTAAAAGACAGGTATTTTTCATGTATTAAGAAAAAATTGCACATAATTTTTTTCCTAACAGTCTGCTGTTGAAAGAGATGGACAACATTCTGTGAGTCTTCTGCAAATTTAAATCTCAAAGCTTTGGAACCTGTGTGTTTACAGGCACTGCACGCCAATTTTCAGTAGTTTTTGGAACAATACTCCACCGTCTTGACCTCAAGAAAACAAAATGTAACCTGTGAGTGGTCAACTGCAGCTGCTCTGCCTTGTCATCTGTAAGAACTTCCCATCAAAAGTAGCAGCAGGTCTCTAAGGAGTCTGAAAAACTTTGGATACGTGCAAACATTCTTCCTAGTAACAAGCCAAAGATGTATTTCTGCACTCAGGAGCAGCAGGAAGGAAGATTCACCAAGTGCCAACAGAGCAGAAAGCACAGGAGTTTCTACTGAACTGCCTCTCTATAAACCATGCACCCAGGAACCATGAAAAAAATTCAAGTTTAAGTATGTTATGCAGTATAACAGGGCCAGACATACAGTTTTCAGTATTTTATAAGGATTTAAGTGAAAAATTACCAGATTTTTCTGGCATGCATTGAGGCTTTAGTACAGTAAATACTGGCAATGGCTTTATGGCATTTTGCACGTTCCACCCTTACCTGAATGGACAGCCTGATGTGTCTGGGTTTTTATATTGGAAAAGACTGACTTTTAACACAGCTTATTGATTTTTTGGGGGTCAGCATTCTGGGCTGTTGTAAGATTGCCAATGGCTTGGCTCAAAATTTGACTTTTTCCAAACAGCCACCTTTTAATCACTGCAAATGAAAGCAGAAGAAACAGCTTCCAGAAGTGCTGGTTGGCTCATCCTACAAGGATGGGAACCTTGCAAATCACTCAGCACTGAACTGCTGCTGCTAACTCTTCTCAAAGCACAATTTCCCCATTTTCCATCCCTTTGCTGGTAACTTCTGGCAGACCAGACCTTCTCACAACTCACAAGGCAGTATTGAGAGCCCTACTGAAATGAAGATGTGTGACATCTGCTGCTCCACTTGTATCTACCAACCACAGGGGGTCCAGCACAACCCCCTTCTGACACATATAAATATATATTTGCTGTTAAATTACCTTTTTGTTTAGAAGATTACAATTAGTTCTTTTGGTTGCTTATTTACAGCATTTTTCCAGGAATGAGAGGTGAGCTGACTGACATTTAATTTCCATATTTCTTTTTTTCCCCTTCCTAAAAACAGGCATGACATTTCTTGGTGTTTTGCATCCCAGGCTCACATCCTGCATTCATTCCCCAGGATAACTCCCAACCATTCCAAAATCATTCTGTGGGTTCTCCAGGTAACCTAGATAAAGATCACCTGTCCAATTGATTAAGAAATATTTAAGCTATGACATCAAGTACGAGGGATGGTTATATATGTAATAAAGATGAAATATTGCTTGTTTTCAAAAGCACTGTGATGTTCTCATGTTTTTTATTATTACGTATTTCCAATTTATTACCTCAGCAACACTGCCTGCTCTATCATTCCAGCTAGGCAGGGAGCACTTCTGGTCCCCAGGATATGGTTTGTGGCCTTGAAAGGATATTGAGTTAAAAAGAAAATTAATGTGAACTACATTAAGCCCCTCAATGCATGCCTCACTTTTTAAAACTGAAGCTAAATCACAGAAGCACAGGCTCCCAGGTTGGAAGGGGACCTCAAGGGCGATGATGTTTGATAATTCTTCCCAAGCCTCCATGGCAATCCAGCCCTGAGCATGTGCTGCTTGCTCTGTGCTGCAGCTGCTCCCAGTTCTCCATCTGGAGGACTCCAGCCATCCAACATAATTCCCAAGGTAAATCTCAGGCTCTGGGAGCTCCTGAGGAAGTAATTTAGATGCTTGCTAGAGCAGCTGATAAAAATAGGAGATTTCCTCATCCCATGCTTTGTAAGACTCTGGATCAGGACAGAGGGAATGGAGAAGAGGAGAAGAGGAGGAGAGGAGGAGAAGGGGGGAAGAGGAGAAGAGGAGAAGAGGAGGAGAAGGGGAGAAGGAGGGAAGGGGAGAAGGGGAGAAGGGGAGGTTTCTGCATGTCCTGGGAGACCAGCAGATCAGAACACACAAAGCCCCATGTCTGGAAGCCAGACTTTATCTCTCCCTGCTCTACAAATGAGGAATGGAGAGCCAGAGGTGAAGGTGGAGAGAAACTTTTGCTTGTTTTCATTGGTTATGGTACAACACAACTTGATCCATGTAGGAATGTGCTCCTTAGCCTGGGGTCTCTTGACCATCAATTTCTTGTTCACTGACTACAAAAAGCCAGCTGATGTCCTCTTTTGGAGTGATGCAAGCCATTAAAACATTGACAAATGCAGTGTCGGGCAGGGAAGAGCAGCAGCAGAGAAGCAGCACAGCCCCCCAGAACACCTGGCTATGTCACACACTGAATATTGATGCAAATTCCACACTCAAGTCATCCTTCAGTGGACTTAACTACTTAAAGTAACTAAATGTACATAAAGAGGCCATTTACACAAACCTAGTTTTTCGTAGTATTTCTTCAAGCAAGTTCCAAATGCTCTGGGGCCAGGAATGGGAATTCTTTTGTGTTAAGAAAAGGATGTTGAACACAATCTTATTTGCAAAGTCTCTCCATTTCCCAGTCAGCTCTGGTGTCTGAGGTCACAGAAGTGACATTTTTGTTTTGTTTTTGCAAAGCAATGAATGTTTTAACATTTTCCATCAGTAGTATTTGTAGTATCTAAGGCTGGCCTGTTCCATGGCCTTCTACCACTTGATATTTAAAGGCTTGCAGATAATTGTGGAATATTTTGCATATTACTTGGTGCTGTATGTACTGTTCATAAATATGTATTACCTGGCACAGCTTGTGTACCAGTCATAAAAGTTTAATAGATTTAAGAATTACCTTAAGAAGAACAAAAATTGTACTGGATATTTGTGCATTTATGAGCACATACACCCTACCCTTGTAATTCATTTGCAAATGAAAAAGGAAAGAGAATAGAAAAGGGATTTTTCTAATCACACCTTTGACAAAATAATGGCATCATTATCTTTCCTACATTAGGTAACTGTAGAATATTTCACTTTCAATGATTTACCTTCACTGTTTGTTTCTGTAAAATCTTTCTCATACCTGAGCAAATTGCAAAATGTAATTTCAGAACTCTAAAAAATCTGCTAATTCAAGAAGGTAGTGCTCTAAAAATATCTCTGTTATCAGAGGTTTCCAGGAACTAGATGTAAAAAGGGAGAACTAATTCTTAGATTATGCAGTGTACCGATATGAAAATCCATTTGATTAAAAATACAGAAAAACTATTTTTTTTCAACCAAGCCATAAATTTGATTTGTCTCCTTCCCTCTCAATTTTTAAGCTAACAGCTCCAACTTGTTGCTTTATCCCAGCCTCTTTCATGCCTCCAAGTCTAATGGAAAAGATCCGGAGTCACCTCAAATACCCCGTTTGTCACTCTGCAGCACCAGCACCACTCAGAACTTCAAAGCATCAGGACAGACCAAATTGGGATCCTTGTTTTTCAAAAGAACTGGCTCCACAAGATAAGAAAATCTTCATTAGCTCCTCTCTTATGGAGACAATGAATCAATTAAGGAATTCCGACTCCACAGTGAGGGGCCAGAATGTGACTGTACCCCTGAGATAATTCAGTTTAAAACGTGTAAAACTTCCAGTGCTTTAGATACTGCTGATATTGGAGCTGGGTCTGGGAGGGCTCTGGGTTTTCTGCTCTCATGGCACTTTTGTTTTACTGAACAGCACTGGGGCATGGCCATAACAGAGGCTGCTCTCTTTGTCCTTCTGGAGCTTTCCAAAATGAAGGATTTGCTCGAGTATTGGTTTCTTTTTAATTTCAATGAAATAGTTCACAGATTAGAAAAATTCAAATTATGGCTGGTAAACATTGCATACCACAGAAAGCATCCTGTGTGATAAGACCATCCTTAGTTTTCATAAGTGGAAGGATTCCAATTCCCTTTCTGGTGTTTGCAACTGAGCTCCTGAGAAGATACTGCTCAAAGATCCTTATCGTGGGAAATAAATTTGAATAGTTCATTTTCTGGAAGGCCTTGAATAAGTAGCTTTCTTATGCATTCATTCTTTAAAATTACTCAGTTTAATACAGTCAGTGCCACTGTTTTATTGTTCTCCTTTTACATTTATTTTTAGCACCAACATCCAAACAAAGCATTACGACTATAAACCCCCACGGGCTGGTTTGACTTGGAATTAAAAAATGCAGCGCTAGCAGGGGCAAATGGGGAGATATTTTTAAGTCACACACATAAATTAGGCAGAGGGAAAACAGCTTGCATTGGATAAGTTTAAATTTAGATCTGGTAGTGCAGTTCTCGGCAGCATTTTGCAGTACATCCTAGCCTGAATAAACACAACAGTAGAGTGGAGTTACTAGAAATCTCCAGGTAAATTAGCAGCTCCATCCACAGCTGATAATGTGCAATACTGCCCAAGTTATTCTACTTCATGAAAGCGAAGCCCCATCTAGACAAAATTACACTTTCACAAACTTTTTCTCAAAAAAGCCCCCTACAACTCCTGATAAAAGTCCTGATTTCAGTTAAAGTCAAAGCACTCTTGCATGTCTCCTGAAACAATTCCTTCACCAATGCATAAAGGGGCCATCATTGGGAATTTTACATGGGAAAGGAATTAATCTATAAAATATTACAGGGAAAACTTAACCTAAGTGTGATATAAAAATTATAGAAAACTTATTTTGGAACAATAATGGGGGGGGGGAGGAGGAAATGTATCTTTTTTTTTCTCTTAAGGAAAAGTGTTTGCTTCCTGAATTATGAATCTGAATTTAGCATCTGACAGATTACTCTTGAAATCACAGTGATTCATGTTTTGGGCTTTTTTTTGCCACCTTTTATGCATGTAAGCTGACAGCAATATGGATATATATGAAGTCTATATACGATTGTATAAATTAATCGAATCCCTTGACACAAAAAGAAATAAAAATGGAATACTGGAATGGAGAATTTATGAACGAGGATTTAAACACAACTTTAAAATCAAGAAACTTCAAATCAGAAATCCTGTGGAAGGTGGCCTACAAAGGAAAAGTCCCAAATCTGTGAGGACAGGGGCAAAGCCCAGCCATACCCACATGCAGGCACTGAGATACAGTTATTAAAGGTGCTGAGAGGAATTCAATTTCCAGGCTGGAAGCAGAAATATCAGGCATGAGAGGGGATTTCTGCAGAGACTCGAGTAACTGCTCTGGCTCACAGATATTGATCTGAGCATGCAGATGAAAGGCAAACACAGAGCTGGGCTTACAGACAAGCCAAAATATTATTGCTGTCACAAGATCAAGACATGTCCCTTTCCCCCTTTTTAATTAGGCACTTCAGAAAGTGTGCAGTGTACAGGTCCTCCTAATTTCACCAATAACTGTGAGTAAATTCCCTCTTCAGTTTAAATGCAGGATTAAGCTGGTTGCTGAATCAGCTCACTCTGCCTCTGGAACTGCTCAGACTGCTACAAATTTAGGAACTACTTCTTAGAGATGCAGAGTTAGTCAGAATAAATCCTGTACCACAGTTCCCTCAGTTACTAGGTCTTTTAGCTTGTGCTTTTAAAGGGACACAAGCAATGAATTGCAATAAGTCAAGCTTCCTGTGCTCTTCTAACATTTATTTTCTTTCTATTACAGTTGTTTGGAAAGCAACTGTGGCACAGCAATCTTGCCAGGAAGCCCCAAAAGCCCATCTGGATTCTGAAAAGCAGATATTGCTGCTTGACTCTGGAGTTAACTGGTCAGGCTCACCTCACCCTGGGAATACAGATAAATATACTGTAGTAGTGTATTATAGTGTATATAGTATGTGATATCTATATATTTATATATATAGGATTTATATGGTATATTTACTCTAGAGGGCAGGGCTGGGAAATTAGAGATAGAGGCATCATTTCCTCCATGTCCCACCCTGTTCCATATGGAAAGAACTGAACATGTTCTGGCTTTTCTGGCATTTATAATATAATATATACATATAATAACAGAAGTATCAGGAAATTTCTTGTTCCTGCAGACAATTAATGCCCGAATACACAATGTATCTGCCACAAACAGCCTCCCTCAGCAGATTCAGGGCCGGGGCCATTTCCTTAATCAGTGTTTGCCTGAGGCACAGCACATGAACATCCCTAAATTGCTGCCAGGGTTCCTCGATCATCCTTTGGTTTCAGAATGAGAATTTCTGCACCTCTCAGCACAGCCATTCCCAGCCTGGCAGATGTGCAGGCCACACAGCCCTGGCAGCTGCTGTGAGGGGTGCCAATGACATGAGAGGTCCCAAGCCCATGTGCAAGAAGAGGTCACAGACAGTAAGTGGTGAAGGAGATACGGCAAAGGAGTCCAAACCTGCTTGGAAACTGTCATTCCTTTAAGGCAGAATTTGACAAGAATTCTGAAAATGCTGTCAGGTAATTAAAGACAGATGCTACAATTCCTGACTTTAAACGAAGTCAAGACCATTTAACACTTTGCACGATCAGAATATTAAACAAATATGATCAGAGAGGATTGTATCGCACATGAGAAATAAGGGCTTATGTTCTGCATCCTTACTGCAGCTTTATGAAAATCAAAAACCTTGTCCAGCCTAGGAAGGAATATTCAAAGGTTTCAGACCTTTTGGTTTCAAAGCATCTGCTTATCAAAGGTACAGTTCTGTGCACTGTGAATGAACAAATCAGCTGCATAAACTTCAGATATTTCAAGCACATCTTGGACTCAGAGATGATACCCTTGTCATTTTTAATTTTCACTTAAAAAACCATTGATTTTGCTTCTTAAACACATCCCCACACTCTACAGACTCAGACACAAGATTGCAGTGGCTGAAGTCTCCCAGCACTCACACCCAGATCCTGGGGAACCTCAAGTGGGGAACCTCTACTTTCTGTTAAAACCACCTCTGATAGTCCCATATCATAATCTTCAATAAGTTACATGGTCATTTAATCAAAATTCCATTTCAGAAACTAGACCAGCTTCTCAAGATCTAAGTTCTATAAAACAAAAAAGGTGATGTTTAAATAAGCAATCCAGTACGAGTGGAAGGCTGAGGTGCCTTGAGGAAGAGTGTCAGAAGTCCTAATGGTCACTGCACAATTTCCAATTCCAACTAGTAGAACAAATCCACAAATAATTAGGTTTAAAAAAACCCTAAACCCCCAAACAACAAAAAAACATAAAAGAGGGGAAAACTTCCAGATGTTTAAGGCAAAACAAGTTTTTCTCTACACATCAGACCGATGTGAGATGACTTTTGACACCAGCTCTGTCTACTTAAAAAACCCCTTTTGTACCTAACCTGCAAAAACAGCTCTCACTGATGAGTTATGCCATTGGAATGTGGTATTTTGATGTGAGATAAAAAGTCATCCAATTTGAGAACATGTTTGGGAAAATAGCATGAGCAGCACTGAAAAGCAGCTCACTTTGAAAGCTACTACAGTAAGGCAGCTTCATATGGAAAAAAAAGTGCTTTTATTTATTTTTACACATCACCTCCCACAAGTGTTAAGACTGTTCACCTTCTGGCATATACTAAAAGCTCTTGCTGAGTTCACAGACATCAAAGATTTACTGGATTCCACCACATGGCTTAGCGCTTGCACAGAATTCTTTTATAATAGTGGAGGAACGCTACTAGGAAGTGACCATAGATGATGAATCTGAGAGATCTACTGAGGTGTTTTCAAATTTTATAGTACTGTACAATATAATTCTAGAATATAAATAACAATAACAGCTTCTAGAGGTTAGCCTGAATTAAAAACTTTCAATACACTGGATTGGTGTTAACAATCACTGCACACCACCTTTGATATCTACAAAAGGAGTTGATGTTATCCCCACTTTTTTCCCCTTGGGATCATTTGTGACCCTGGAGACAACAGCACAGACAAGAGATTTGGCTCCAGCACTTGTTCACACCAGAGCAGAGATTTATCACAGGTTCTTTTTACACAGCTCCTGCCTAAGATGGACAACTTGGCAACCTCAACATCTGCATTTTTTCTATCCAAAATCCATTTCAGCGATGGGCGTCGAAGCGCTCTGCAAGACAGATTGGATGTTTATTTCCTAAAAGTGAATATACAGGGTAAGTTCAGGCAGAAGGACGGAAGAGAAAGGGAGGAGGGAAAGAACATCAATAATTTAGTGTTGTCTTTGTTAATTTAATAACTCACTGAGGTATTCTATTAAAGTGTCATGTACTAAAAGCACCTCTTCAGAAGGGATGCCAAATTCTCTTCAGTGTCAAGGAAGTTTAAGCCTCCAAAACAAACAGATACCTTTGTCTAAGAGCATTCAGCTACTTTGTATTCCTGCCTGCTAATGTCTCATGTGAATTGTTTTTAGTGGTAAAATTTTGTCTATAATGTGCAAGCATTGCAGCACTTTGAAGTAATGAAACCCAATGGACCCTTCATCCTTATTCTGTTTATGTTATATAATTATAAACTCATTATTTTTATATAAAATGTTACTCTAATCTAAAAAAGGATGCTACAAGATACAGCAAATCAATCTGTCAACCTTGCAAACCAAACATACATCTGTCAACCCCACACTAATGACAATTGTTGTTTGGAATGGAAAAGACTTATGATCATAAATAGCAAAACTCAAAAATTAAAGTGAACATTAAGCTGAGCTGTTTTCCTGCCTCTTTTTCACCCTCGCTAGCAATAAAGACTCTGACACCTGAGCCCTGCTAGCTTCCACCTGTGCAGCATCACTGTGTGCACTGTGCATGATCTCAGCACAACCACTGAGCCACTCCTGGTCCTTCTCCACATCCCAGTCCTGAGCATGGAACTCCTATTTTAAAAGCCCTGATTACTGCTCTCCCTTATTCTGGCATTAATATCTATCTTTGAAACTCCATTACTATGCATGGACTCAAATTATTTTTTTCAGAAGTGAATTATTTTCACTTATATATCCAATGCTCCTTATAGTCATGTCCTGTGGTGTTTTGGCTAAATCAGTCAGCAAAACCCTAAGGACTGTGTTTGGTCTCTTCTTTTTCTCCTCATCACAGTCACTATCAGAGGAGCAGCTTAACATCACTGGGGTTTCTTATCAACTGTGCCAGAAGAATGGCTGAGTCACCACCACAGCCATTCCTGTGGCAGTCAAGCATCAGGAAGGGAATCTCCCTGTGCTCTAGGTTTGTACTGCATTAAAAAAAGAAGAGGTAAAGAGCAGAATAAGCCCCCACAGCAGCACAAGACAGTGGTACAAGACCTACTACCACAAGGAAATCTATTTTCAAAACAGCTGGAATCCCACATGAGAAATCCTTACTCATTCATGCAAGAAAACATTTCTGTTGTAAACTTTCAGGGAACTGAAAGCTGCTTGTGAGGAAGGAATGGTTTGTCTAGGAACAAATTATATGTGCAAGATGACAACACAGAAGTATGGAGCTGGAAGGGACATGTGCAGAATTGCTGTAATCAACACTGATTGGTAATTTTTTTTTGACACTAAGTTTTGTGAGACAAGACTGTATCCTGTCATAAGTATATTGTGCTTACTCCCTTGAGCCAAGATCATATTTTATCCAGCAATGTAATTTTTCTGTTCAAACCTGCTGTCAAAGCACAGAGAGACAAGTCTCAATAAGGAAAAGGATGCAGTCGACCAGTAAATTATTCCTCTATATTACTACTCTTTTTTATCTTAAAGCTTCTCTCTTGCAAGAACTTTAAGCAGTTTATTTTTATGATGTTTTATTTGTTCTGCAAAGTGCTGCTGCCGAGTGGTGTCTCCACTTCAGTTAATGCAGAGTAATCCTGTTATACAATACAAGCCTGTATTCTCCAGAGTTTCAAGGTAACAGCTTTTCTGTTCAGACTCCAGAAGATAGGATGTTTTCTCTGCTGCTCTTCACGCTTCCAGCTGCTCTGACAATGATGGTATTTACAGCTGGGGGAAAATGCTTAATAAAATTACAAGTATCTGCTAGAGGAGGATTCAGGCAGCAACGTGCCATCAGCTTGGTCTCTCTCTGACATGTTAGAGCCATCCTGAAATAAATCCTGAGTGAAGGCAAACTGCACATTTCCAGTCCCACCTGGCTTCATGTCCAACCTTTATACTGCACGTCTAATTCTGGTTTTAGGCAGCACATGACTCGAGTGCAGGAAAGGACAGGTGTGATCAGAAAGATTTGCCTCACCTCTCCCAGTTTAATTAGTCACATCTCCATTTTCACACCGTGCCCCCAGGTCCCTTTGACAACACCAGAGGTGAAAGCTGCACTTACTGCAAACACACAGCAGCACTGCAAGGGTAAGATCAGCGTTCTGCTGCCTGTGCCATGCAGGACTGTGCTCTGAGGACTGTGCTATGAAGCAATTTCTAGTAAAGAATGGGAGTGGAACACTCAATAGAAAATTCTTTAGAGTTTTTAACCGCAAATAAAGAGCACTCATGCTGTGGTAAGGGCATAGGATGCACACAGATGGCATTGCCTGCTAAATGCTCTGTTTCAAACAGGTCCATCTAGCAGGGGGTCCAAGATTTGGAAGAAATATTAAAGCTATGAGGATGCAAGATAAAGCATTGCCTGCCTATAGGCAAAGCCAGCAGGTAGGAGAGACCTCAGGCACAGGAAAACATCCCCAGTCTTTCCCAGATATTTGTTTCTCAGTCATAAATATCATTTGTCAACAACTGTCCTGTCCCCACTGTCCCATTGACAATGAAAGGGTCCAGTTTATATTCCAGCCATTTTTAAGCTTATGTTTTTTGTGTTCTCAGCACAGCTTAGCACTCCAGAAGATTTTCTGAACAAGCCCAGTCACTCTCTGGAGAATGCTTACTTCAGTAGGTTCAAATCTTAAAAAAGTGTAACTTAAATTGACTTCCCAGCTGACACTGTGGTACCTTCTAAAGGATCTTTTTCTCTGAGCTTGTTTCTGCCTGTAATCAGCATCCTGGCAGAAATCTTATCACTGTCAATCAGGATGGAAATATTAACTGGGGAAAAACATGTCTATTTAGGCATCCTTAGTTTCATCAACTCTCTAGAGTTTAATTATGAATAATTTTAATGTACAGGCAGAGATTTAAGAACTGTGTGAATAATACATACAGATAACAAAACAAAAGACAGAATCAATAGTTGAATAAACGACAAGGGTCAGATGAACATTTTCGGGGAACAAGAAATATTTACTGTCTTACTCTTCAGTGATCACTTCTGAATAAATTCATACTATCACTAAAAGTAGCATAATTTATTTAGAATAAGTGGGTGGAAAGGTAAGCGTCATAAACCAGCTTTTAACTGACAGCTCATCAGAACACTCTACTGAAGATGATAATGTATTTTGGAAAAGGCTTTAGGAAGAAAAAAATAATTTTAAGGCTGAATAAATATTTGTAGATATGATGCTATGCCCTCAAGAGTCCTGTTTACACATTGAGGCATATTTTGTCAGCAGAGAAAAGCATATTAAATAAATATATCCCTGTTTTTCCATTATGCACAATATAATTGTACAGGAGGGGAACGCAGGAGCCAGTGGCCACCATTCCCCACTCCTGCCCCATACAGAGATTCCAGACTGGATTAGAATATTGGAAGGAAGAGCTGAGTTAACAAAGCACACTCACAGAGCTGGTATTTTACTGGAGTGAAGATGCACGTGGAAGGAACCTGGGACAGTGGTAGGTGTCCCTGCACGTGGCAGGCATTGGAACTGGATGAGCTTTAAGGTCTTTTCCAACCCAATTCCACAGTTCTGTATTCCCAGCCCACTGTGCTGACTGAGTGAAGGATTTATGAGAACAAGTGAACAGAAAAATACAGTCAATGCATTTCTAAGATTGCAGCATTACTCACTAAAAACGCAGCAAAGTGACATAAACCAGACGTGAAATTACATACTAGGTCTGCAGGCAAAGCTCCAGCAGAAAGTTTAAGGTCTGGCTTCTCTCTCCTGAGAACACAGAATCGTCTTCAGATCTTCCTCAAAGTCCCTCTTCTGATGCAACACCTCTTTCCATCCAACACCTTGCCTTTCAGGGCACAAGCCAAGGTAAAGTTGTCTCCCTTTGATTTCTTTGTTGTCTGCATTTGTCTTGTCACCATTTACCAACACAAATAAAATCTCTGCGAAACACCACTCTGCTCTCTGCACTGCCCAGGCTCATTCTAGCTCTTCACAGAATTACTGACCTTAAAAAACCAGATTTTTAACTGGGTCAAAAACCACAAAAGATGGACAAATATTTTCTTTCCAATGGTTTCCGATGATGCCAAAAAGAAGTGACACCTACAGTGTGGGCAACTTTCAATATTCAGCGTTCAGATTTAAAGATCTGATCACTTTTTTCTGGGCTATTTTTGTGCAAAAGAAAACCAGATGAAAGCATAGTTAACAAATTCCTGGGTCAGAGATTTCTAGTCCTTTCTCACTCTGAATTAGGTGAGGCTCACAGGAAGGCAGTTTGCAGAAAGAACTGATTCTGAAAAAGCTTTCATCAGCTGCACTGGGAAAAGATGTTTGAATATCAAAAAAACATTTTTCTCCATCCCCACAGCACCAGCTAACTCTCTAATTTTAAACCTTTAAAATAAAACATCCAAGGAATGGGAAGACATGCAGTTTGCAGGTGATGATATTTGGAGTGTACGTCTGAGATGGAGCAGATTAGTGAAGCATGAACCCACCAAGCATTCAAACTGAGATGGAGGAAAAATGAGTTTGCATATTTTATATCAACAAAGTCTATGAAATACCAAGGAGGTAACGCTGATCTCACAAGTACTGACAGGATTTTCTGTGCAAGGAAAGTTCTCCTCTCTTGGTCTTCGAGTACAGAACGTCACCTCTGTCACTGAGAAAAATGATGTCACCACCTCACATTGTGATGAACAAACTCCAACATTCTTCTCTTTCATTACAAGCCTAAAAGGTACCAAACACCCCCAAGCCCTCTCAAAGTGATGTTTTAAACTGTGCATGTTGATTGTTTGAAAATTGTAGTTTCAGTCTATTAATTGTCAACTGATGCGTTTGTTCTTTGGCCTACTGAAAATCAGTAATGAATATTTACTCCAAGGTTTTCCACTTAAGATTTCCCATTTGATGATTACGATTCTATAAGTAAATAGTGAAAAAAATAATGTTATGCCAGAAAATGCTATAAAAAAAGACAAAAAATGTGCTTCTCCCAATCTTAAAGAGATAGTCAAGTTTTATATGCCTATAAGTGGAATTACATCATAAAATGTGAGAATCCATTCTTAAGTGTAAAAGCTGAAAGCCAAAAATTGTTCTAACAGTCCCATATCTAGCAAAAAAGTGGGCAGAAAAATAGTGAAACTCAGCAGCTGACCTATTTCGATTTGACAATAATCTCATAATTTTAATAAAGCAAAGATGCCCATCAGTGTGTCAGACTTTGTTCAATATTATCAAAATAGAAACTACATTGTATCCATTTGAATGAACCAAATTCAATCATCTGCCATTTGATCAATACAGTCAGGAGACTGACCCAGTTCTAGCTCAGTGGAAACAGCAGATTCCTCTAAAAAATTATTTTCTTTTTCTTTTTCTTTGAGTAGCCAAGGAAAAACTAGTCAAGAATCCATATGTGGAATTTCTTTTTTGTTCTGTCTCATAAATTCAATTATAATTCTAAAGACTCTTTTATTAATAATGTTCAGCTTCTTTAGCCAGGCTTCCAAAACAAATTAAATTAATTCTTTTTTTACCACAAGACTTCTACATTGTCTCCTCTATCAGAAGAAATTTAATGCAGATCCATAAAGCTGGCTGGATCCTAAGCTGCTCTCAAAGCTCCCACCACTGTGAGGAATTGTGTTCCTGCAGCTCCACTGAGTCCAGGAAAGACACACGAGCTTGAAAACTCATCTGCAAAATCCCTTCTCTTTGCTTATCCCTGAAACTGCTCAGCATTTCCCAGCTCCAAATAGCAGACAAATAATCCAGTCCCTCTAGGAGAAAAGTAAATCTTTACAATTTTCTCAGTTTAAGGAATCTTCTTTATCAATGAGTATAATACTGAGATTTACCACATCATCAAGTTCCAAAGCAACAGTTTCATTTCCAGCCATTTATTCCTTCTTGAAGTTCTAGTACAGCAAATGCTACATAATCTTTTTAGACTTAAATTTCAACTCTTTTAAAGTCTGAAGAACTGTTTTATCACTAATTACCATTATATCTGTGTGGCAAATGGATTTTTAAAGCTTAATTTAGTCACAGATTGGGAGATACACAAAAATGGTTGCAAGAAAACAGATTTGTGCTCATTGTGGCCACAGGAAGCTCTACCAATGGATGTAAAATGACAAAGTTGAGACATTTTTGTCCATTATTATATTTACTTCAAACTTTAAGGAACTGAGAGAACCACAGACATTCCTTCATATGTGCAATCACTGGATCATTTTGTTCCAAACTCTTTTCAGTTCCTAATTTTCTCAATGCTGGAATATTTCAGCTGCTTCTGTTCACCTTCTTGACCCTTCTGGGCTGACAGTGTCTAATTTTTGACTGCTCTAATTTCTGTTTGTCCAACACTTACATTTTCATCCCTGTTTGATGAAAGACAACTTTGGTTCAGGCTGTACAGAGAACAGAGGAAAAAAGAAAATTCACTAAAGTAGGAAAGAAGAGTCAAAGCCTGGGTAGGAGGTGAAAAGGGCATAATCAGCTCCGTAAGCAGGGAACTAAGAGAGCCTCAGCTCAGCTCCAGGCTGAGCTCCCAGGGGGACACTCAAATGTCTTAAAAGGGCTGGAGCTTTTCTCACACTGGATGCATTACTGGGCTCTCCCTTCCATCCTGCTTCACATTATCATCAAAACTTTTCAGGATTCAAGACATCTCTCCCTCTTGTCAACTTCTGCTGGAATCAGCCATGAGCTTCCAGAGGGACTCTGAAGGTCAGGAGTGGGCAGAGTCAGGGACAGGAAGGTGTGGGACAGGGTGGAACCTAAGAGAGGTGACAGACAACAAGAGAGGAAGTGGGAAGTTGAGGGCTTTTAAAATTATAATTTCATCTCAATGTTCTTTTGATTGTAAAATCATTCATTCTTTCAGTCTGAGAAATAAATCAATCTACTTAAGTTTCCAGTTTCAAGTTTTGGAGATAAAAGAGTTTCTCCTTATTTACCTTTCTGAGTAAGAGACACATGAAAAGGGAGTGAAGTAGAGGGACAAGGGAGGTTATTATCACTCTTTCACCCTTCTCAATACATGTTTACATTCTATGCTTAATCTGCAATTTACTACACTGCTTACTACCACTTGTACTGATCTTTTCAATTATTTAAAAAAGTAATTAGATAGATTATAATGTCTGGGTGGAATGTGGTGCTTTTCAGTGCTGCCTTATTCCCTACATATCCATAGCTGCAAGTTCAAGCTAAAACCTTTTTCAGTAGTATCTGCTGGAGAACCCCACATCATTAACTCATTTCTCACAGTTTATCAGGCTGTCAACGTGTGGACGTGATTTTGGTCATTCACAGCTTTGACTGAATGTCAGTGAATGACAAGAAGTGAGACACCCTCTGAATCTCTGCTTCTCAAGCCATTGAGCCATCAAACATCTTTCATGGCCCCTCCAGTCTCCCTAACTAAATTCCACTAAGGTAATACTGCTGCTGCCTGATTAATTCATTTTCCTATCATTTCCCACTGTAGTGTACCACTCTTGCTTTATTCCACCATCTGAATATTTCAGTTTTACATATTTTCCTTCCCTACTGAGTTGCTTCTATAATTTCCCCATCTCTTTTGCTGTACATTGCTTTCATGTTTCCTCCTGCTTCTCCAGATCTCAGTCTTTTGAATCATTTCAGTCCCCTCTGCACATGTTCCACTTTTATACTGTGGGATGCTCCCCTTGCTCCCCGGCATCCCTTCATTCCAGGAGATCATGGACTGACCTCGGGCACAAGCAGCAGAACCAGCAGGAGAAAAGTCAGTGTTCAGTGTAACACAGACAACTGAGAGAGGCTGTGTGGCACACCTGGGGGAGAGGCACTCACTGAAAACCGTGGCCAACAGTGCAATCACTTTGTCATCACACACAGCCACTCTCACACGGCTGATGATAATTCACATTGTTGTACAGGTTCAGAGCAGAGCAGGCTCTGTTTACCTCAGAGACATCAGCCCGTGCTCACCTGCCACTGGCCAGAGCTGGGAGCTCAGAGCCATTAGAGGCAATAAAATCATAAACCCCACAAAAACTGGCCACAAATAAATAGCAGGCACAGCAACCCATCCCTGAAGAGGAAACTGGTGACAGCTCCCTGTGCTGCCATTCCTTTCAAAGTCACAGAAACCCTTTTGAACCTCTTGTATTCCCCTGACTAATGCCATCATTATTTCAACACTGGCTGTTCAGAGTGAAACAGGTGCTATCTTGTCAAATGAGCCTCTCAGCTTTCATCATCCCAGAGTTCTTCATTGTGTATTGTTAAGCTGACAAGGTTTTGGGTTGCCTGGATACCAGGTCATGCTGATATAACTGCTAGTGATCTCTGCATAACCAAACTTTGTTGGTGAGAAGCAGGCGAGGGGAGGAACGGCGTGGAAAGGAATTGTTTTATTCCCATGTCATCCTCCCAGCAAAAAGAAGTTCCATGAGTTTATCTCAGAAGGCTGGTGGAATGCTTCCAGCACCTGATTAAAATGATTCACTCTGTAATAAGCCAGCATTTCTAGTCTCATTTCTAAAAGCTTTTCTCCCTCACTACTTACAACAGTCTGCTAGATTCCTAAATAGAAGGGAGAGATTAATCTGTGCTAAATTACTTGATGCGGGTTTAAAATTATTCTGGCAGAAAAGTAGAACAAAGTTTGCCCAAGGAAGCAAAGAATGGAGCATCCACCCCCCTCCTCCAGTTCAGAATTCAGTGATGAAAATACCCCAGGAGCTGCAGCACCGTCCAAGTCACAGGAATACTTAAACTCAGTTGAATTAGATTTTTGTTCTGAATTTTCTTTATCTCTCTCTCAGGACAGATCGCTCTCAGAAATAAATCTTTTTCAGCCACATGCTTGCCTAAACTTTACCAGGAAATTTTTCTGTAAACATGATGCTTGTAGGAAGATTGTTATAGGAGAGGGTTTGTTTTATGTAAACTGGTTTTTGGCTTTCCTAGCAGTGAAGTTTTATTCACAAGGCATCATTTTCCACTGAGATGCTGGAGACTCATCGTTTTCTTGTCCTGGGACAAGAAGGTTTTCCACAGTATTGCTTTAGACAGAAAAGAGCCCAACCTCACCTGCAATTTCCTGCACAAAAGCTGTGACTGAATTCCTTAAAACAACCGAATTTCATAAAATGTTTCAGACTTTGAAGACACAAGTTGTAAAACTCCAAACTTCTGAAGCCATAAACAAAGCAGGAAATCCATCTTCATCAATGGCACTCGTTCTGCTGTACCCAAATAAAAAGGATTTGCCTAAATAACACACTTTGGCAGCTTACTCAGGCATATCAATTGAAATATTGAAGTTGATTGAAATGCTCCTCAAGCCTTTAATGTTTTAAGCTAATGTTATATGAAAGCCATCATCTATCACATGCAAGTTTGGAACCAGGCAGGCTTAGCCAAGTAACAAGTTTTCCTTGGATGATGTCCTGATGATTTTGGGCAGGCAAGTTTTAAAAAAGCCATGAAAGCCACTTTTCTCTTAAATGGAGAAAAAGATGTCCAGCCATGCACATAGTTCATCTAGTCTGCTAATTAATAGGAATCTTCTCAGCACCTTCAAGACAGTAATTACTAAACACAGCAATTAAAAATTATGAAGAAATGCTCTTGATCACAACTGGTGAAAAAAAGAGATGCTAAATGGGTTGTTTTAATTTCCAATCAAGCAAACAAAACTTCATTCAGGCCCTGGGCATTGTAAGAAAAATAAAATTAAAACAGACACAAGGAGCAGGCCTGTAGGATAGGGGTGGGAGGAAGTGAAGGGACAGAAAAGAAGAAAGAGAGCTGCTGTGTGGTGGAAAGGACAGAAACTGAAACTGAAACGATACAACAAATTAGATCAAAAAGACGTGATTTAACATGAATTAATATCAAGAAATCACAAGGAAGTTGGTGGGTTATTTTACAAACCTCAAACCATATTGAATCGATCCCTTGTTTAAAGGCAACAACTTTATTCTTACAGCTCCAAGAAAAACTTGAATTGCTGTCATTCAGGAAAAGAAGCCAGAACAGAGACATTTGAGTCGGAGTTCACGTGTGAGAGTAGCCCAAATCTGACGGAAGGAGTTCATCTGACCTCCTCCTCCTATCACTGCTCTACAGCTGGAAAACCAAAAGCCCGTGCAGGGAAAATGGTGATGATGCAGCTTTACAGTGCAGCAGAACTTATTTGCAGAATTGAAATTAAATGGGAGGAAAACAGGTTTGAGAAAATGCACACATCAAGTGACTTCCTACCCAAAGCCTTCTGAATTTTTTGAACGTGAACCCGTGGCTCCAAAGCAGAGCCATAAAATTCCCCCAGCCCCTGATGGGCAATGCTAATAGGCATGCAACTTGCAACACTTTTTAACATGTATTTTTAATTTAATCCATTAGAACCACAAAGGAATAATGTATTAAAGTGATAAGTCTGTACATTCAGTAAATAAATATCAAAGTGAGAGTCATGAAAGCTTTAGGAAAAAAAAATCAAGTCAGAAAAGAGAAAAAAAAAAAGAAAAGAAAATTAAAGCCCTTGAAGGAATACATCACAGAAAAAAATAAATTGATCTACTAAATTAATTAAGTAAATTGATTGTAAAAATTTACTACCCTATGCAGTATAGAATAAATCTCACGGGAGGTAAGTTAGCAGAGTCAATTTGAGCCTTTCAACCATGAGAAACTTGTAAAGCACCTCATAAACCCTCTCAATAATACCATAGAAGAAAAATGAAAATTTTCTATTCATGCTGAATACCTCAAGCAATAATCTACAAAGTACCATCCTGCACTGCTTTTTGCTACATGTTGCAAGACTGTCCATTTTTATTAAATCCAAAATAACAAAATATATGGTTCCTCCAAAGCTGATTTATTTAATTATGTTCTCAGGATATGAAAATTTTAAAATAAAAAGGATCTGCTTGTTCTGCTTCTTTCAGTTGACTTGTTGAGCCTTTTATTCATTAGCTATAAATAAAATAATAACTTCAGAACTCAGCACCTTTGGGAGGCGA
This sequence comes from Leptocoma aspasia, assembly GCA_013399835.1. Lineage (NCBI taxonomy): Eukaryota > Metazoa > Chordata > Aves > Passeriformes > Nectariniidae > Leptocoma > Leptocoma aspasia. The sequence continues at coordinate 434,946 of VXAX01004958.1, forward strand.
GTGCCTTACTAAATTTCCTACCCCGACAGAAGAACTGCCTATGAATAATAACCAATTCCTCTTAATCAGAGAGCCACGAATCACAGAATCAGCTATTTCTAGAAAAATCACAAGAGATCATCTGGATAAATCCTCCAGTTTAGGACCTGACAGCAAGACCTGGGTTATCTCAAGGAGCAATTTGTCTTATATTTACAAAAATTACCTGTAAAGGCCTTGTCAAAAGCTCTTCCCACCGCAAGGTATCAGTACCCATTATTTCTGTTGCTTACAAAAACTTGCCGAACCCAAATCTCCCTTATAATAAATTATGCTCATTTATTTTCTTGTTCTATCTCCTTTCCCCACCAGCTATACAGAAGAACTCAACATCATCCACTTAATAATCTGTGCTAGAAAACGTTATCATGTTCCCTCCTAATCTTCTCAAACTAAACAAATCCCATTCCTTCATCTTTTCATCATTTGCCAGTTCTTCTGGGAGAATTGCTTGCTCCACACTGACAGTGTCTCACAGCTTTGAGGAGATTTGATCTTTTTCCAGTTAACCCAGCAACAGACACAAGGAAATAATTTCTAAATTCATAAAGAACCGGTTGTGATCATGAAAAGCACTTCAGTCAATGCTTCTAACTGATATGCTAATTAACAGAGATAACCAGTCTTAATCAAACTAATTACATTGCAGATTAAAGGTATTTGGAATTTAACACAGCTTCCCCTACGTATCTACATTACATTATGGTGACCTGAAGCAGCAACCTGGAATAAATATGTTAATATGTTTCTTTAAAGAATTCTTAACACATAATTTAACTGCAGAACGTAAAAGGCAAGAGTGAATAAGAAGACATAATGGTTGTTATGATTTCTGCTCTTGTTTAAACTGTGGGGGATGAAAAACCAAGCCTGTCAGCTCTGGTAAAGACAAAAACACTTGGGACCACTGGCTTGAATTTCAGTTTGTTGCTGTTGTGATTGTCAGGCCAGTCCCAGGGCTCAGAAACACAGAGGTGACACTGGGAATACAGAGCCTGGTGTGCCTGGGACACCACGGGCACCACCTGCTACCATACCACCCAGTGGAGGTGACACTGGGAATACAGAGCCTGGTGTGCCTGGGACACCACGGGCACCACCTGCCACCATGTCACTGATGTTCTCCTGCAGGATCTGTGTGACAGACCACGGGATCACTTCCCCGAGGATGGGGCCGTGTGTCCCAGCAGAGGGGACTGAGCCCCAGCCCTGCAGGGTGACTGTGCCCCCAGGGGTGCCCCGTGCTTTCCCCACGCTGGAGGGTTCAGTGTCACTGGAGCAGCACCAGCCAGGGTGGCTGGGTGAGCACTGGGGGGTGGTGTGTGGGTCAGGGCTGTCACCCTGAGCTCCTCAGCTCCCGCTGCCCACCCACAGGGTTTCACTGGCATCCAGCACCTCCTGCTCACACAGCATCAGCCAGAGCCCCAGCTGCCCTGCCTAATTCTTCACAGCAGAGCAGGTCCCACAAGGTGATCCTGAACTGCAGAGTGCATGAAATCACCGTCTGTGCTCGGAGAGGTATTTTATTTATCGACTCTGTTGTGAAATTCTCACTGCTCCTCTTAGATGGCAACCTGTTTGCTCTCCCCATTTCTGATACTGAGTGGCATCCTCCTTTTTGACCTTTTGTACCAGAGTTTTACATGAGGCCATCTGACAACGGTCTGAGGTGCAGAATGATAAAACGATGGCCTATAAAATATTGTCTGTACCCATTATTTCCTCCTGCATTATGTTTAGCTTGCTTTTGCATTCTCACAATAACAAATGCCACGGCAGGATCACAGTGTCATCGATGCCAAGAGGTTTCCATGGTATAGAAAAGTAAGAACATAAAACTGTTAAATATCTGCAGAAGCTGGAAGGAAAACAATGGAGTAATTTTATTTTAATTGCTGCCCGCACATTTTCTCGTAAGGTCAATTTGAGATGCATTTATTTAAACTAATTAACCAACATGCTTGTAAACGTGGTATTTGTTCTTCTTCTGCAGAGAACAAGAGCTGAGAGTGATAAGGCAAGTACAGCTCCTTTGCACTACATGAATTAATACCCACACATGGACATGCATAAAAGAAAAACTACAGGGGAAAGGAATGGTGGAGGAATCCTTTCTGTATATTGGCATTACAGCAGTAAATGAGGTAAAAACATTGAACATTTCTCAATATTCCAGATACAACCCTGGTATCAGCCATGAAATGAGAAAAAAAAAGTTGATTTCAGATGGAACTGAAAAATGCAGCCATTGACACGGTCACCTTAAAGCCGGGTGTTCATGCACCTAGACTAGGAGACACACCTTGTCTTCCAAGAGCAAGTTTGGTATTTTTAGGCCAAATCAGAAGTTATATTTAACACAGTGTAAATTGTGCCCATGTACACTCCCTAAAGTCCTTAGGTCTCTCTCACCGTGTCCCTTGTGAGATGTGCAGTAACATGAAATGGTTGTAACACAGGACACGCCCATGTGAAGAGGCAAATTAAATGCCTGATTAAAGAAGTTAGTACCCTCACTGTTTGTTCTTATTCTCTTCTTTAATTAGCTTCTTAATTGCTCACTTGCTCAAGCAGCTTAGTAAGAGAACACATCTGCACCAGCTGTAACAGGAGCTTTTACTTGTACGGAGACTTGCAGCCACTTGGACTTAGATTTCTTGAGGTGTTTTGGATTGATTTCCCCTCGAGATGTGAATGCCTTGCCTAAATCCAGGCATCTGGCACCAGGAGAGGTGATGGGGATGATGATAACGGTTGGGCACACGACACAGGGCACAATGCAGAGCTGTCCTGGAGCTGGGGGATGTGGGACAGCACCAGAACATGGCCTGAGTCACTGTCAGCAGCCACGACAATTAATGGCAAGAGACACAAAGCGGGGAAGATCTGATGGCTGCTTGGATGATGCCCTTGTAGGTGTCAGGCAGGTTCACCCAGGCTCTCAACCACCAGTGCAGCAAGTCCCAGTGCAACAATGCACAGAAAGGATTGCACTGGCAGCAGGGAATGGCATTAGACTGCCATAATTTCTAATTTTTATCCTTTAATTCAGTTTTATTGTAAATACATTCTAGAAATGCTTGTTGGGTCCTCACAGCGAGTAGCAGGATTAATCCAACCCCTATTTCCATGTAAACATTCTTTTAAAAGGTGAGTGAATTTTTGAAGTCTATCTTGAAGTATCAATTGAATTTCTCTGCCAGCACAGAGAATGTTTTTATTCTGTCCTTTCACTTGCTTAAAAAGGCCTCTTGCTTGAACATCCCTGGGAGCCAAGTAATCTGTTCAGAGCTACTTTCTAACAAAAGTAAGAATTTATTGCCATTTTTCCTTGGTACGATCCTGATATGATATCAAAATATCTGAGTTTTTAAGAGAAAGTTAAAACACACATAAATAACCCAGAGTTTAAATGCAGCTGAACAGCCACAGGCAGCAAGAAGAAGGTGCAAAATATTACATGGCAGAGACACTCCTGTAATCAGGAATTTCTTACATCACACCAACCTACTGAGAGTGAACCTCAATCCTAAGTGCCCCTAACCCTGTTATGTGTTTCATCAGTGCAGCCAGTGCTTGCTGTCTCGTGTTTAATGGGAATTTGGGCAGCACACTGAAGCTCTCCTGATCTGTCTTCCTCTGAGGAATCGTGTTCATCCGGAAAAATTACTCCAAAAGTCAGATGTAAACTTCAGTGTAACAAGCATTTCCTAAAAGCAACAAATAAGGACATTCCTATTTTAAGAGATAATAATTACTCTGGCCACCTGTCCTGTCTGCATTCCAGTCCTGAGTATTGGAGGATCAGGAAGAGTAAAGAGGGGATTTCCTTGGACACTTTGGTAGACTGAACAACAATCCATCACTTCAGTAAATTTAGCTCTTGCTGATTCTGTTATTGATGACTGCATGTAAATATTATAGTAAATCAACTACTACAATGTGCTAACCACTATAATATCTTAACTGCTATAATATATTGACCTTTTTTGTTGATAAAAAGTTCCATGTGCAGGAAATAATTTTCCATTCTCTGACATCATTACTGACGACCTGTTCTGTTGCCCCTTAGTAAACTACAGCAACTCTATGAACACTGGTTTTTTTTCTATTAACCTGATTAATAAAGGGTTCAATACGGAAAATTCCTAAACTCAACTTCTAGACCAAGTTAAAAGCATTCAACAGCTTGTAGGAGTAGCCAACAATGAACTGCCACCAGATAAGGGTTTGTAAGTGCTGTACAATTGCTTCGAGCCAGGAAGCATTAACCTTAAAACTGGACTGGAACTGAAGTACCAAAAAAAAAAAAAAAAACCAAAAGAAGGAAAAACCAAAATGCTCCTACAAGATGCAATAGCTTGCAAACAGATAAACAGAGGCTCATCAACAGCCTAATCAAATGCCACTCTACTGCAAAACTAATTTTGATTTTTTTTCCCTTATTCTGAATGACAATGAGTTTGTGATGAAAAAATTACCATCCATTCCCATAGGTTATGAATGCCATAAAAGGAACACTAATGCCAAAAATCTGCTTTAATTACTGCATCTGATCATGGTTAATTTAACCAATTCTAAAAGTTAAAAAAAGGAAGTCAAGAAGTGTCTGTGCTTTTTCACATCAACAAAAGCACTCAAGTTCTACTGTGAGCTTACCAGCAGTGTCTTCTGAAGAATATCTGTACTGAATCACTCCAAGTGAAGTGACATTTTACACATTTCTGGCCACAACACTGATGTCAGCATTTGCCCAGTTGCAGTTGTTCCCTCTGTGAGCTGGTGATGCCCAACATGAACAGGGACTAGAGGCAGAAATGGATGACTGGTGTAATTTACCACTGTGGTTTTGGGGTGCTGTTTGATGGGAGCTGTACTCTGAACCAGCTTCCTCTTCTCAGAAAGCACCTCCCTTGGAAACAGCCCTCAAGACACAGCGCCTGCTCAGGGTCACTGCAGCCCTACACCAGATCAGTCCCTTTCCTGTCAGATGTCACTGCAATAATAACCCAGTACAGTAACCAGCACTGCCTGATTCCCACTTGTCCTCATTCTCCTTAAAATCCACATCTGGGCTCACTCCTTAACCTGCCTGCAACCCTTCCAGCCCACCCCTTCTCCTTCTGAGCCTCTGTAATACATACTTACAAAATGTTCTTAGTACTGATATTTTATCTTCGTGATCTTTTATTTACATCAGCTAAAAACACAGTGTTCAAGTGATATTTATATTCCTGTGATTTCTATCATCTCATTGTAGGAGATGACAAGTTGATTGCAAGATGTGAAATTCATCTACATAAAACCCTTTGTGAAGATGCACAGGAAGGTGAATCTCAGTAACAAAGTAAATTAAACCATACTGCATTTGAGCACAATGAGCGAACATGTCAGAATATGCAAAGGAAAAAGCAGACCTGCCATGGTGACAGCTGTAAGATTCAAAGGTGCTGCTTTTCATTCCATCCCTTTCAACATCAGAAACTGATGTAGAACCACAGAATCATTTAGGCTGGGAAACCCTCTAAGAACATCAAGCCCAACCTGTTAACCCAGCACTGCCAAGGCCAGCACTGAACCCTGTCCCCACCTGCCACTTCTGCATGTCTTAAATCCCTCCAGGGATGGGGATTCCACTGCTTGTTCCAATGCCTGGCAACCTTTTTGGTGAAGAAATTGTTCCTAATATCCAACTTAAACCTCCCTTGGTGCAACCTGAGACTACTTCCTCTCGTCCGGTCCCTTGCTCCCGGGCAGCAGAGCCCGACATCCCCCTGCCTGCACCCTCCTGTCAGGGAGTTGTGGAGAGCCAGAAGGTCCCCCTGAGCCTCCAAGCTGAGCCCCCCAGCTGCTCCTGGTGCTCCAGACCCTTTCCCAGCTCTGTTCCCTTCCCTGGACACACTCCAGTCCCTCAATGTCCTTCCTGGAGTGAGGGGTGCTGACACATTTACACCCCTCATGTCTCTGCTGTCCATGGGGCTCCATCCTCACCTGCCCCAAGACAGGAGACCCAAGGAGCTCCTTAGCACAGCTTCCCTCAAACTCTGCTGCCACCAGGCTCATCTCCAGGAGTCTGGTTTTATCCCTTTCCCACTCCAAATCCAGTGCAGTGCGAGAGAAGACATTCTCCAAATAGGAAGTGCTTTGAGGAGCAAGGAGATTGTGCCAAACTGACCTCTAAAATTACAGAAATTGGCTGCCTTCATTTCAATTATGTGCACCTTGTAATACCCTATGAAATCACTGATGTGTTGGCCTGTTTCAGAACTCAATATATTTGACCCCATTAAAGAGGGATTCTGTTTTCCAAACATATGAAATAGTGTTAATAAACATATCCATTAGAAAACCAGAAGCAACCTGTTTAGCTGGGAACAGCCTTCCAGAAATGCTGATCCAGCTACCAGTATTTTTCTCATCTTTATTGATACACTTATTATTTCCATATAACTTCAGCCATCTATGATGCTGGGTTTTGTAATTGCTGGTGGCTGCAATTCCCCAACATTAATCTTTCTCAAATTATGTGGAGTTACTGTGTTTATTTTAAACCACCTCTAGTTATGCAGATCTCAAAAATGTCATTTCATGCATCGCCATATTTGCATTGTCACCCTGATCCTTCTGTGTTTACAGTTCCAGTTTCAGTGGGACAGTTCACAAATCTCTCAGCATACAGACAGATGATCAGAAGTGTCAAATTACTGGAGCTTAGAGAGTTTCCATGAGTCACCTGAGCCATGACAGCTGACTCTGTGTATCCTCTTAATCTGCTCAATTTACTGAGCAAATCATATAAACTGATTTATCTTCAAGGTTGTCACCAAAGGCTTATAATTATGTATAACAAAAATAATTTAAGCTACACATTATAGTTTGCAACTGGAGTGAGGAAAGAACAAATGCATCATTACTAAATCTCACAACAACCTTTCGTTTCTATTTTAGATTTCTAACAAGGACCATCCTCCTCACAGAGTTGTAGCTTTGCTCTCCCCTAGAAGGGAAGTGTGGTCGTAGTTTTGGATTCAGAACTGCTAATATTAAGATGAAAGCTTTCCAATAAACTTCTCGAATGCCAGAGAGCACTGAAGCAGGAGTGCTGCTGGTTCTGGGATGGGGCAAAGCGAGGAGCAGAGCACTGGGCACTGCTGGCCCTGCTTGGGAGCCAGTACGAGATGAAAGTCAAGGCAGCTCATGGAACAGGACATCCCAAAGGATGCCAAGAAGCCACTGGAAGTCCAGCAGCCCCTGATTATGTCATAGTGTTAAACCATCTGCAGAGTGAAGTGAGGTTAAGCCAACAGCTCTTGAGGGGAGTTTCTCGAGGTCTGCCCTGCACCTCTGGCTGCACAAATGATCACAGAATTCACAGAATCACTGGGTTGGAAGAGACCTTTTAAGATCATCGAGTCCAACCCAGCCCTAACACTTCTACTAAACCCTGGCACCCAGTGCCACATCCAGTCTTTTTTTGAACACACCCAGGGACAGTGACTCCAGCACCTCCCCGGGCAGGCTATTCCAGTACTTGGTCACTCTTTCTGTAAAGAACTTTTTCCTAATATCTAACCTAAATTTCCCTTGACACAACTTGAGACTGTGTCCTCTGGTTCTGTCAGTGCTGCTTGGAGAAAGAGACCAACCCCACCTGACTACAGCCACCTTTCAGGAAGTTCTAGAGAGTGATAAGATCACCTCTGAGTCTCCTTTCTGGAGCCTTTCCTCTCCTGCACCTTCCTGAGGGATCTGTGCCTGGCCCCCAGGGAGCTCCAGGATCAGCCAGGAGCTCAGTGACAGGAGAAGGGAAGAGAAGCTTCAGGAAAGACAGAGACTGGGTTTTTGCCTTTTTGCTTTAACACAACAGCTCACATTCTGGAGACCAAGCTGATAACACAGCACAGAGCCCACAGCTGCTCTCTGCTTTGGACCTGCTCAGTGCACACTTTGAAGGATCCAAACCCATGGATGGAACACTTCTGGGGAAACTGGGGTGCCTGGCAGGAAGGCTGGAAAATCACTGCTCAGGTAGCACGATGATGACAAGTCTTACAAAGATAAGCTGTTCCTCTTTTGACTTAGCTGAGGGAAAAAAGCAGCTCAGGAAACAAAAAAAATCTGTAGAAAGGTCTGTGGCAAAACAAAAATAGACCAGGGAGCTCCCAGACGAGCTGGGCCTTTGCCACTTCTCCTGGGCTGGGTACTGCAAATATGATCTAGTCCATGGAAAGGCCTCCTGAAAGAAAAGCCAATTTATGGATCACCAATTTATGGATTAAAATGGGCAGGGGAAGATGGACTGAAGAAATGATGGATGGAAAGATGGAGAGAAAAAATGTGGAAGGTAAAGGAAAACTGAGACATGTAAGAATCAACAAGGAAGTAGTAAATATTTATATAATAAGGCTGGAAAAAAGGTGGGGACTACTAAAAATATAATTATCAGCACTGGAAATTAATCCTAGTATTTTTTGCTGCACTTTTCAATATTTTCCACTTCTTTAAGTCTTCCTAGCACATCATCTTTCATTCTAATTCTGGGCTTTTCTCCTTAAAAGCCAGTGGAGCCTTGCAAACAGATTTTCATCTTTTTAACTGGATGAGAAATACATCTCTGATGTCTCTTAAGTGGTTGCTTGCTTTCAGATCTTTATTCCTTTACTCCTGTGACACTCTCCTTCAAGGACTTTTCTGTGTTAGAAGACACTGAATGACAATTAATTTAGTGCACTTATCACATTTGTACTGGCTAGATACTCTCCAGATTCCTGGGCAGGGATAATTCTGCTCTCAACGAAGGCAGATCCAGTATTTTTGGTGCAACAGTAAGAAGATGTTATTTAATAAGTGAAAATTCTTCCCAGGAGATTAAAATGAAAACCATGAAGAATTGGTTGAGATGGCAAATGGCTACAAAATTTTATTTGAAGTTCTGTTTTCCTTCAGCAGTATAATTCTGTGTGACAATTTGAGCATGAATCTGACTATAATGCAAACACTTACAATGATTAAAGTATTTAGATGAAAAGTCTTCCTAATTTAACAGACATTTTTTGACATGAAGAGAAGGCGTAGAAATCTACAGTTGGTGTTTAAAGGGAAAAAATGTGAATATATCTCAAAATCTTCATTTCCTGGTCACCACACTGCTGAACTGCTCACATTTTCAATGGCTATTTGGACAAATTAAAGCCAAATTTTCTGTTACAGTTTTAAACAGTGACCTTATACTCTCTGCCACTGTAAAACAACATCTAATGCGATTTGCTGTGTTCCCTATTTAGTGATTCTGATTATACATTAGATCTGTGCACAGGAACAAACAGCAGTCAGATAAAATCAATGCAGCAACAAGATTCCTGTTTAAATGAAAAGCATCTCAACTCTGCTTTGCCATGCAAACAATCACTGAGCGGTGCTTTTTCTCAATGTCTACTTATGATGCAAGACAAAATGGGAAAATCAATGCCCTTCAACAGAGGGAGCATCGGTGTCTCTCTGCAAGCACAGCAAATGACCCATTCCTGTTCCTTATCACAGCCATGACACTCTTGTAGAGCTTAAAAAACACATTCCCAGCAATGTCAGTCAGCACAGGAAACCTCTTTAGTGATCTTTCACTAGGAAAGAGGTTATAAAGCTTTTCACAAACGGTTCTTATGTTCTACTCACAGACCCAGAAAAATCTCCCGGGATATTGATTGGTTTATTCTATCAGAAAGCAAAAAAGTAAAAGTGTATAAATATAAATCCCCCTGATAACAGCAAAATTCACTGGAAATGCTACTTTTTGAAAAAAATCTGTCATTTCTTCGAGTTTGATCATACAATTAATCCTTTTCTCTAATAAAAGAATGATTTTACCCAGATCAATCAAAGGGACTCACAAGATATTAAGAGATTTGGAGAAGGGCAGAAGTGAAGTTGTTCAAGATATTTCATTCTAAACAAATTTGTCCAAAAAATCTTGCACTGGGGCTTAACAGAAGCTACACAGTGTACACGTGTGCCACTGATGGTAATTATATCCTGCTGTACATCTTACTGATCTTGCCTACATTTGTAAATGAATGGTGTAAGCCAATCCATTTATCTCTGAAGTCATTAACTACTTAAGGCTGTTCAGAAAGCTACTGAGAGAGCGTTGCTAAGATTAAAAATAGAATGGTTTCATGTAATTTTCAACGTCAGTATCGAGTGTAAAAACACTGAATGAAGGGTTAATTTGCACAAGGAAAGAAAGCCAAATAAGAGATGACACTTGGGCTATGAGACCATCTTCAGGCTGTGGAAAAAAAAATTGAATATATTTTCTCATAGCCCTAAGAAGAGCTTCCAGCTGAAATGTCTTCTCTAATCTTATTGTTTATTTATAATCTGCATTTATTATCCTCTTTGCTTTTATTTCGCAGCTAACATCCTCCTGCAGGACCCTATTTGTCTCCAGATGTTGATCAGTGTACATTCTTTTTGCTAAATGTCTTCTGGATCTAAAGCCTTTTTCATACTGGGATTTGGTAATCAAACCCTTTTCTATCTTCCCTGCTTGGGTGAAGCCTCCTCCTGCAGGAACAAGAGCTGACACTCATTGGAGTTACATGTCATGTGAGCACATGCTGTTGAATTTTTCTGTAGGAGATTTTGCAAATATGCTTTATTGTAATATTCTGGCTGGGAAGAAAAAATGGAAAAATTAAGAGTTCATTCCACTCTCTTCTTTAGTGTGGTGTTAGTGCACTCTAAGGCAGACTCCATTCGATGTTTTATGGAATTGGATTTTGACTGCTGTAATTTCAGACACTTAATTACAATTACAAGCCCTGTTTTTAAAGAAACTGTAATTGAGTCACACTGTCCAAAAGGCTTCCTCCTGAAGAAAGCAGTAGATACAACATTGCCTAGAATTTTTTTACCTAATAATATCTTAGATGTCTTTGCTATTTAGGATGGAAAATAACCATCAGGCATGGAAGTATTCATAGAATCCCAGAGCGGTTTGGACTGGAAGAGACTCTAAGAATCATCCAGTCCAACCCCCTGCCATGGCAGGGACACCTTCCACTGTCCCAGGTTGCTCCAAGCCCCATCCAGCCTGGCCTTGGACACTTCCAAGGATGGAGCAGCCACAGCTTCTCTGGGAACCTGTGCCAGGGCCTCCCCACCCTCCCAGGGAGGATTTCCTTCCTTATACTCACTCTAACTCTGCCCTCTGGCACTGGGAAGCCATTCCCCTTAGTCCCTAGTCCCTCTCCAGCTCTCCTGGAGCCCCTTTAGGCACTGGAAGGGGCTCTGAGGTCTCTCTGGAGCCTCCTCTTCTCCAGGCTGGATGCTCCCTGCCCTTGGAGCATCTTTGTGGCCGCCTCTGGACTCTCTCCAGCAGCTCAACATCCTTCCTGTGCTGGGACCCCAGGGCTGGAGGCAGCTCTGAAGGTGAGGTCTCACCTGAGCAGAGCAGAGAGGCAGAACCCCCCTAAGCCTGATGGGCAGGCTGGTTTTGATGCAGTTTTACAAATATTCAATAAATTCTTCCAAAGAAAAATGCCATTTTGTTTAGTTTTACATTTCCATCTGCTCTTCTCTGAGAGAGGAAGGAGGTTTCAAGGGTTGACCTTCAAACAACCCAGGGAACTGCTAAAGTTTGAAATCTCTTCAAGAGAAGAAGAAGCTGATGAACTGTGTTTTAACCCAGGAAAATATCCCATGCCAAACATGGCTGCTCAGTGCCTCTTGTGATGATTCATGAGTTATTGCCATGGATTGATGCACAGCTAATCCCCCTCCCGAGGAAAGTGTCTTCACAACACATTAAACCTTAATCAGCTCACAGCACTGATCAGGGGGCAGATTGGGAAAATGCTTCAGCCCATCTACAGTGGAGTAAAAGAGTTTGGGACATTTCTGCCACTTTATCAGCAAAGGCTCAGAACTTTTGTCAACTCAGTAAATTTGCTTTGAGATTTAAAAGCATTTCTGTATCAGCAAAAGCCACAATGTGTGAGTAGTTCTATCAGGAACATCTGCAGAGGGATGGGTGAATCCTAACCCTGAGAAAAGGCTGGTTTTTAGTGATGAAAGGACACTTTATTTCAGGTATAAAATATCCAGGTATAAGCATGCCCACTCACTAATGCACAGCTGCATCCCTCAGTGTAACACCCAGGGAACTTTTCTAACTCAGTCCTTTGTGGAACAGCCCAGAAGCAAAGAGGTGAGAAATAAGAGAAGCACAGCTTACCCTCTTTCTGGATCAAGTTTAGAGAGTCCAATGATAACCCTGAAAGTTCCTACAAAAAGTTTTTACTTTCTCTTTTTGCCATCCAGAACTCCTGGACTCAAACAGTCTTCCTCTACCAGAGAAAGTGCCACCTCTTTATCATTGAAGTGCTGGCCAAGTTTGGGTTTCTTTCCTGCTTTCTCAGTGCCCAAGGTACAGACAATCCTTTTGGCTTTTTGCAATGATCCTCATGTGGTCTGTTCTAAAGAAATAAAATCTATGATTACATAAAGGTGCATTATAATTTTAATAATATTTAATGACAGAAAAAAAAAATAAACAAGGCAAATTTATGGAGGCTGACAACATCAGCAGGTTCAAAGGAGGATTAGACAAACACATGGACAAGCAAGCCTGTAGCCAAATACTAGAAGAACTGGCAGGAATTAACCCTCCAGAGTTCCTAACCCAAAAATTCTGGATGCTGGAGGAGAAAAAGGGACGACAACTGCCTGCTCTCCCTGAGGAGCATCTCATTCCTGGTGGCAGGACAGAATGTTTGGCTCAGTGGACCCTTAGTCTGAGCCAACAGGGCATTTCTTATGTTCTAGGGGAAAACCTAATTTATCCCTTCTAAAAGCCAATTAGACACCATAAAAGACAGATATTATTATCAAGTTAGGACAATCTGTAAACGGAGCTTCCAAGTTAGTAGCAGTCAGAGAGATGTAGCTCGTGTTAATTGAGTACTAATTATAGGTGCAATTATTCCGGATTACGCTGAACAGTGAGAGGTTGGTGTTCAGTGGAAGTCTCTCATAGAAAATTCAAAGTAAAATGACTGGCTTCCCCTGTATCATTTTACACATATTTTTCTTGAGCTTTTCTTTCTGCATTATCCAAGTTCATGTAGAAGATTCCCCTCCCATAATCTGTATTTTAAGGACAATTACAGCAAACAGGCAGAGGTGGAGAACAGGTCCCTTTTTGCCTTGTAGGGTTCCAGTGCAGGAAACACAACAGATGTGGGGAATTCCTGAGGCACATGGGGAAATGGGATTTATGCCATCCTACTTCAGGTAGTATTTTACAGAATTATCTGAAATACATCCCCAAGCTCCCAACTCATCATTCAGAAAGGGTCAAAATGCTCTAATTTCTGGGGTTGTGCAAACAGCACCATCAAGGGCCAGAGTGCAGAGCACTTGGAAGCCTTCGAACAGCAACTCAGATCCTGGAGCAGCAGGGCAACATAATTGGAACTCCATTATATGAATCTAATCCAGCAAATTTCTGAAAATCAGCTCCAAAAGGTAAAATGCCAATTTATGCAGCAAATGATGAAATCTTACAATCCATGTATTGCAAGTGAGAGAGAAAAAGGGAAAGACAAGCAGAAACAGTGAAGGAAGGAAAAAATAATATATTTGGAATTATAAAATTCTTCATATTTCTACTGTTCAAGACTGTTATTTTTCTGATTCTGTATGATTTCATTGAAGTTGCTTTAGAGGACAGTACTGTCTTAACTAAATTTCCATGCCTGACAATCCAAATGGGATTTCACCTGAGAAAATATTATCCTTTGCAAATCTTACTGCTACTTATGCTAACTTCTTTCTTAAGTTTAAATTGGGACAACATCAGGTCAATCTATAACACAGCTACCCTGGAATTAATGTTGCATTTGCCAATTTAGCAACTTTTTCATTGGTTTCATTGATCTTTGTTTCAGTAAAAAAAAAAAAAAAAGATGTAAAGGCTTTATAAAAAGAAAAAAAAAGTCTTTAGATCATAGAATGTGGCATTATCATAGCAGAAAGGAAAATAGTTTCCGACCTGTTGAATGCTACAGAGGAGGCCAGAGAATGCAAACAAGAAATAGATGCTTCAGAAAGGTTTTCAGCCAAACAATTCAGACAAGATTTTCAAACAGTTGCTTTCTTATTTCTGCTTCAGCAAAGCAATAGCAGAAATAATGAATCCAGTAAAACAGTTTCAGGAGTCACGGTGTGTGATTGGTCAGAGGAAAAGCTCCCTAAACAGCCAAAAATGAACGTGGGTATTGTTTTCTGTCACCCACCAGCTTAGGGCTGGACCAAGGGAGACTTAGGGAGAGGTAATTGACCTGGTACAGCCCTGGGCCAGCAGAAAAAACCTCACAGGGACAGCAACACGTGCTCTGTGCCCAACAGCAGCTGCTCAAGCAAGTGCCAACATCAGGCAGGAGAGTCAGGAAAGGAGGAGTGAAAAATTACCCCAGTCTTTCCATTATTTCCAAAGTCTCTCTTATTAGCTGAATCTGCATACTCAAAACCAGAGCTCAGGCAGCAACAAATCAGTAAATGACACCCTCAGGAGTTAAAGCAGGATGAATTTAACTTTTCTTGCTGCTGCAGTGCCAACAGAGCCATTCAGCTCCTCTGCCCAGGAGTGATGGCCCCTAATGAGATTCCCATTCCAGTCATTCGTTTTGTTTCTTTAAGGACTGGGATTCTAGCAGTCACATAAGCCTTTGGATTTTACCAGGCTCTGAAAGATTTGTTAAAAACCAACATTTTCAGCTAAGAACCCATCAGCTGGGTCCTTTAACACACTTAGAACCAATTAGCAGGTAAGGCTTCTATTTATTCCACACTGTTGTGTGGGTTCTCCTTATCCATCTAACTAACTCCGTGGTGTTTCTTTCTAAATACAGAACCCTTATGCCTAAATAAGTACCTAACAATAGGTCCATACCTGATTTAGCTCAAATTTGCTACAATTTAAAGCTTTTGCACTGCCCAACACCTTGCAATAGAGTCAATTTATTAGTTAAACCCAAAATTTCTCCATCAAAGCCACCAGCTGGCAATTTACAGAGGGGAAATCTCTTTCCAGGCAACTCAGGGGCACATCAGTGACGGCTGCAACAGCTCAGGATTCTCAGACCATTTCTGTGGAACAGCTGAAGCACAGCAAAGTAGGTCAAGCATCATCCATCCCCCCCAAGGTTCGGCAGGGAGCTCCCCAGTGAGAGCTCCAACAGGAGATCAAAGCCACACCTCACACTGACACGCTCCAGGACCCCTCTAGGATGTGCTTCCTCACGAAAAGCTCCTGTCAAGGTTCCACAGGAGCTTCAGAGCCTGCACAAATGGAACAGCAGCACTTCCTTGTTGTTGTTGTACTTAACAGCTCCTGGAAATGTGCTGTTATTCCCTCTGAAGGTGGTAATTGAAAGTTATAAGTCATAAAAACTGATTTATTCTTGCTGAAGGACTATTTAAAATGATCTGAACTAACTGAAATTTAAAGTTTAAGAACCACATCAATAGCTCTACCCTCAACATTTATTTAAAAGAGGTTTCGAACGGAGCAATATGATATAATTTAGAAACGAATTCAACAGTTGTTTTTACTCCCTCCGAGAGCAGTTATTGCCTGTCAGATAATTAAGTGACTATGCCAGTGACAGAATACACAAAGCAGCAGGGAGCACAGGAAAATACTGAAGCTTCTTGCAGTCCATGAGCTTCCAGAGAGAACAACCTGTCTAACATATTAGAGAGAGAGAGAGAATTAAAAGACATGATCAGAAAAACAAGAAATCACCATGGAAACGCTCTATCAGTGTATTTCACTCTGGGTGTGATCAATTCAGATGATTCTCAGCAAATTTTATGACACGTTACAAAACATACTGTAACACTCTATCTCACATAAACATTTATTTAAAGTCGATAAGTCAACTGAAAATAATAATATACCTCAAGTAGCTACACTGAACGAACAAAAGATGTTCATGGAGCTTCATTCCTCACTGAGGATTCACATCAAGAATCCAGCTACTCTATTCAAGCCAGACTAATGTGTATGTGCAACTCTAGACACCTTTGAAATTTGTTTACTTCAATTATGAGACACTTCTGAAAAAGAAAAGGAAATACCAGGTTCTTGTTCATCTCTAGACAGGAAAGAAGTGAATAGGAAGTTCTGGATCATTGAATTTTGCTTCTGAAACAAATGTCATCATTCTAAATATCCAGATTCCTCAAAACACACAAGATGTTTAACACTGCAAGCACAAAGCCCTGTGAGATGCAGAGCTGGCTTTAGCACGTGGATTTTGGCCACAATCAGGGTGGGATTCCCAGTACAGCCAGTCCCTGAAGTGACCCGAGCAGCCCTGTGACCACAGGGAATGGCCACCTCCATGGGACTTCCAGGGGCTGGGGAGGAGACAGGGACAGGGCAGAGCCAGCTCCAGGCTCTCCTCAAGAGAGGCTATTTCTCCATTTCTCATGGCATTATTTACTTCTATGTTCTGTAAATAAATTTATTGATTTGTTTTAATCTATTGCTGAAGATTCTGAAGAAATGTTGTGGGGGAAAAAAAACCCCCACCGCCTTCAGAAACTTGGGCTAAAAGAGCAGAAACTGAAATTGAAACCCCAGCACAAAAGTTACTGTGTGAGCAAAGCTAAGAACACACCAAGTGCTTTTCAAGAGCAGTTTCCCCTAATCCTGCCAGGGGACAGAAGCAGTCACAGAATCCTAAATCCCAACACCACCCTAACGTGGCCACCACAGCCACCAGCACTCTCTGCATGTGGCCATGTCCTGCTGTTGAGGTATCTGGGAACAAGGATTTTTTTGAAGGAACATACGGTTTCTGACAGAAATGAAGGCATTTCCTCAGAGGTGAGCTACTTTTGTAGCAGCTGAGATGAATTCCTCTCCTGAGAATACGGAATTAACCAGCAAATCTGGGGCCTGTGACTGCTTGCTGCAACGCTCAACACATTGAGAACATTTTTCTGGAAGCTTCCAATTACCATGGAATTCTTCTTGGAGATTTTTTTTTTATGCCACTGATTAAAGATAATTATGAGAAGAAAACTATGGCTACTAATTGTTGAAATTGTAAGGGAATATATTGAGATGATTATCGACTTAATGAAGCTGGCATTGAAATACATTTTCCTGATCTGCTTACTCTGTGTACTGTCTCCTAACTGGATAATACTCTGTGATTTACTCAGCCTCAGTAAATAACAGACTGATCTCTCTTGTTTGCAAATGACAGCAAACACAGTTCCAGGAAAAATCATAAAACAAACAAGCACAACATGCAATGCAAGTATCAAACATTTTGGGCTCCATGAAAATAAGCTTCATAGAGAAATGCTTGTTTCAACATACTTCAACTTGATGCCAGTTTGTAATTACAAATCTCATTCTGGGGTATTTTACTAATTAAAAGTAATATGGGGTGAAAATCTTAGATTAATGTCTTTTTTCTAATGCAAATCCACATAGATTGAGTAACAAAGATAAGATATGTGCACTTTCTGAGGAGGAAAAACTGACATTATGAGTGAAAGCAGTCAGCCCTTCCCCTGAATTCAGTCAAGGTTGTTATCCCTGAACAAATTTTCGAAAGCATTTTTTTATTATTTGCTTCTATTTACTCAGTGCATTGAGAATAACCCTTTTTCCACAGAAGGAGCACAGAGGGAAGACTGGTTGGGTTTGATTTCCTCCCCAAGTCTACCACAAGTATTCAAAATTCTGTCTGTGAACATCCACTCTTCTACTACACAAATACATTCCAGCTTCACTTCTCATCTTCCCAATACAAATCCTCCTTTCCAGGCACTGGAAATTTTGCAGTATCCATCTCAAGCCACTTCTGATCCCGTGATGGAGAGAAGATGACCCTTGCAGGGAAAATCAGCCCTAGCTCTGCACTGTGAGGGTTCCCAGTGTGAATCCAAAGCATTTCCAAGTTTCTCCCACAGTTCATCAGGCAGCTGTGATCTTATGATCCAACTAACCAGGATTAGTTGTTCTTTAAACAAACTAAATGTAGCAGAAATTACTCTTATGGGACAAATGATCTGTCAGTAACAAACAGATGACGTAAAAAATTCATGTTGTTCTTCATTTCTACAGAAGAAATTAACTCTTGAGTTCCACAGACGATCAGTCTGTAGCAATTCTTGGCATAAATTTAAAATTAATTATGTTCTAAATGCTGTACACATATTAACTAATTAACCTCACAAAATGTGAAATAGATTTGTAGGCATTAGCATATGCCCTGAAGCATGAGATTATTACCTTTACCATTATTTCATCTTTCAGAAAGATAAGTGTGCACAGTAACACAGAATGATCCAAAAGAAAAAAAAAGGTGGTTACCTGCACCCAGAGCATTTGATTTGAAAATCTTCCAGGAGCTGAAAAATTCCAAAGCTTGAGTGCAAACACATAAATGAGCATTTGTGTAAATCCACCGAACACATCACTGGTACAACTCATGGCAAAAAACCCCAAACAAACCAAAACCCAAACCCCAGACAATTTCCGTTTGTCATTCATGATGCAGATCCTGTGCTGGATTTGGAAAGAATGAGATGAGCCATTCACACAGCAAAATGGCTCAGGACAATTCTGATGTGAAGCACAGGGTGAGCAGACCTTCTGTGACTCTCTGTAATGGTTAAAAGATTAAAGTACAAAGAGCTTCTTAAGTGTGACTCTATTAACGGAGTAGGAAGTGTTGGAACAGAAAGTGAATGTCAAAGGGAGAGGGTGCACCTTCAAAGCTCCCTCAATGAACTCAAAAATGTAAATTTAAAAAAACTTATTAAAATACTAGATTTTCTATTAGCATTTATAAAGCACAAGCTCAGAGTCCTTTTCATAATTCTGGTAAATCCCTTTTGCAATTTAATAAAAAAGAGATTCGACATTTGCATCTGAGGAACGACCCACTGGATTTTTTAAATAAGGTCTTCATGGGAGTAAAAACTGCAACCCTGTGGAAAGTACTTTGATGTTATACAAAGGGAGCTTTTATTACTATGTTATTTCAGAGGTGCAGATGAAGTATTAGGAAATTTGAAAGTTTAAATTATTAGGAAATCACCTGGCAGCTGGCTGGGCAGCTTGGATCTGTTGTTGTGTCGTTTGACTCTTTTCCATGGTGCAGATGCTCTTTACCCTTACAGAAAGTTACAGAAAAACTCAAGTGCACCAATAGAATGTGCTGTCTTTGCTCTTGTGCAGAGCAATCCATCTGTGCCACCTCAAACAAACCTATTGAACGAGCAAAAATGTGCTGCATTTGATGAAAATGAGTATTTTACTACAGAAATGATTAAAATTCACACCTACCAGTCACAGGGTGTGTTAGAGCAGATTAAGTGAATATCCCATGGGGTGCAGCAGGTTTCAGAGGAACTGACAGCACTCAGACACCTCACAATTCACTGACAGAAACCTCCCAGCAAGGAAAAGAGAGCTCTAAAAGCTGAGCCTCAATCCGAAATTTTCCTACTGATCAAACAATTTTGCTTAAATAATTCAAAAATTCAAGCATGATGTCCAGATCCTTTATCCATCCAGCATCACCTTCAAGGTTTCAAGGGAAAAAGCAAAGTGTGTTCTACACACTTGATTTTCTACTTGATGCTGGGTATTCTTTTCCACTCAGGAGTTGTTTCGTGTCTAAAAGTGGCTTCCCAAAGAGACAAGAGGATGACAACTGGAATTGTACCTTTATGAATCTTGATTAGTGAACCTTTCAGCACCATAAAGTCTTTTATTTAGTGAAATTAGCAGTGACAGCTATGGATTAGAAGCTATCAGGCATTCTAATATTAAAGAGACACTTCTGTTTATTTCCCTGGAACAAGATTTTGCCAACTCCCTGTTTTTATTAAATTATGAGTGGTAAGTTAGTTAGTTTATTTCTTGTGTTGGAATATTTAAATCAACATACAATAAAGACCTATTTACATGATTTCTTCAAGGTATTTTCACTGCTTCTTCTAAAATAAATTAGAAATTCTTAAAAATAAATTAATTTACTCTTCAAATAATGCTGTTAAAACCAGAGCTGGGGGTAGTCAGTACCAGATCTAGATCTCAGCAAAGCAGCTGTACAAGATGTTCTGCTCTCGCCCTCTTGCTGTGCACCCTCAGCCATTTCTTACCAGTTATTTATCACCCCCTCATGCAGCAGGTTTTTAATTACATATGAGTGCAGAAAAATCCATCTGTGTGAAAATATAGCTTGAATTGTTCATAATTATGCTAAATGTGAATAAATTATTGATAAACACCCTGACACAAAGACATGAGGGCAGATATTTTCTTTAGAAAGTGGTTTTTGTGATAAATGTTGCACCAGGGATTACATGATCTGAGATCAGCCCTGCAAAAGCACAGAAAGAAGCAAGAACTGAGAATTTTCAAGGCACTGCCACTAAAGCTCCTCCAGGTTAGATCTGGGACAGAAAGAGTTTGTGATGAGGGACACAACCAAAGATACAAAGACTCACTAGATTTGCAGCAGAATAAGAAATTCTTTTATTGGGGGGCCAACCAACAAATCAGGGAACTGAGTCCATTTATTAAAGAAATAATTTATTAAACAAATTAATTCCCTTAATTTATCTGAACTTAACCAAGATCCAGTGCTTTAGCAGCTCACAAGCAGGGATAGGCAGTGGTTTTGCCAGATTCTGCAGTAGCTTTATGAGGTGCTTCATGTTAGTGGAAACTCCTTAGAAATCATGTGGGAGCCTGGAAAAAAATCAGCATTTCTCCCTTGCACCTCGGCACTAGATGGAGCAGGTAACAGTTCCCTCTCTCCCCCTGTTTTGCAAGACAAATAATCCTGAATTTAAATCCAGCATGTTTATTAGTAAGTATGATCTATTTTGCCCCAAAATGCTTCCCTGTAAGCCAGCTTCCCCCTGTGATGATAAAATGAAGACAGCAGATGGGAGAAGATGAGGGTTGGTTGTTTGGTAGAAGGTCTGTGAGTAGAACAATTTTTCAAGATTTGAGATTTGTCTTAAATGGGTGCCTCACTTCTGAACCAAAATACTGCCAAACTCCAAAATAATGATTTTCACTCTAAAGCAGTTGGAAGAAAAGAAAAAAAATTTGCACATATTCATATAAATACTATACTCAATTAGTTGCCCAGTTACTCCTTTTGATACTGAAATACTCCAACAAATCTACAGCAAGACAACATTTTCAAACCCACACTGCTACTCCTTGCTGACTGGATCAATGAGGTTTAAAAACGGTGGTGAAATAGCAGGAATTAGGAGAATTTGAGCTCTGGAGAAGAAGGATGAGCTGCAGGCTTGGGGAAATGGTTATTCTAGGGCAAAAGGTATGGAGGAAATCAGACTTTGGAAAGCAGAAACTCTGGGATAAGATTACCAAGGAACAATGCTGCACCTGAAAAGTGGGAGTCTCCACCTACTTTTAGCCCCTCAAGGCAAGGCATTTTTCCTTTCTTTTCTGTCCCAGCCCTCGTTAAACACTAGTCAAGACACTGCATGGGAACATCCAATATTGACTGCAGATGATGGAAATTACTGACATTTCCCTCTTCCCCCATCATAATATTTCTGCTAAGTTGTGAAAAATATGAATAAAGCCATAAATACATTAAAATGAAATGTATATAGAATTTTTAAAGTGTATTACGAGCTTGTTGCAGCAATATCTGTTGGGTAAACAGAAAATGCAGCTGTCTAACAACAGCCATTGAAATGTGTAAGTATCCCAATAAACTCTGCTTCTTGTGGCTGCTGAGGCCAGTTTCAGTTCCCATGGAAACTGATGATGGATTGCCAAAAATGAGATTTGATGTTTTAAAATAATCAGTGATTTGAACTAGTGATTACCATGAAAGTATTGCAGTCCTCTTGCAGCGAGGAGGTTTTATGGAGGGAGCAGGGAAGGAACACATGGCAGCTGGCAGGCAGCAGCAGAGTTGTTAAAATTCTTGCAAATGGTCATGGTTGCTGAATGGCAACAGCAAATGCAGTTGCTTGAAAAATCATTGAGTAAAATCTAGCAAAACCCCATTTTATAAAGTGAATAGGCTTTGAGGTTTTAGAAAAAAAATACAAAAAATGTTGTTGCACAGCCCTTAGATGCAGTGCTTTCAAGTGCTTTTCCTAAATAAGGTCTCCTTTAGACCTCAGTTCTGAGGATTCAACGAGCCAGGCACATACAAGCTTGAAATTGCTGGATATTTGTCCTCCTGTTATTTCTCAATGACACATTAGGTCCTGGTTCCTCAAATAAGCCACAACAAACAGAAATAAAATGCTGGCAATGTTCAGTTTTCCAGAGACTGCAGGGGAGTTCCAGGGGGGACACAGGTCTGGGATGGATCAGTGGCAGTACAGGAGCTTTGCTGGGAGTTTGAGTTGAGAAGCACAGCAGGAGTTTTCAGGGAAGAAACTAAAAAAAAGTGAGGGCCACACTCCTGGGACATTGACACTCGTGAGGGGTGAGGGAAGGAAGAGATTTCCTCCAGCATTTCCACTCCTTATCCTTTTCCTCCACTCTTTCCCCACTCGAGTGGCAGGAATTTAGAGAAACAAGCAAAGAGGGAATTTAGAGAGAAAAGCAAAGAGTGAAGCTGAGAAAGCAAGTGATGGCTGTGCTCACCCCAAAAAACATTTGCCTTGTCTGTCTTTGTCTAGAACTGGTCACTTCATGTAAAACAAGGGATTTGTGCAATACATAAAAATAGCCACAGGTGTGTGTTGAGAAGTAAAAGGTAACACTAACAAGCAGCAGATAAATAGATTTCACACAAATTTTGGCAGAAATTGACTGTTCTCTCACTTCCAATTGCAAGATGCCTTCACAAAGTTTCACCAGAGCCAAAAATGCCTCGTGTGACACTGCCCAGACTGACCCATGGCACAGCAGCCAGCACGTTTGCAATGGATTTAAATCCATTTGGAACCTGTTTGGTGAAGGCCAAGCAGAAAGCAGCTCCACTCCCCACTCTGGGCACAGACTGCCAGCTCCTGCCTCTCCCTGCAGCACTAATTAATGTAAAACTGCTTCCCATTTGCTGCCATGTAGCAAATTCTTTAAATTCAAGTTGAATACTGTTAACAAAGTAGACTTGATGCAAATCAACCACAAAAGCCACAATACATCCCCAGAGTGCCAGGTTCTGTGGTTTTGGGTTGTTTTTTTTTCCTTCCTGAATCACACAGCAGTTTTCACTATAAAAGTAAATCTGCCAAAATGAAAGGCTTTTCAAGTATTCCACATAAACCTGCATCTTAAAGCTACAAACTTGTGTCTTAGCACCTTTTCACATCACATAAAAATCCACTGGAATCATGAGGCAAGACAGAATTTGTCCTTTTCTGCATAGAAAGAAAATTAACAATCCTTTGTAGTACAGAGCCAGAAGTACTGACAGATACATTTTACTTCAGTCAGTTTTGATTAATAAAAGTTGATTGGTAAACATAAGATGTTACCTTTTGCTATATTTGATAAATCACAAGCATTTTGCATCTATTTCCATAAAAGCAGGGATATGTGAGGGGCCCCAGGAGCTAAATTGTTCCCGGGGATTTGTGAACAATTGCCACTTTTTAAGCATAAAGCAATAGTTTTCTTTTGCATATTTGCTCTTAAGAATGACTGCAACACCCTTAAATAGTCTTATCCTGGCTGCATATTAAAATAATTCCATTTGTAGCCAGAGAAGTTCAAAGATTGACAGAAAAATGTTTTTCTGCAAAAGCACATTAGTTATTAAAGGATTATATTCATGATTTGTCCCTAATAGCATCTTGAGTTCTGATTAGAAAATGCAGCAGATGCAAAAAGTGAGCCTCAAAATATGATGACAAGTCTTCATATTTACCCACCTCTAGACTGAGGATGATTTTTAAAAAATAGTATATAATTAACTTTCAAAGAGTAATGCTATTAACACTTCTTTCACAGTCCGTATTTTCTTTCTCAACATACATTTGTCCCCAGAAGGCAACAAACTCATAAATCAACTTCACTGCTAGCTGTGATAAGTAAATCATACTTAGAGCAAAGAAGGTTTCCTTCTAGTGACACTTCCATTGCCTTTGTTTCACAAATTCCAAACCTATGATTAATAAGGGTAGTAGCACATAAAATGATTTTGTTCTTTATATGTGATCATCATAGGAAAAACAATATCCAACAGTCAGATTTTCCTCCTAGACAGTGATCTTTGAAGTTTTATTGAAATTTACAGCTGCTGAAGATTGTCCTGGAAGATACTGTGAGCAGCTGAGGCCCATTAAAGCACAATATTAGTTCCAAGCATCCACTTTTTTCTAGCAAAGATATGGATTTTACAGCTCTACCGTAATGGCAGCAACTTCCCCTGGCTTATGAAAAAAACATACATTACAAAACCCTCTGTGGTTTGTGGTCCAAATTTCTAATGAAGCATATTGGTCAAATCCCAAAATGTGCCTCTCATC
This sequence comes from Leptocoma aspasia, assembly GCA_013399835.1. NCBI lineage: Eukaryota > Metazoa > Chordata > Aves > Passeriformes > Nectariniidae > Leptocoma > Leptocoma aspasia. The sequence goes on from VXAX01004958.1 coordinate 459,504, forward strand.
TCATCAGCCCCAGTGCCTCTCCTGGGAAGAATCCCTTCCCACCGAGCCTGGCTAAAAGGCATTTTCTTTGGCAGCAATGTTTTCCTCCTGCTGTCCCTGTCCCACCTCCGAGGGCTCTGCTGCTCCCACCCGCCCTGCCCTCAGCATCCCACAGTCCCCAGGTGCCACCTCAGCCCTCTCCCCCATCAAACCAAACAACAACAACCAACCTGGGAAGCTGAGAGGTCTGAATAAATTCATTTCTGACACGTACCTGCGGCAAACAAACGATGTGCAGAGAAGGAAGCAGTGAGGTGGGATCCAGACAAGTCAAACAGCTTTGGGAAACAATCCTGGGGTTTGCTTCCCCTGGGGTGCTGCTGTTCCCCTCTGCTGAGCACCGTGATGCCCACAGCAGCCCCTGACAGACAATGATGCTCTCACAGCCCCTGACAGTGCCAGGACTCCTCAAACTGAGCCCTCCAAGAGATGATGGGAGATTTCCCTACAGCCCTTCATACCCATACGGGCCTTGGGGATAACACCAACTATTGGAAGATGATTCCTGGTGCTGCCTGTTCCTCCAAATTGAAGTTACTCAGTGCAGAAGTTTGGTTAAATAAATTAATTACAGGGTGGTGGTGATGAACTTTAGTTTAAGGGAATAACTTAATTCTATCAAATATTCTTCTTTTCAAGGTACTGACCTTAATGTGTAGCCTGTGAAAAGCACATACAGATAAACCCAATATTATAGGACTTTTTCACATCTTATTGCTGAGAGCTCTCTCTCCATGATGTCCACAAACAGGAGATCTGCAAATTTTATTTTTTAAATTATTGCTCAGCTAATACATTGCAGACTTGACAGTCTCTGAATTTGTAGTTCAGTAATGATAATCATCATGATCTTAATGAAAGTATTATCCAGTGTATGGGAAAAGTAATTATGTGCAACTGGCTTAAGTTGTATGACAGGCTTGTATTTGCAGAGATGCTCTGTGCCACTAGAACTGCTCACAGAAAAATGAAGTGGTGTTTGTTTTAAAGTGAAAAATATATACATGGCACATTAAGTCAGCTGCTATCATCAAAGCAAAACCTAATCTAATGCTATTATCAGCCCCAAATTTCATGTATTATTCCTAGATACTTTAAATTTTCTCATCTTTTAAAGCCTACTTAGCTACAGCTACTTTTTTTTGAGGCTGCCATTAATACATTTACAATTTTACTTTAACAAATGCCTAATGAATTTGCACCAGCTTTGCCTATTTGTGAAGTATTGTGAGTGTTGAAAACCACAGCAAGTCATGGGAGAGTTGCTTGTGCTTAATGTATTTTAATTTTCACTATCTGCCAGCAACTTCGGTCTCTAAGAGTTAATAATGACCAAATGCATCCAATAATGAATTAATCTGAGTTCAAAGCACAGATATTAACCCATGTGTACCTGAAGGCAATGCAATCCAGCATCCCTGCCTAGGGGGATGAAGTGCATTTGTGAAGTCTTTCAGTTCCTCAGGAGTTAATTAAGTGACTAAATGTTCATCCTGCTGAAAGGGACACCCCAGAAGTGCCTTTATACACCAAGAATGAACTTTCCTGTTTTGTGTCAGACATAATTCCACTGTCAAAAGACATGAGTTAATATTCACCTAACTGCAGCTGACATGGGGAAGAGCAGTTTCACTGTAAGGAAGTTAATGAAGACAGTAATAACGTCTGCATAGAAGTTTTCTTCTTAAAGAAAGTGAATTAAATGAATTGATGGCTGGAATGAACCTTTTCTCTGAAAAATGCTTCACTTAGAGAAAGGTAAAAAGTCCTCTAAGAGTACTAAGAATTTAATTCCTCAATGCCACAAGTGAAAGGCAATTGTAGACCTTGATGGTGCTACTGTCCTTTGTGCCTCTCCAAGGCACTGTTTCTGCTCGTGTAAAGAAAGTTAAATGTTCTTTGCTTTTCAGCCTGATGAAGTACAGGCAGGCAAGGCAAGCAGAATACTTGATATCCCAGAGTAGCAATTTCTTTTGATGCAGTCACCTTTGGAGAGCTGCTGGTTTTGGTAAGATGTGCAGGGAAACAGGCAAAATCATCCCATCAGTCAAGACCCTGGATAACAGTGCAGCTGTAACTCCACATTTCTCTGCTGCTGTATTTGGAAATGAATCTGTCTGGGTGTAATGTGAAGTCTCTTCTAGAACTTCTCAGGGAATGCAGAATAATAACAAACACCTCAAACCCTAATTCTTCTCCTTGCTCATTTTCTCTCGATCCTTTGGTCTCCTCTCCAATTCTCCACTTCATACTTTTCTAGCTTATACAGAGCTTCTTTCTGTTCTAAAAGCACCTCTTGAAAATACCAAGCTGCAGCTTTGGTGACAGAGAATGCATAAAAGCCAAAATGAATGTACACCCACGCTGCACTAAGCAAGGAGGGGATGACAGTGACTTTTAGGACTTAAATTTTTCAACACACACCATCATGTCCCACTGACTCTGCTGCAGATTTGTTAGTTGCCATGAACTAAAACAACAACCCCAAGTGTATGTGCAGGCCATTTGCTTCACATTTATATATTATACAGGGATTTGTTGATTTTACATGCCCACTCATTTAAGCGCAACTTGTCATCCTATTCCTGTTTTCATCTGGAGGCTTTAACAAAATATTACCAACACCATTAGGATAGGTACAAATACGTGGCTATTTGCTGCAAATTCCACTATGAGTAAACACCAGCAGTTAAATTAAATAGTGTTCAGTTTGAAAAAAAAAATTGCCTGTGTCCCAAAGGAAACTTTCTCCCAGAAAATGTCACAGCCATGCACGCTCTCAGAGTAGGATTAAAAAAAGGTGAAACCAAAGCTATTCACTGAATCTGTTCTCCCCCCAGCCTGACCAACTGACAAGGGCACAGTGATAGGACAAGAAGGGATCGTTTTAAACTAAAAGAGGGTGGATATAGGGAAGAAACTTTTCCTGATGATGGGGGTGAGGCCCTGGCACAGGTTGCCCAGAGATGCTGAATAGCTGGCAGGGCCCCTCCCCGTAAGTGTCCTAAATACTGGTACACAGTGAAGGAGAAATACATCAGCATCTACCACCTTAAACCTGCTAGGAAAGCCTTACTGCAGAGCCAATTAAATGACATTCCTTGAAACATCTCAAGAATTTCTCACTTTTTATTCTCAGAACTAGTGTTTCTTTTCATCTTTTGTATCTCTCACCTAAGAACAACTCTGTTCCCACATCAGTGAGATGAATCCATGCACACAAACATGAGGATCATTTGTATGGCAAAAAAAAATGGTGCAGTGGTAAGCACATGTAAGTTAAGGCTTTTACATGACTAAGACTCAACTTAATCAACTATTTGAGTGAATTTCACCATAACTACCACTGTTCTCCTCATTTTTAGCACTGTTTATCTCCTCACTCCTCATGCACCACAGCAATGTCACTCCTAGAAATCATTATTACAGCTGACACATGAAATTATGGCTGATTGATTCAGCCAAATCATTGTAAGCTTGTTTAAGAGCATTAAAAAAGCTTTATATTGATTTAGCAATATAAGGTACTTTTAATCAGATTAAAGAGCATCGTACAAGGTGGTTGTATCAGTTTCCCTGATCAGTTTAGCAGGAGATCCAGTGAGACTGATGCATCAGCCTAACTGGATCACTGGCTAAACTGATCAGGGAAATGGATACCTCCTGGTGCACAAAAAATGTGTGAAATGCACAACTTGCTCCACAGGTAAGAAACAGTTCCCATAAGATGTTCCTCCATTTCTCACAGTTTTATGTGCATCCTCTCTATGTCTCAGCTTTCCTGTGTTTATAGGGCTGCCATATTTACTTCCCAAATTTCATGGACAGCAAGGTGTGAGTGGATGCTCTCTGGTTTTTCCAGTATTTTGAGACCTGCTGCACACACAGAGTGCTCTGATGATTGGTGTGTGCACCATAAATCTGTCACTTCCTGACCGTATCAGACTCGCTGTGCACCATCTATCAAACTCCCAAGCAGGCTCACACTTCCAGCATGGGCATTTCAGCTGCAGAAGCACTCAGATTCCTACACAGGCCAGATAAATGTCCTCGAATGGTCCTTTTAAACAAAATTTCTGACCAGGGAAATGGAATTTACATGGAAACCTTGAGGGGTATTTCACCCCTGCTGTAGCCAGTGTTGCAGCTCTCCCATTTGTAAGCACGACCACAGTTACAAGTGATTTTACCCCAGCAATCCCAACGGGGTAAGAGCAAGAGGAAAGCACAGCAGGTGAAAATCAGGATATTTGTATGAACAAATACATGACATACACAGCTCTACTTGCACTTTTCCCAAAATGTAAGAGAACTCCGGCAAATCTCATTTTTGGGCGCTGCAGACTTGCCTTGGTCACTCTGTTCTGTTCCCTGTAAGGATTCCCAGGAAACTCTCAGATACCAGGATAACAAGGCCTTGCCACCATCTGCAAATTCCTGATTCGTGTATTCTCAGCATCAACAACACAAAATTTGTAATGCAGCAGAGGTGGGGGAAGTAGATTCTTAATGGTTAATAACTCAGGATTTGTCACTTAGCTCTCTTCAAGAGATTGCCCAGGAACCCATTGTTTCATCTTCCAGCTGTTTCCCATCAAATTGCTATTAAATTATTCATAAATTATTGCATAGTTTCTTCACATCCCTGCAATACTAATTTTAACAGTTTGAAAGCTACTCTAATACTAGCTTTCAGGTTTCAAAAAGGCACATAACAGTAAAATATACTGTACAGATTAGCAAAATTCAAATTTAAGAGAACTTTTCCCTTTCTAATATGAACTCTAAAGCCTCAGTACTCCTGGAACACAGCAATATCCCTCTACCATCATTTGCTAGCACATCTATCCCTTTGAACACACCAAAACGTAATGCACAGTTAAAAACTAAAAAGCAACGTTCCTGGCATTTCAACAACTTTCTAATAAATGAAGCAAGATTTAATCCACATTTTTTAATGTGGCCAAACCCTTCAGTCTCTGAATAAAACTGTGCAGATAAAAACGCGGGGTGGCTTCATAACTGTTTCAGAAAAGGATAAATGAGCACACCTTGAGGTAATAACTGTAATAATAATTAATCAAAGTGCAAGTACTGTGTCATTAGGGCTGAGCTGCTAATTAGTAAAAAATAAATAAAACTCCCATTGTTGGCTAAAAAAAAATCAAAGGAATAACAAATATCTGGATTCTGTTGTTGAGGAAAATAGTACTAACATAACTCTGCAACAAACCCCACAGATTCATGTACTAAAAAAACAAAACCTCAGAATTCACTAAGTTAGTGCACTCAAGTAAATGTAACTGGGGGGATGAACATTCCTTTTTCCAAAATGCATCATGGAAATGAATAGCGTAAAGGAAGCTCAGACATTCTGCACATCCAGCCCTTTATGCTGCACCAGGACCATTAAAATCACATGAATTATTTTGTCAAACTGCTTCAGAAATATCTGGAATTCTGTTGTGAGGAAAATAGTACTAACATAACTCTGCAACAAACCCCACAGATTCATGTACTAAAAAAACAAAACCTCAGAATTCACTAAGTTAGTGCACTCAAGTAAATGTAACTGGGGGGATGAACATTCCTTTTTCCAAAATGCATCATGGAAATGAATAGCGTAAAGGAAGCTCAGACATTCTGCACATCCAGCCCTTTATGCTGCACCAGGACCATTAAAATCACATGAATTATTTTGTCAAACTGCTTCAGAAGTTCAGAGACAGTCTTAAAATAGTAATTTATCTCAAACTTAGTACGAACACGACTACTTTATTCTCTTTAAACCTTAATTAGTGTACTTAAAATGTAAGCTGTGTTATCAAATATAATTAATCATATTTTAGGGTGGGTGTATTTTGAGTTTTAAATTGACTTACATTCTGCTGCTTGGTATAATCTTGTGCCCATCTCTAAACCATGTCACTTGGGGCCTCGGATGGCTGAGGATGTGTGGGAAATTCAGAACAGCAGCTTGTCCTTCAGTCACTGTTTTCCTCTGGTCTGTGTCTATGAAATCTCCCATGTCTGCAAATAAAAGAAAAAAAATAATTTTGCCTTTCTCCCCATTTCTTTTCAGGGGACAGAGAAATCACTGCGTTTCCCACCAAGCACTGGCACTGATAATTACTCATGGGACACTCTGGATCACGGGGCAGTTTGGATTTTGGTTTCCAGAGGCAGATGAACGCAGGCAGGAAGGAAAGCCCAGTGCTGCTGGGGCACACAGGCAGAGCATCCACGAGCAGCCCTGTGTTCCTGGGCAGTACCTGAGGGGTTTTACTGAAAAACACATTTTAATGGAGGTTTGTTTGCTTTTTTTGTTTGGTTGGGATTTTTTTCAGACAAATCCTTAGCAATAAGAAAGAACCCCCTGCAATTCAAAGGGATGCTCATGGTGTATGTAAATGTGTCCATTTTTTGGTTTTTATCCACAGCTACACAGACAGACAAGCAGCTCTTCCACTGCAGCCAGGATCCCAAAATGTTCCTGGAATCCCAAGGTCATGCTGGGGGCTCTCAGCTCTTCTGGCACATTTCAATGTCAACAGTGCATCCCTAGTGTTAGAGAGCAGCTTTCAACAAAAATTTTAATGGAAGAAATGATAGCACCCCTGCAGAACCCCTGCCTCTGCAGGCTTCATTTCACAGGCAAGTTCAGGTATCTGGGGAGATCTTGGAGAAATTCAGTGAGAGTTTTTTTCTTGTTTTTCCATTGCCTTTTGTACTGCATTCTTATCCATTAAAATGAACTGGGCTGTAGGCTCTTCTTCACCCTCCAAAGAACTTCTCTGCATTTCAAATTGATTTAAAGTAGGAAACTGACACACACACAACAGAGAACTATTCCAGCTTCTGTCACTGAATTCCCTTTCTTTTTAAAGGACAACAGGGTTCTCTACAAGTTCTGTGCTGCAGAGAGGGATGCAAAGGACACAGAAAAGAAATGACTACTAGCAGGTCTGTGAATGGCAGGAGATGAGAAGAGACAGAACAAGAGCAGAAATTAAAAACACATGGTATTTTAAAGAAGCTTTAATCATCTTTGTGATTTTCAAGTTATTTATTCAGACATAATCAGCATTGTACTTCCTCTGCTGCTCCAGATTCCTTACAACTGTAATCAGATCAGCTACTTGAAAAGAAATTTCAAACTGTGGAGGTGGATCTAATTAACTTCACTGTCGTATGATTATTTTAGTTTTCACAATACAGGAGTTTTTCAGCCCATCCTGTAATTAAGATTTACTCAGCAGTTTTCTCACAAATATCTGTTCCCATTCAGTTAAGTAATATGTTAGCATGTGTTGAGGATATTTTTTAAATTATTTAACAAGTTCCCTGCTACTTCAGATATCTAGGACATGGAAAATACCTCAGATCTTTCTCAGTGCCATTATAATTAAACCTTTCAATTTTTCACTAGAGATCTTGAGTTGAAGTGTATTGGGAAGCATCCTCTTCTCACTGGCAAAAATAGATAATTTCTTGCGAATCCTTCTGAGTTAAAAGACTAACATTTAAATCCCCATAAGTTTTGATGAGTGGCTAAGATGATTTTAGGAACCCATTGGAATATTGCTTTCTGATATGTTTTGAAGAATAACCATAAAGCAATATATGATAAAATATCAGGAACGTCACTACACCCACACAGCTTAAATCAATTAATTCAAATCAAAACCATTAAGACACAGACAACAATCACGTGGCATCAGTAGCTACCCGGAGTGAAGGGGAAAGAGGATATTTAAAACTTGTAGAACACTTTAATCTGCAGGAATAAAGTGCAAATCTGACTGGCAATTTCACTACAGAAGCCATTTATGTCAGAAAGGCTAAGATTAAAGGTCTCCCAAGTCACACAGGATCTGGTTTGCTTTGCCTCAGTGTCTTTATCAGTGAACATAAATGAAAAAATGAATTAATACATAGACTGCTTAATTCAGACAGATATAATAAAGAACCTTTTAGCCTCATTCAGCAATGCAGATCTACAAATTAAATGGGGGGGGGAAAACTAAAACTGAAGAAAAGTAAACAATTGCACTTCTTACTCTCTCCAGAACGGCCAAACACACACAAACCAGCCTGGAGAGACAAAACTCTGCACTGCAAACCTCCTCCCCTTCAGAGGGGAATAAAGCTGCCATTTCAGGAGACAAAATTCTTCAGCAGCAGCAAGGAAAAGCATTCCTGTGTCTCCTTCTCACTATTGTTCCCACCAGGACTTCCTCAGGGATTGCTCCCTGCACTGTGCCAGTACAACTGCTTGCACAGCTGGGTAGGGAGCTGGACAGGGAGGAGTTGGGAGAGAACTTTAACAGCCCAACAAAAGAACTGTTGCTCTTTTAGAAATTTTGGAGAAGTCTCCCAGCCCACAGCTGCTCAAACACATTTTCCTGCTGAGCCTAAAGGGGAGTGAGCTCCACTGCAATGCAGGAGTGGGAAGGATTATGGGACTGCAAAAGGAAATGGGCACATTTTTCCTTGGGACTGCTACCAAAGCCTTTGTCCCCTGAAACCACACCTGGAGATCCAGAGGCATCCAGGCTCCTCCAAGGGCTCAGTGCTGCACAAGAAGAGGCATCTCACCCTCCCCTTCCCCTGGTAAACCCCCTGCTCACCCCACACCTCACTCACTTATGTTCACTCACAGCAGCTCTCAGCAGATCCTCTGTGACCTGACAGAATTCACTAAAAGTGCAGAGGAGTATTTGGAACAATACTTGCAAGGGTCTGAGCCAGGTCACAGTGAGCCCATGGCCAGTAGACAGCAGGGGCACAAGGGCTGGCAGAGGTCAGGGAAGGAAAACCCCATTTTAGCAGCAGTTTATTTTTACTTTAGCTCCCAGCAGCTCTGAAACAATAGGGAGACCAAACATCAAATTACTGATATTACAGATATAGTAACAAAATCTACTGTAATGCAGTAAACTGATGGACACGATACCAAAACTTATATAATACCACTTGCAACTGGTTTTATTGTAAACCACAGGAAATTCCATGTGATTTCCCTCATTGACATACTGATTAAGTTGAATCAGTTCCTTCAAACTGGGTATCTAATAAATAATTCAATTTGTCTAAATTCTGCTTATCAAGTGACATTTACTACTACTGAATTTCCAGTTACCGAGAAGAAATTTGATCCATGTATGAGACTTCTTAGGCACAGCACACAAATCTGTCTCTTTTAAAATTTCTTTTATGCTTTTACTTTGGAAAAAGAATTAGGCCTAATTTTGTTATTATTTAAAAAGTTACTTGAATTGTATTTTCTACATGTTAACTGAAAAAAAGGAAATCAAGAGTATGTGATCATTTCTTATGCCACATTCATTAGCACAAACTTTTTAGAGAAAATTAACTTAACATTTCCAAATGGCAGTGGGATTTCAAAAATTCTGCAAAGTCCAAACTGAAGTGAGGCAAACATTGGGGGGTTTGCTTCAGAAACATGTTGAAAACAGAATCTTAAAGTTTTGCTGTAAAACTGCTGATTTTATACCACAAGGACTGTGATGTGAAATCTTCCTGGTGCTATCCCCGCCGTTCCATTCTTTTTCAGATGCTGCTGCTTTCCTCTAGACTTTTTGTTGTTGTTTTGATAGTTTTGTGCATGGCTTTCCTTAATTCCATAAGGTGTAACAGTTTTCCCATGCTGCAGATATCTGCAAACAACCTCATTGTCATGGCTTTGAACAGCTCAAAGAACTGCTGCACTGCTCTGAGCTGCTTCCAGATGACAACTGAAGTATTAAACTTCTTATGAGGCAGTAATTTAGAAATCTGTTGAACCTGATATTTAACACCTGTTCAGGCTGACAAATGTTATCATACATTGTTTTTTTTACCCAAAAAGAAATTAATGAGGCACAGAGTGACCCCCACCCAGACATACATGCCACTTGGACTTGAGATCTCCTCTGCAGCAGTGCCCCCATCCTGTTCCTCACGATGCACTGGTAGAAGCCAGCATCAGCCCTCTGCAGAGCTGGGATGATGTACCTGCAGGGCAAAAGGCACAATTAGAGAGTACTTCTTCCTGGTTTACACTTGGTCTTAAATACTTATTGTATTTTCTCTTACAAACAGCATTCTTGTGTAATATCAGGTCTTTGGTTACAATGTTATCTGTTATATACAGATTTTTAAAAAACAGCTGACACGAAATGCATGAAAATACCTTTCAGTCCTCAGTTCTGCATGTGATAAATGCTAAGTATATCAAAAGTTCACATGAAAGACTTAAATTTCTTTCCCTGGTTTTCTCTACCTTCATTCATAAGGCAAAGCAGGTAATTAGTTCAGAGGAGCCACAAGAAGACAAAGTGTAGGTATTAGGAAGACTTGCAAGAAATATCAAAGCTTTCCAAAGAAAGCTCCACTGTGTGACCACTGAAACTCAGAGGAATCCTGGAAGTGCCACCGTGTGCTGTACTTGGTGTTTGCTCTGCCCTTCAAACAGACACTCAGTCCACTAATCTCACCTTCCTCATTCAGCCACATCTGATTGCTCAACATGAAAATGAGCTGATAGGCAGAGTTTTAATGGGAATAAAACACATGAATAATAGAGATAATCCTGCATTAAACAAACATTAATCACAAGTGCATATTCCCCTAGTCACCTTCAGGAGATATTATGGCAGGATTAATATAAGTCTTTATGGAAGATAAGGAAAACTGCTGAATTTTAATCTTCAAAATTTAATTCCACTAAAAGAAAACATTTCTTCTTAGACTCAAACATACTGTACACACCCACGTGCAGAGCTTAATGCCTGAACAGGATCAGGGAGCGTAAAACAAAGGAGGCAGAAGACTCTGGTGTCATCACAAAACACATCCCAGCAACTGGGGACTAACACAGGGGACTAAACCAGAGCCCAACACTGGGGGAAGCTTTAGACATCCCTGGGATTGCCAGGAGCCCCTGGCTGCCCATGGATTCATGCTGTGCCTGCTGTGACCTCCCCAGGAGCCACCAGCACATTCCCCCCGTGGCTGTGGCAATTGGCACCAGGAAGGAAAGGAAGATTCCAGCCTGTGCTCTTTACGGGAGTCACAGCAACCCCAGCACACAAATAATGGCTCTGAAGCAGGAATGTTGTTTCCTCTCACCATGGGGAATGGAGTGAGAGAGCAGGTGAAAATACAAGGCAGAGGATAGAAATCGATAGGACAGAAGGCTTCTCTAGCTCCATACAAAATCATTTCCTTCTCTGCCAGGCAGAAGATTGTTGTAAAACATCATTATAAAAAAAAATGAACTGAAGATTCTGACAAATACTGAAAATTAATTTTTACAGTTCTTTTTACCCAACAGTTATACATTAACAATCTTTCTTTCTCCCATTAAGATTTAGTGTCCTACTTGGCTAATGCCTTGTCTATTAAATAAAGCCAAAATTAAAGGCCTCTTTGCTGAGTATTCATCTGTACTAGGACAGTAATGCAGACTTAGTTTTGCTGCCACCAGGACAAAACAAATCAATTAGATCAGAAGTGTCCTACTTTGGTTTTCTTTTCTGACTTATTAAAGTTTCAGCAGGAAACATTCTTAACATGTTGCCTGAAGAAATGAAAATCCTTTAAAAATTTACAGTGAAAATCCCATCTACTTTGGAAATTCCAAGGCAGCCAAAACCTAGAGCAGCTGGATTCTCAGTGGACCTACTGGGTATAATGTGCAGGTACAGCAAGCAAAATTAGAAGAATTAAATAACAAAAGTGGAAAAAAGAGATAGCACATGTGTTAATACTGTTTGAGACAAACTTGAAAATTGCAAACCTGGGCAAGGGATAAATATTAATGGAATTTCTGATTCTGTGTTGACAATTTTAAACACTATGCACCTCATATGTCTTATTATTGTTTTAAAACCTACTTTTCTATTGACCTAACAGCCTTGATACTGCCTTTTGTGCTATGCTTTTCCCATATGCTTTTCTGCCCTGCTCAAAGGGGTATAAATAGGCTTTCTAAGTTCTAAATAAGACTTTCTTCCCAAGAATGAACTGAAATCGAAGGTTAATAGAATTCCTTATAGTGACAAGACAGAATTTTGCTTTATTTTCATCTATGCTCAAACTTTAAAGACAGATCTTCCCGTTGCAGAGATGCCAGGAGGCTCCTTGAGGTTCCTGGGGATGTCTGCAAGGACTTTGGAAAGTCAGCCCCAACTTTTCTCTCATTTTGAATGGTACAGCCAGACAGAGCCTGGCGCTAGGGAAGTTTCTGCAGAGATGGGAAGTGCCAAGTGGAAAAGAGAAGCTTCAAGAGGAATGTCCCCGAGCCTGATGTGCTCCATCACCCCTCTGCAAAGAGCTCCAGCAGGGAGTGGCATCAGCCACCTAACAGAAATCCCAGCCAACACTCACACTTCACTCCTAATCTAAAATTTAAACCCTCATTTTAATTTTAAATGCCCTAAGAGTTAAAAGTGAAGCTATAGGCTACAGGATTTAATAGTCAATTATGGATACAGAATTAAAGCTAAGTGTATTTTATTAGATATTCATGTTACTTTTTACCTACTCAAGCTTTTTAACAAAAGACTTATGGATCAACTGAGCTAACTTTTAAAATACAGAAGCAAAATTGAGATGTGTCTAATGTTAAAAACATAATAATCAGATACTTTTAAGTAATTTGGTTGAAAGTGTATTTCTAAGGTTGGCTGCTTAGACATGACATTAGTTTCTTAAATTCCAATAAATCAATATCTCCAGGCCACAAAAGCAAATATGACAGACATGCCTGGTCCAGAAGTTAATTCAAAAGAAAACAGAAAAAAGGGGGGGGGAAAAGAAAACAGAAAAAAGACACTGCCTGAACATTGAAGTCTCTTAACTTATAGACATAACCAAAATTTCTCCTGCAGCCAGCAGCATTGATTTGTTTTCATAACGTGCATCTCAGATCACAAAGAATTTATAAGGTTGTTTTATAAATACTTAACACAAAGTGGTGTATGCACAGTCACTGTAAAAGCAGGGCTGTGCACACAACCAGCTTCGTTAGACAAAGAGGAGCTGCTCACTCAGGGTCACCAATGTCACAATGCAAAGACTCCAATTAGTTCTTTACTCACTTGGGCTGTTATAATAATATATTTTCAGCCTGTTACAATATAGACATTACTTTAACTGAGACACATGAAGTAATATCAATTACCAAAAAATCTTTGATTGATCATTCAAATTGCAGCAGAAGTCACTTACTCAGGAAAGATTCGTGCATTTAAACAGGCTATTTACCCAAGAGAACTGCACAGCAAACTGTTACGGGCTCAAAGGTTAAATTTTGCAACTGGAATCTTTATGTCTGAGCATATATTTTCCTTGCTTTCATTCATCCTAATGCACCTATGCCATTTTTTGGAAGCTTAAAGCTTTGCATTTCTATAGAATCAAAACCCTGTTTAGCTGATCTCTGGCTGTGGTGTAGCAGTGGGGGATGCAATTTCTAAATTAATATTTTCCATCAATATTATTATCATAAACCAGCAGCTTCCTCTGCACCAGATCTTTTAATAAGAAATAGAAATAAGAACAATATAAAAACAGAATTAATAAATGTGGTTCAAATTGTGACCTGACATTCACAAGAACAAATTAAATGAAATATAAGAAACAAGAGACTGACTGCAGGTATGTGCACACACAGCTTGGGAAAGGTGTTCCAATAACTGACTCACACTGCCATACACAGTAAAATTCCAATTTTGTATTGGGATGTCCACTTGTTTAAGAAATACCACAGCACTCAGGTCATAATTCAAAATGTCACACGTCCTTACTCAGGTTTCTCCTAATACCATGAAATGTCATCTCCCAGTGCCTAGCACACCTACAGGGCTGGAGTTGTAACTTTGCTTGCTGTTCATTCCATGTTCATGCATTTGTCCTCCCACACCATTTTCCCTCCCATTCTCTCAGCACCTCACATGGTCAAGGGCTGCTTCCAGCTCCTTCTACCCAGCCACTACAACTGACTCTGCTGCTGCTGATCAAAACAAGTGGCGTTTGCACAAAGCCATGCTCAAACATCCTGTGATTTGTTGTGCTATTAAGGATCTTTTCATTTTCTAGAAAGCATTCACAAATCTCCTCTTTATGTGCATGTGGCTTGTAATCCACATCCCAAAGGCCCGAAAGCAGCAACCAGGAATAGATGCAGGGACTCAGGACTAAGAGAGCTCATCCAAATCAAGTCTTGCCTTTCTAGGTAACTTGATATAGAACTAAATGCTTGGGGTTTAAACGGTTGCTAAATGACCCCCAAAAGTTTTAAAAAGTTATTTAAAGGAATTTTCCCCTACTGCTCTGTAAATGTAAATATCAAAAACAGAACTAGTGCTAGGTAACAATTTTGAAAATCTTTGAAAAAGGTAATTATGGATTACCTTGTGTAACAATATAGAACTCCATATCATTATCTGCACACCAACTTATACTGTAACTTCTGTCTGTAGTGATGGAGCATAACTTTTCCCTACCTTAAGCCTTATGTCCCAAAAATGCAGTATTTAGCTTGGTTTGCAAAAGGCACAGGTGTTATATCTGGGCTCTCTCTGTCACATACTCACCTGGCAAATTCCACAACATTTCAAAGCACCAAATAAATTGCATAAAAATTAAATTTCCATAAGGGTACAGAAATCTTTGTTTGCATGGAGAAAACCCTCAATCCTCCCACATTAGAGAAAAGCAGACAAAACTTGGCTGTCTGGCACGTTGATGCTTGGCCAGCCATGTGCTGCCTATCAGCAGGAATGAGCTCTGATAAGCCACACTGTGGCTCTTCTCCTGTTTGATGGAATGTCTGTGGGATGGGGAGGGAGGCAGGAGGGGGCAAACTGCACAATCATTAAAGGGCAGTTTGTTAAACTATCAGCTCCCTTTTGGATTCCTAGGATTGAAACAGAAAGTTTTGTGTGGGATTTAAGACAGACCACATTCCTCTAGATCTGATGGAGACGGAGAGTCCCAGAGAGCTTGGCTCTGTTCAAGGATGAGCTCACACATCATATGTAACATTTAGCTAAGGAATGTGTCTCCTATTTATCAAAACACAGGTAAAAGTTACATCTCCAGCAAAAGCCACTTCTGGTACTTAAAAATCCCATGCTAGGACCCACGCTTTGAAGCGTTAAATCTTATTTTTAGCAAAGGGATCTCATTTCATCTGTTTACAAAACCCACTCTTCTTTCATCATAAACCCCCAGGTCCCTGTGTCTGTATCTACAAAGCTCTTTGAGGCGTTGGGAAACTGAGGGGGTGGGGTTTGGTTTGGGGTTGTTTTTTCGCAATTCCACTTGCAGGGTGGATTAGATGGATGTTATTTACTTGTATTCACTGGAGAAGGAGGTGATTTCAGTGTCGTTGTGCAACCACTTGAATTCCAAGGGCCAGCTGCCTTCGGCAAGGCACGTGAGGACCAGTCGGTTTCCTTCCAGGTGGATCTGGGGCAAGCCTGGTTCTGTCTTGAAGAATGGTGCAACATCCCCTGAAACACAAAGGAAAAACAATGGGTTTGGAGGCTATTTAGGAAAATATAGGAGAAATTACTGATATTTAGCTAATTTCTCCTCAACACGGGTCATGGTAAAACAAGAAACAACATGATTCAGTTAAGGCTTGCACTGGTGCATTCATGACTAAACTTGATCTTTAGGGGCAGAATTACTAAGATCTTGATAAACTTTGTCCTTGCCCACTCAGACAAGCTTTTGTCCATGTTTACTCTTTCTGCAGATGAGAATTCCAACATAGTCTGCTGTGGCAGGCAGTGAACAGCCCTGTTGACTTTCCCC